>VXBW01001780.1:30277-94391 GCA_013400375.1 Thinocorus orbignyianus
CAGGGGTGGGGGGCTAGAAAATATAGATATGCCTACAGAAGAAGAAGAAAACCTGAAATAATAATAATAAAGAAAAACTGAAAGACCTTTCTCAGGAATGAAGGAAATAAATCAAAAATAATTAAGACCCTTGCTTGGGGCTAGATAGTATAAATCAAAAAAGCCTTAGGTTGCAAAGAAAATTTAATTTAAAAAAGCCCTTCCTTGTGCCAAAGATTTATCATTGTTAAAGCCCAGTGGGGCCAGAATACTTCTTTTTTCTTCACTCTGACGAGGTGCACTTCTGCTCCTATTGATAAATCCATTTGACTTGTATGTTGCTAACTCTTCCGAAATGTTTGATTATCTCGTTTTTCTTTCGTCTTTAAGAAAAGGAAACAATTATCCGGGTGTTTGAACATCTTGTGTTTGATTGTTTTCGGTGAAGAATAATTAGAGTCAGAAAAGTAAAATTCAAAGTTGCTTGTTCCAAGATATTTTTAGTTGTTCTCCATCGTGGCTATTACCCACTCACATCTCACTTTGCCACAGCCTGTGTTAAATGCTTTTACAGAGCAGAGCCTTGCAATCAGGCAGCACTCCCAGCTGATAAGTACAAGCCTGTACTTATTACACACTCCATTTTTTAATGTTAAAACTGTAAGTAAGTGAAGGAAATCAAAAACTCAGTTATTATCCGGCAATGAAATCTGCTTTGATTGCATGAGGCAGAATTTCAGTGAAGTCAATAGAGCTGCTGTGACTAGGGATGTGGCTGGGAAATGCAACGTGCAAGAGACACAAGGCCATTAACAGAAGTGTGATTAGCAAAATCTGTGCTATCCTGATATTAGAGCTTCTCTAGCTAAAAAGTAACAGATGAAATGGCATACTGTAGAGCAAAAAAAGGAATGAGAGTCGAACAGTGTAATAAAGTAATAGCACACGGGGTGGGAATTAAGGTTATGGTAATAGAATCGTAGAATGGTTTGGGTTGGATGGGATTTTTAAAGATTATTGTTCCAGCCCCCTGCCCTGGGCAGGGACACCTCCCACCACACCAGGTTGCTCCAAGCCCCATCCAACCTGCCCTTGAACCCCTCCAGGGATGGGGCAGCCACAGCTTCTCTGGGCAACCTGGGCCAGGGTCTCACCACCCTCACAGCAAAGAATTTCCTCCTGAGATCTCAGCTCCATCTCCCCTCTTTCAGTGTCAAACCCTTCCCCCTTATCCTATGCTCCCCTTCCTGATCCAGAGTCCCTCCCCAGCTTTCCTGGAGCCCCTTTAGGGACTGGAAGAGGTTCTAGTGTCTCCCCAGAGCCTTCTCTTCTCCAGGCTGAACCCCCCAACTCTCTCAGCCTGTCCTCCCAGCAGAGGGGCTCCAACCCTCCCAGCATCTCCGTGGCCTCCTCTGTGGTACTCCTCCTTTAGTTTCTGTAAGCCAGGCTGTCACTATAAGAAAACTGAACCAGAAGTCAGCAAGAAACAGCCTGGGAACAGGAAGGAGAAAAGAGAACTATCGTAGGAGGGCACAGGGGAAAGAGGGGAACCATCAGGTACGTGTGTCTGAGAGATGAGATGAGCCTGATTGTCCAAGACATGATCAGGCAGCTGAGAAAGGCAGCAAGTCTAAAGTCCGAGAGGGAGAACTTGATTATTCTTTATGATTAAGTACTTGAATTATAAGACTGTTTAGTGGGAGAAAACAATGAAGAATTCAATATGTCTGGGCTCAGAATAACTTTGAAGATCCCTGGACACTAACTCATATCACCCCCATTGTCAGACAACTCCACTGGCTCCTCATTAATTTCAGAACCCAGTGCAAAATGAACTTCTTGATTATAAAACTCTCCACGGGCTTGCTCCGGTCTCTCTCTACTTCCCCTGCACATCTAGCACTGGCTTTCTCTTTTTTCCCTCCAGACAACACTGTTGGTGTGATTAAAAGCTCTTGTTTCTGCTGTGCCACCACATCACTTACTTCCCCGGTTTGCCAGTGGCTGTATGAACACAGATTATTAATAGAGCTCGCGCTGTCAGAGCAGGAAAACAAACCACTGCTAAGAAACCGTAATGCCTTGGCTTTTGAGCAAAGAACAGCTCACACCTGAAGATGCATTTTTCAATCCCACGGTTGGACACACAAGAGTTTCACATACCTAAAAGTTTGGGGCCGTGAGGTGGCTGCTGTTGTGCCTGGTGACGTTGTAATTCACTCCTTGTCTCCAACCGGTGGAGAAGGTCTGTCAGGAGAGAGGGGAGAAGTGCTAACACCTGAGAATTAGCTCAGGGCTTCATTTAGCAAGCCAGAAAATGGGAAATCTCTCAACCAGGCACTGAAGAACATTTAAGGGTGATCCACCTTTTAAATGGTGAAAGCCTGTCAGATCCCAACGACTTTCACCTGTTGCTTAATTGTTCTAACTCTTATTAACACCTTCTTAAGCCACAGCACCTCTGCTGTACGTATCTAAATCACTTGTTTAACTTTCCCCACTGCTTTTGTACCAGTACCTGTTCTTATGGTTTTCTTATTTATTTCTTCTTTTCTCATTTATTTCTGATCTGCAAAAAATTTGCCAGAGACAGAAGCGTAAATAAAGAACCTCAGAAATAAGAGGTTAATTCCCAAACACCAGCTACCTTTTAAAGGCAACTAAACCCATTATATACTCTGCTTCCAGACAGAAAGACCTGGGTGAGAGAGGTTCCGAGTGAATAAAAACTTATTAATGGGCTTAGCTTTTTGTGTCTAATGTCACAGGGAGGCAGGTGCCAGTGCCTGCCCAAGGGAGCTTTCATGGAATATAATCCTTCTCTGAAGGAAGGAGAGAAACAGAATGTGGACATAATGTTCTGCTTTAAAAAAAATACTTTATCGTGGTCTCTTTATAGTCTTTGTTATTATTACAAATGCTCATATGCCATTCTTTGGGTATCAGTCATGAGAACATCCACACAAAACCTCTCAAGGCCTCTGTCTGGCCCACCATTCTTGAAGTCCTACAGAATTTGGGCTTGGAGTAACCAATTAAAGGGTTCTTCTAGTCTCTATGACTGGACAAAGACTGAAGATTAAAAATTATACAATATGCGACAACATATTTTTCCCCACTTCCTCACATTCACAGGAGTGCAGTTACGTTGTCCCTGATATATACAGTTAAATTATTTTCTTTCCATTGTAGGTCTGCCCAAGATTATGAAAGTGTTGGAAAGCATGGAAGGGAAGAGCTTGGTTATCACTACCCCTCCTTCTCATTATCCCACCCCTACCTGTGGAGTGCCATTAATGCAGCCCTTCAGTCCAAAGAGGGGTTTTTTTGAGTAGAACAACCATTTTGTACCAGATAAACCATTGACTGGTAATGACTTTCCATTCAGAGATGAGTCAAAATACTGAAGGAAGTAATCTGGAGAGACCCTACTGGGATCACAAGGGTAGAAGTCAGATTTTTCCTGCAAAATATAGGTATGTCCTAACAAAATCTCTTGACAGAATGAAGCAGAGAGGTATTATGAGCAGAGGATAAGCTGCACAGAGAGAGCATCACCTTAAAGCTGAAGTAAAAATGGGGTGAAAAGCAAGGAATAGTAGAAAAGAAATTATTACAGAAATAATACAAAATGCAAGGCCTCACACCGAGAGAATAAAATAATGCTGATTTCTCCAACGAGCCTAGAGATAGTGGACTGGGATGACTGAATAAAATAAATTGGTGCTTGTTTTGATCTCATTATGAATATAATTCATCGATGCGGTGCCTGTGAAAAGGCAGTGAAAGCTTCAAATGCAGCCATCAAGCTGTTTTCAGGTAAACCTTGGAAATCTGGAGTCTATTGTGCAGGGAGCTGGTAAGAGTTGAGTGGAACACTGTGCAGAGCCATTACCACAAAAGATGTATTCGGGTTGGAATCAGTGCTGACACATAAGAGTGATTTCGGGACGGTATGGGCTGTCTTAGGCTAGAAAACTGGGCTTTTCCAGCAGTCTAAAATGTAGAGCGAGAAGGAGACGATTTGTCTTTGAGCACCAAGAACGTCAGGCACTAACATCAAAGACAAGGGCGGTGCTGAAATAAGGGTAAATGAGATAAAATTCCTGCTTGTACATATGTCATGAATCAGACCAGGTTTTTAACCCGCAAAGCAACTGAGGAGGTCAAAGACTAACACATCCAAAGATGTTTTCAGAAGGATACTCCTGTTCCTACTGCAGAATCACCTAATTTCTGACTCTGGTGTTTTACAGCATCACGCTAAACCCCAGGGGACAGGCTCTAGTAGCTTTGTTTTTGTTTATTAAGATATCAACCTTGTTTCTGTTACGAATTTTGCTGTGCTCCTATCTGGTCTACCTGAAGAAGCCACCATACAGCACCGTCCCTTTTGTGTCACAGGACCTTGAAAGAACAGGCAGTGACTCATGGGGTAGCAGTATAATCTGTACAACCACCCGAAGAAAACCACAAGTGAAAAGGAAGGTGCTACCAAAGGTAAGCAAAGGGTTTGATCCTCTAAGACTACTTAATATAGACAGATCAGGCAAGTTCAACCCACCACTGAAAATAGACTTTAAAAGAAAGAAAGTAGAAGGTAGTCAGTATACTTAGGAAGAGGGGAAATGAGATTTTTTTTCTTGTTTTTCGCCAGGGACTACTTAATGATAGAGAATATCAAATGACCTGGGCCTGGTGTTAAAGGGGGGAAACTTTTAGCCTTTCCTTGTTTGTCTGAAGTAACCAGAAACATCTTATCTCTGCACAGAGATAGTTCAAACCACCCAACATGCAATTTATGAAATGTATTATATGTGTATTCATATATATGTATGTATTTACTTATATTTATGGAAGGAGAAAAATAGAAATAGGGAAGTGTAAAATGAAAGAAAGAAGCAAATAGAAATATATATGCCAGGCGCCACCAGTATTTATGCGCATTCATTGCATTTGCAGTTTTATAAGATTTTTCCTTCTGTTCTCCTGCACTGAAACATTAGTAACACGTAATAAAACGTGTCCATTATTTATTATTGACAAACAAATTATGCACATGCTCCCCTAGAGTGAGAAACCCAGAGATTAACAATCTGCAAAGAAAGAGGAAACGCAGGGGAGAAAAAAAGAAAAAAAACCCCAACAAACTAGTCGAACAAGAGAGGAATCCTTTAGCGATAAGAGAAACACACTGATACAAGATAAACAGCCACCCGGGAGTTAGGCAGATATTTGGAGATAAATTAAATAGCTTCCCAAGGGAGATCAAGCGTTGGTAGATATTTGCCAGTAGCCATTCAGAAGTGATGGGGAACTCTCCACGGCCAGCTGTAAATGGCTCTAGCTCGCCCGGCCTGCTCCATTTTATCAGCTGCACAATCTCATTTTTGTTTGATTGCTTTCTATCTGTATATGCATTAGGGGAGAGCCGAGTTTGGTATTTTCTCAAGTCTGCTGTTAACTCCTCTGGACTATGCTATTCTCCCTTTTCAAAGTCAATGCAAACTTTCTTCCCGCGAAGGTAAGGCTTTCTTGTCCCTTTCTGGTTTCTCCTCCACTGTTCACGCAGGGGTTTCAAAGAAGAATCTCCCCTGGCAAAGGGTGGAGGGGGGGAAGGAGTGGGATTTCCCGTTTCTCCTGAGGATATAAAGCAGAAGGCAAGTTTGGTATGTGGTGCAGAAGAAGCCTTTCCAGCACAATCCCAGAGGATTCTGCCTCAGAACTCAGGCACTGCAGAGTTTACGTTCATTTCTCACCCCCCAAAAATATCTCATATTTGAAGAGGAAACAGAGAGCGGGATTTGGCATTTTGTGGAAGATACGGTACAAAAGTTGGTCTGTCCAATATCTATTATTTTCATATGCTCTGATGCATCTGAAAAGAAGAAGTTTCCAGTACTCCTCCTTTTAATTAGGCCTCTAACATTTTGTAAATCCCTTCTCCTCGTACGCTCCCTCAGCGATTGCAATCTTAATTCCAAGACATGTGTTAAACACCTCGGAGTGTTGTCAACAGCATCCCTGTTCTCACAGCAATAAGCCGTTAAAGCGTACATTGGAATTTACTGGTTGGAGTTAACAATCCTGCCAAAGAGGGGAGGAGGAAGGAAAAGGAGAGCAGATGAATAGTTTGGATAATATTTTTCTTTATTATTTTAGTTCACTAAAGCAGATGTAGTAGGAGTGATCAGTGGGGATAGATACAAATTGAAACAGGCTGTAAAGTTACAAGACTAAACAGCATGGATGACACATTTACATTTTTCAGAAATAAATATTTGGCAAAAATATGCTCAGGAGGGTTCTTTAAAATATGGCGGTGCTTTTTTACTAGACAAATAACTATTATTCTATGTATAGGACAGAAGTGGTGACAGTTATAGTGCTTTTTCCCTATATTCATTAAAATAGCTGTAAAAATTACTTAAAAAAAAGCTGATTATGAAGCATCAGATGGAGCCAAAGTAGAAGGACTGAGAATACAGGAGTTGTGGTTGGAAATCCGAGTGATAGCTTGTTTTGTAAGTAAGCTTATGGTGCACTCCCTGCCGTGGTCACTAAGGGCCTCTGAGTGCCAGACATTTGATGGCAAAAGCAGTCTTAGGAAAACTGAGATGACAGTTGGTAAGGCTGACACTTTAAAAGTGTAAGTGCCCATCTACAAGCAGTTTGGGTATTTCAGTGTTTTGAGGAGCTAGGTTATCTATTCAGCTCTACTCGGCCAGTCTCTGGAAAATGTTGGTCTTAACAGTTGTCCTGGCTTGAGTGACACAGGACTAATTTCTCTTCTGATGCCTGGGAAAACTGCACTTTTAGAAGACCCCAGTGCCTGAATTTGTGAAAATATTTACTTTACAGCCAGCTCTGGGGTGTGAGATTCAAGGTCTCAGTGTTTTCGAGCTCCCCAGGTACGGGGATGAGGAAGAGTGAGACTCAGAAACTTGACCCAAGCTGCCAACAGGGTTATTTCATACCATGAACGTCACATTCAACATAAATTAGAATGATTGCTGAGTTCTCTCTCTCGTTCCTTTGATGACTGCCATCCTGGGAACTCCTTGCCCTAGTGCCAGAGCCCTGAACTCTTCCCTTCCTCTCAAAGCCACAGCGTTTGCAGCATCCCACACTAGATGTGTCTGTGGGGAGTGCATAGATTCTGCTGGGGATAGTTCTTGTGTGTTTTATATTGATATTGGGATCAGTATTGATTCTTTAGAACAAAATAATACTAATTATTTAGTTTTATTCTATTAAATCTGTTTATATTTCGACTCTTGCAATTGTTGGTTTTTTCCTGATTCCCTTTCCCGGGCTGGGTGAGACAATAACTGCCCAAAAAAACAAGAAATTGTTGTGGGCTCCTCAAACTTTTAGGGCCATATTCAGGCCTGAATCCATGCCTTACTCTCCAGCTTTCCAGGGTTTGGCCAAAGGGGAGTGAGAAATCCCCGAGCTGGGTCAGAAGAAGGATGTGGAGAGATGTTCCCACACCTTGGTTGCCCTGCAGTGGGTTCCATCCCAACCCACCAACCCTCTGCCCTGCACAGAGGGGGTTCTCACAGCCCCCAGCAGGTTTGCAGGGATGAGCAGAGCTCAGTCTCTCTTAAAAAGCAGGCAATTTTTAATTAGGAACTAGCCCTTAAGCACCCTGGTGTGACAGGGCCATTAATGCTTTCTAAGAGCCTTATCCAATTTCCACCAGCGTAAAAGCCAGTTATGAGTATACTTAACTATAAGCCTTAAGTCAGATATAAATAAGCTTAATTATGGTCCCTAAATCAGTAATGAGCATGCTTAATTATTTTATTTGTGCTAAGCCTTGTTTTCTTTAGGGTAATTTTAAACTTTCTTGGCCTGTGTTCAAAAACATTAAATAGTCGGTGTAACTCTCTATTTTGGTTTCTGTTTCTATTAATTAAAAGAGCAGCAATTAACACATTTAGCATCCAAGACGGCACAAGAAATTCCAATGTTTACACTGGTCTGCTATGATTAATTATCACTTACATGTCATTTTAATAACCTTATCTTAAACATCAGCTGTTAAAACTGATGTAAAGATATTCCCATTCCAAAGAACTTTATACAGTACTTCAAATTTCAGATTTTATTAAACTACAGAAAATATTGATGGTTTGAACTGCTTGTGACTGTATAACTGCCTTAATCAGCCATACCCATCCATAATCAAGCATATCCATTTTTTCAGGGTGAAAAGGAAATTTCTGCTGACTGCAGACAGATCTTTTTTACTTGAATATAGTACGTCTGACATTTATTTAAATAACAGAAAATATTCAGTAGGCTGGCTCAATTCTTTCCAGGGACAGGAAGGATTTTTGCATTTTAAAGCGCTAACTGGGTCTTCTGTCACACGAAACATCTGCTGTCTACAAATTTCACTTTTCAATCTAGGTCACAGTGACTTCTATCCTTCCCTCACTTGTTTTTCAAGCATTATGTTTCCTTCATTGCTTCAGTTTGCAGTCATTGTCCCTAAAAAACTCTCCCTGCTGGTCATTTTCAAAGATGTTTATGATAAGACTCTTTGGAACAGATCATCATTTTAAGCATAATCCATAAATTTTATATAGAAATACACTTCTTCCTATTTCATGCTATCTTTAAGAACTAAAGAACTGTAATAGACTCGGAGAAGATGCTGGCAGAAAGACTGTAAAAGAGCATGGCCAGCATCATAAATACACCACGTTATTGCACACAATATGAGGATTTCAGCTTTGAATTTGTTAGCAGGGCAATAACGTGAATTCTGTGCAATAGGAATGATTTCTTGATGATTCTTTTCCAGTCCACCTTTCCACAACTTCTTTAGTGTCTATGGTCCTAAGCAAAAGGCCCTGCGTGATGTAAGTAGACAATTTTGTGTGGATTAATTCCATCTTTCTCTCACTTTTGCCAAGTTTTCTTAGTCATTTTATCCAATACATTAGCTGAGATCATGTTATCTTGAGTAACTCTCGTTATCGAAAAATCTATGCCTAATTTGTGCTGTTTGCTGGCTAGTGGGAGCTTGGCAGATGGGGTGACAGACACTCCAGGACTACCAAAGACATTGAGGGAACCGACTGGGAAAGACTCCTCGCTCCACAGAATCTTCAAAGGGTAATTTCTTTTGGTTGTTGCTGAACTAGATGAAATGTGAAGCTTTGAGCTCAGAGCAGAGGCACGGGCTTTCAGCTGCACATTTTCAACAGGCAGTAAGGACGATTCTCTGACAACAGCAAAGCAAGCCACCCCTATTAAATAGATTTTCCATGATAAATGTGGAGAGGGGAGGTCAGTTTTGTTCATTTTTGCATGCTCATTACAAGGCAAACTGCCCTGGCAGAAGGCCACCACCGACCTTTGGAGTTTTCTTCTATTCTCAGCAAATGCTGCTGCCTGGTTCTCGGGCCACAGAGGCAACACGGACGTTAATCACCCTCAGGACCATCTGTGTGTCATTAGGAAACACTGTAGATTCAAAGCAGCCACAGGAGTATTAGTCTGAAGAAATATTTTTAAAAGTGCCTCCTTGAAGACCATGGGTTAGAGAAAGATCTTAAAACACAAAGAAGACAGGGGAGTTCAGGGGTGCACGGTGATTTATGTCACCCAGAAATCAGCGAACAGCTAGAAACAGCTCAGTCCCACCAACATAAGGAACACTCTCTGTCAAAGCTATTATTGCAGTTAAAATGGTGCTTCATTAACCACCTTTCTGTTTTCATAATCATGATAATAATAATAATATAGTATATAATTATAATATAAAAAGTAAAGGCTCTGGGGAGACCTTAGAGCAGCCTTCCAGTGTCTGAACAGAGCCTACAGGAGAGCTGGAGAGGGGCTCTTTGTCAGGAAGTCTAGTGATAGGACAAGGGGGAATGGTTTCAAATTGGAAGAGGGGAGATTTAGATTAGATATTAGGAAGAAATTCTCTGCTGTGAGGGTGGTGAGACCCTGGCCCAGGTTGCCCAGAGAAGCTGTGGCTGCCCCATTCCTGGAGGGGTCCAAGGCCAGGCTGGATGGGGCTTGGAGCAACCTGGGCTGGTGGGAGGTGTCCCTGCCCATGGCAGGGGGGTTGGAACTTGATGATCTTTAAGGTCCCTTCCAACTCTAACCATTCTAGGATTCTGTGATTCTAATGAGGAATTTTTCTTCTGAAGCTCCAACTCCCTTTCATCCAGCATCAAACTAGGAAGTTCTCTCTCTTCTCAGAGAACTGCAGAACTTGGCTGACCCACTGGTGTCTCTTGCAACTCTTGTCTTCTTGTCCTGGTCTTCAGCACCGCACACGTTCATGGATGAAAACCCCTCTGAACAAGCAGTCGGGAGCACATGCACTGAAGTGCTCTTATTTTGACCCGTGGCAGGTGCTGGCATTCCGGATGGCACAATTTCCATTTCGTCTGCTTCTCTGCATAATAGCAAGCCCCGCAATTTCTTATCAGCATCCTTGAAGCAGTTTCTCTTCCATCCTCTTTCAAATAATCACGCCGTGATCCAGAATTTCAATTGAGGGGGAGAGAGTTCTTAATGGTTAAAGGCACCAACGTAATTCCCCTCAGTGCTTGTTATCGGTACTAGGTGTTTTAGTAACTAGGTTTATTTGACTACAGAAATGAGTGCAGCCGGTGTTAAGATCTTTTACCGTATTCTCTTACACTGAAAAGGCAGTGAATTATTCTGCTCCTGTATGGGAAGCACTATAATGGGTCACATTTGAGATTGGCCTTCCATCTGCATGATGTACCGAGCATGATCAATGTGAAAATATGCGGGTCCTAATGAAAAGTATGATTGCTATGCTTTCTACACAACTTAGCTCTCACCCCTGCTGACTCCGGCAGCCACAAAGATCAAATCTTTTCAAATTTCTTTCACTGCGGTGTCAGGAAAAACTAATTTATATTTTGAATCTCTGCAAAATTGTTCATTATGCAAATCCTAGTTTTGTGAAATAGATACAAGAGTGACAGAAGTGATTGAGGCTGAAAGGCAAAAGAGGCTATAAATTATGGGAGGAAAAAAAAAAAGGCATGAGGGTGAAAAGAAGAATATTTCCAGGTGCTCCCGGAAAAGTGTTTAAAGGTCCAACTTCTTGGTTTTGTTTCTCAGCTTTGTGCCTAACTTGTCTTAAAATAAAATGGTGTAGAAAATCTTTTCATGATAAATTCAGTTATTAAAAACACTTTCAGCTGTAGGGAGGTTCTAAAATCTGCTGTCTGCAGTACCTCTACGATCAGTCTCATCATGTTGGACTGACTGTATTGCAGTGTTGCTACTTCATAACTCTTTTTTTTTTTTGGATCATCTCTTGCCAGTCAATTTGCTCCACACGCTGGTGTGGATTTGCTGATACAAGGGCTGCCTTCCTTCGTCAGATAAAGCTCCCATTAACAAAAGATGGCAGGGCAGCTCGTTTTATTGCCAGGTGCCTACTACATATGTTCATATTTCCTGGAGTATGGCAACTCATTGACCTTGGCAGCCTGGATTGATTCATCCAGTTCAAGGATCACTTAGCTTCGGTGGTGAGTGATGGTCGCTTGGCTCACTGCAACCTTTTTCATTTCCTGTTGATTTAATAGTGTTTCTTATTTTATAGATTATCGTAGCTTTGAATTATAAGTTTGGATCCTAATTCAATTTTGGCCTCTCTCGAATGCCTTTCTAGAACACCGTTAATCAAGGAGAATCTCTTGCCCCTGGTCTATTTTCCAATATATCCATAAATACAAGTATTTAAAAAGACGTGCATACGCACATTAGAGGGAAAGAGAAGTCATACATAATATAAAAATATTAACCTTCTCAATAATTTTCATTCATTCTTTTATAGACAAAGAACCTCCTGCTTTCTCAGCACTTTTAGAAATTTTGACTGTCTTGCTAGAAATTTTTAAAGCATGCCAGAATCCTAACTCAAAATTTAAAATTTCACATGAGGTGGATTCTATAAAATCCTTTCATGAATATGTTTACAAGAACAGAATGGGTGAATGAGAGTCGAACATTACCATACAGTACATGTTCCAAATCATTTTCACCTGTCTATTTCACCTGGGTTTTTTCACACTATTATTTTCTAATGTTACAGAACTTAAAAAGTAACATGAGGGAAACAGTCACAAAACTGAGAAATACAAATACAAATAGCTTTACAAATACAACTAGCTATTTTCCTAAGACATGACAACCTAATTCTAGGCATAAACTATAATAATGGGACAAGTGCAGGAAAAATAGTAGGATAAAAGAAAAATCTCATCCAGCTACTTAGTTAAGAACCTGTCTGTACCAAGAACCTGAAACGAATATTAACCTCTCACTGCAAGGTAGTCATACTTGCACTACATGTATAGCATCATCATGGTTCGGGTTGGAAGGGACCTCAAAGATCATTCAGTCCCACCCCCTGCCCTGGGCAGGGACACCTCCCACCAGACCAGGTTGCTCCAAGCCCCATCCAGCCTGGCCTTGAACTCCTTCAGGGATGAGGCAGCCACAGCTTCTCTGGGCAACCTGGGCCAGGGTCTCACCACCCTCACACCAAAGAATTTCTGCCTTATAGCTCATCAAGCCTCCTCTCTTTTAGATTAAAACCATTCCCCCTTGTCCTATCACAACAGGTCCGGGGAATGAGTCCCACCCCATCTCTCCCCGGAGCCTTCTCCAGGCTGAACACCCCCAACTCTCTCAGCCTGTCCTCACAGCAGAGGGGCTCTAACCCTCCCAGCATCTCCATGGCCTCCTCTGGCCCCACTCCAACAGCTCCATGTTCTTCTGATGTTGGTGGCCCCAGAGCTGGAGGCAGCACTGGGGGGTTTCTCCCCAGAGCAGAGCAGAGGGGCAGAATCTCCCCCTCACCCTGCTGGCCACGCTGCTGGAGATGCAGCCCAAGGTGTGGGGTGGCTTTCTGGGCTGCCAGTGCACATTCCCCGGTCACGTTGAGCTTCTCATCCACCAACACCCCCAAGTCCTTACCCAAAGGGCTACTCTCAATCCATTCTCCACCCAACCTGTATTTGTGCTTGGGATGTAATGAAGCTATATGTAAAAGCAATAGTCCCAGCAGTCACTGTAGGAATATCAATGGCGGCTTCTTACGGCTAATTTGTCCCATTTTTTGGCACGGATAGGGAGCTGACGGCAGACAGGTGCTTGGCAGAGTGTACTCTGCAGCACTGTGACCTCCCAAGGAGCAGGACATCATGCAACGCACAAATCTACTCAGACACCAAGGTTCAATTTAAATCTACCAAATGCTCTCCCAGTTCTCCCAGTGACAGAGCAAGGTCTGCCACTTCAACAGCCAGAATCTCCACGGATCAGCACACGGCAGCCCCTTCTGAAAAGAAATGGGTGATTTTTTTCCTCCCTGCTCTGTCATTTCTGCCCTGACACAGAGTGGGTTTTTTAACCTCTTGGCCAACTTGAGCAATATTTGGGTTTCCAAGTTTACTTTGGCTGACCTGCTCGGGCAAAGCAGCGGCTGTGCTCGGCTAATCAAGCTTTTGGAAAGCTCACCTGCTCCATACTTCAGTGACTCCCATTGCTTGCCTTTTGCTCCAGTGGGCTTCCACGTTTGGCTTTCTTTCCCTGACAGAACCAGCCTACCAGTTGTCTCCAGTCAGCCATTTCACACATCTCTGTCCTTTATCGGTCATCCCATCCATCTGCCTTCCTCTAGTAATTTTCAGACTACGGTACTTTAGTAACATTTTCTAGTGTATCATCGCTCCCCAGAGCCTCTTAGGCTACTCCATAAAACTGTCTTCCTTATGTCTCACCCCGGTGCCTCCAGCTCCACACCACGCATCGGTGGCCTCCAGCTCATCGCTCTGCATCGCCAGCCCGCGAGCCTCTGCTTGTGGATATTGGCCCGTGTTTTAATTAGGATAAAACTGAAAGCACACAAGAAATGTATCAAGTGAAAATGTAAATTAGGCTCAGCTCGTTGCAGGTGCTATCATTTTATCTTAATGAGCAGTTGCTATAAAGAGGACTTCACAAAGTGTAAACAATTCCGCATCACAAATTCTTGGGGTTTTTATTAAGTTTCCGACAGCAACAAAATTTTGGACCTGAAGAGAAGAGACATCCAGTCATCCAAGACGGCTTTCCCAAGCCAGTAATACACTCGTTCTGAATGACAACTCGGTGTTATGCCAGTGTTTTTCAGTACCCTCTACCTTGTTCACAATAAAATACGAAAGAGGGTGCTTTCTCAGTCTCTGGTGCTGAGTGAAATTAGTAAGTAATTATTAGACAGAAGCATACCTAATATTTTCATGGTACTGACTACAAGGGGAAAGGAAAGAAACTTGGAAGGTCATCATAAAATTAATACACCTACAGGAAAAAAAACCAACTTAGATTCATATCCCTGGAAAGTCAAGAAGCTCTATACACGTCAAGCAATGTCTCGCTTCTTTGGGGTATTTAAGTTTCTGTCAAAACTTCTGTATTGTAATCCTTATTTGAGAACTGAACGGTTCTCAAAATACAGGTCATTTTGACTTCAATGCTCTCTGCTCCAGCAAAGTGCCAAATGTACACTCTTTTTATTTACTTTCCAGCAGGTTCCTAAAGCAGTGTATTAGTTATTAAGATATAGTCTTTCTCTCTTTTATCGATAGGGGAGAAAAATGTTAGGGAGTGTGGGTCAAGCACTTGAGTCCTTAGGTCAGTGAAGGGTCTGATAGCTGTCTCATCCTCATTATTCTTACAGATATAATATAGAAGTAATTTTTCTAGTGGGTTCATTAATAATTCTGGAATAAAACCCATAGAAGTGAGAAGAAACATCTTTAACGTTAAAAAAATAATTCAAATTTTGGGGGACGTTTTCAATATTTAAAATATTTAGCTAACTGAAAGCAGATCACTCAAAAGCTAAGAAGAATTATATATTTTAAGTTGTCTTATGTCTTAAAATATAGGATTGGTTCCAAATTTCACATAACCGTGCTGCATCTGCCTGGCCTATTAGTGTGAGCAGGTTAAAAATCAAATCAACATGTCATGAGCTGCTGTCTTAACGAATCTGCAGTCTCCCAGTGCTGTCCCATGATCTACATGTTGTACCCAAATGAGTTCATCAACAGCTCAGGGGACAGAGTCCTGTGGCTCTCCCTGCTGCAGGGCAAGGCACCAGGGAGCCCTGTCTCCAGAACCTGAAGAATCCACACACAAGTGAGGGCAAGGCCAGGTTGGACAGGGATTTGAGGAACCTGGGCTAGCAGGATGTGTCCCTCCCCAGGACAAGGGGGTTGATTCTAGAAGGTCTTCCAGGTCCCTTCCAACCCAAACCATTCGATGAATCTCAGCTCAGCTACAACCACTTGAGTGGGATTTTGCAGCATTTTCATTCTCTGTAGAGCTAAACCAACTAACGAGGCTGAAAAATAGCCACATAATTTTAAGCTGAGGAAGGAGCAAATACTCAAAGACTTCTTTGCTGTGACCGCATCAGGTTTGAAATGAAAGGCAGCCGTGGTGCTAACTCGCTTTGTGCACAGGGTACTGAAAACAAATTGGTCCTACATGATGAGAGCCCACACAGTTTCCAGTGCCCGTCTGGGGGAAGGAGGTCAGGAGGAATAGCATGATATGTAACAGACACTACTTTTTAAAGCTTGGGTCACTTTTCTGACATTAATTAGGATGAAAAGTCTTCCTTTTATTTCACATCATCTTCTAGATCACGTCATTCTGGATGTGGCGATTCAAGTCTGCTTTTTAAAGGCATAAGACAGTCCAAGCTTTAAACTTTTTAAAAAAAAAAAAATCAGAGGAAAAATAATGTTCCAAAGGGAGCTAAAATGTCAAACATGCACTTGATCTTTTCATCACCCTTTTAGATTCAGAAAAGCATTGAAATGAGTGACACAAAAATGTAAAAATTGAGAGGGTGGTGTATAGAAGTTAAGCAAGTTAGAGTACTTCATTTTGTCACCTCAGTCACGCCGCAAAGGACAGTTAAAAAAGGTTACACCTCAACAGAGCAGAGAACAGTCTTCCCCAACAGAAAGAAGGTTCTGCTATAGGTAAATAAAAGACTTGGATAACTGAGTCTTTTGATTTTACACTTATTCCAAAACTTTCCGTGAGAACCACATGCAAGACTTTCCCAGCAGCCAGTGAATGATTAGAAGGAAAAAAAGTAAAAAAGAGCGCTTAGCATTGACTTTCAGATGTTGCCCCACTTTGTAGCCTGGGATTTTAACCAGGACCAAGCAGTCAACACACATCCTAAACATGTGCAAACCAAGAGGCAGAAAACAACTAGCATAATAATTTCTTTTACAACACCCGTGATTTGTGTTAACTTCTCAATTTTCACCTCATTTTGTTCTTCTTCTTTATTTCCTACCTCTTTGACCTTCTGTGATTCTCTTGCTTCCTAACTTCTTTCTCAAATTGCCTTGTTTGCTCTCTGCAGTGGATAACATATTCTTCTCACTCAGCACCTAGTCTCCTGCCAACCCTAACCCCCTCCTTCCTCAGCCTACGTGGAGAAAACAGTGTCTCTCTTGCTCTAATGGTCTTCAGTATCATTAGCCAGGCATCATTCATTACTCAAATCCGACCTTATTTTCTGCTTCAGTGCTGGTAGTTCTCAATTAATTTAGCAGATTTTAGGCAAAATAGATGATATTTTAATGCATTTTTTTTTTCCTGCCAGCATAAACTAGCATCTCTCTGAATAGCAGTCATAGAGAAAAATAGAACCTTAGAATAAAAACAAAATCTTTGATGTAAGGAAGAAAAACACACAAGACAAAGCAAATGGAAATTATCACGTTGCCTTTTTGAAAATTATTTAAAAATGGAATTTCACATGGATTGCTTAATTTTTAAAAGAAGGAAAGAATGACAAATAGCCTTGAAGTCACACATAACAGAGCGTAGCATTAATGTGAGCAGGAGACCATCAGATGGAACGTTGTGTTTAAATGGAAGATTCAGTCAATTCCAAATCCTCTCTCTGACATTAGCTGAGAGACACCCCCAAGGAAAATCCACCAACAGACCACCCATCCAGGTGTGCTTCTCCAGTACATAAGCCCTCAAATTAAAATAAACAATACTTTCTAATAATTCTGTGTTGTTCACGATTTTACAGACTTCTAGTATTCCTCCCTTCAGTCATTTATTTTCCAGACCGAAAATCTCTGAACGCTTCCCAACAGAAACCTCTCTGTACCTTTCATTCATCTCCATCACCTCCTTCTGTACCTTTTCTAGTGCTATTATTTTGGTTTTGATGGTGCAAGAACAGCACAATTATCATGGACTGATGCATGGAATTATGACCATAATGATGGTTTCTATGCCACTCTTAGGAAACTCCAACTTTATTTAAATATTACCCAGCACCAAATTTATTTTTCCATAGAACAGAAAAATACAAACACTAAAGATCTTTTCTGAGTGCACTGACTGGAACAGTTTTTCCCACAGATTTTATTTCTATCTGTGGCCACTGAATGTCACCTGCCATTTTATTGTCTAATCTCTTGGTATCATGAATATATCAACATTTCCACACAGTCTTTTGTTGCAATTTATTAATGTTGGCACAGTTGGCCACTTCTTCCTTTTTTTTTTTTCCCACATCATTTAGTAATATGCCAGACATCGTCAGCCCTGACACCAAACCCTGTCAGTCTCCAACGGCTGTCCACCTCCCTTGAAAAAAAATGGTTTCCTGCCTTTTGTTACCCTTTAGCCAGCTATTCAATAATAACATTTCTTGGTCCAGTTTAGCGTCATCAAGACCTTACAGTGAGTGACCTTGTGAAATACCTTTTGGGGAAATTCAGGTAGGCTATGTCAAGAGTCTTCACTCTATTCAAATGCCAGGCACAATTTCCCTTAGCAAAAGGGCTTCTAACTCTTCATTAATACATGATAGCGCATATTGAATTAATATATACCATATCCAAGGAGAGAATGGATACTCTGAACCACCTACCCTGTGGTGGGCTTGGGCGTGGAACAGGTCAGGTGGCTATAACGGTATGATCTTTGCAGGATTTTCTTCCTCAGACTAACAGTTGGATTGTGAAGACCTTCCAGATGTAGTGGGTATATACAGACACACAAAGCAGGAATTCCTGAGCGGTTCTCTGGTGAAATAAAGGCAGCAAGGAATGAAAGTTGAAATATTCTCACCCAGCCACCTTTAATGTCTCTGCTCAGAGGAGTACAAAACACATGTAATGGCATTTGGGATCAAGCACAAAGACAGCTTAAGTAGAGAAATATATAACACACAATTAATTCTGATTTAAAAAATAATAAGGTGAGCATGCACATATGTTAATTTTAACTTTGGACCACAAAACTAAGCACATGCCCAAATATTTCATTTGAGTAAGCCTTAAATTCTGAAAAAAATCACCCAAACCAACAATTTCTGTGTCTTTGAGTAGAAAAGTAAAGATCACAGATTGTACAGAAGGAGATGCAAGAACTAGGAGATGATAAAACAAAATTTTAATTTATACAAAATTCTGTACTGTGTATATATATTACAGTGGAGCCTTTATTTAATGAGAATATATTGTATACATATAATATACAGAAGAGAATATAAAATCATTCAAAACTTCTCCAGTTTTTTATTTGGGAATGCTTTCTGGCTTCAAATGTATCAGCTACTTTGGGATCAGCATAATAACGTATTATAAATATAAATATTATAAGGTAAAAATAATAAGAAATTGTCAACAGAAAAATATCTAATAACCTTGCTTTGCATTAAAAGCACCAACAACACAGAAATTAAAAGAGGCATCAAAACATAACCTAAAATAGTCTAATCACTAAAAGCATTACTTACTCTGGGGCAAATGCACTAATATAAATATATCTAATGTACTAGCCATTGTCAGACAAATTGAATGTAATCTGTTCTATCATCAGCCTCATTAGGCAAAATCTAAATACAGAGGACAGTTTTATGGTAAATCATGCTCCAAACATCATTAAAGTAAATCCTCTTAGAAAACAAAGCAAAACAAAACAAAATTTACCTGATGTAAGGGCTGTCTGTCAAGACAGCTCCGTCACCAGAACCTTCAGAGATCTCATCCAGGCTCTTTTAACAAAAAACCTCAGGTGATTTCACCTGTTTTTAGAAAACATAAATGGACAATGAGTCTGAGGTGGTTTCTAAGGAAACCAGGAGTGTAACCACCGAGGTCTTTATAAATATAAAAGAATATAATAATAAAAATACTATATAATAAATATAATAATAAATATAATAATGATGGTAACAACAACAATAATAATAGCAGTAGTAGTAGTAATAATAATAGTGGTAGTAGTAGTATATATATTTATAAAAATCTGGCCCTGGAAGGAAAATTAGGATTTGGAGCATACACTGGGCTAAATGGTAAAAAGATGTATCCCTTCATATCATGCTGATGGTTTAAGGTTTGTTTGCATCTGTTGGTGGAGACAAAGGTTGGGAGAAAGACACGCAACATGAAATATTTTGTTTGGGATGCAAAGTACTTTCTGCAGACACTTCAGTCTCTTCTCATGATTTGCTTATTCTCTCCTTACACTAAACTGTCTTAAAAGGAGCTCCTCAGAGACTTCCCAACCCCTTTCTCCATCAGCTGACCCACAAGTTGTGAGGGGCTGAGACACACCTGGGTTTACAGCCTAGCTCAGAGAAAAAGAAGCAAGGAACCAAGTTTCGGGAGGAAAATAGGTGAAGTCAAGTATCAATTCCATACTGATGGAGAAGTTCTCTAGGGACAGAAAGGTCATTTGTCCAAGCCTACTCTCTGACAGCTTACAAAGGAAGCTCAAAATTGCAGAAGACCATTCACTTTCACTTCATTAAGATTGTGCTTACAAGGAAATTTCCTGTATAAAGGTACCAACGGTCAACAGTGTGAAAAGTTGTGCACAGCCCAAGAAAACTGAGCATTGACAGCACCTATGAAAAAATCTCAAATATCCTGACAGCATTGCCTTTGTCTATTATGCTGAGAGTCAGACTGAAGATAAGCCAGGAACTGGGGGAAAAAAAAAGATGTAATCTCCTAATTATGTGTATTTTTTCCCCAGTCATTATGTGTTGTTTAATTTATGGCGTTAGCTACGTTGGATCTTCTCGCTCTCTGACAAGACACAAGAATATTTCTTTAATGATAAGTAAGCAAACTGAATTGGTAGTATTTGCATATTTAACCATTAAATTGAGATAAACTTTTTAATGAGGATACAGTGTTTATTACAAAACTTGAGAGCCCTAATCTGGAAAACATACCTCTTACCATGTCCTTTGTAAATCCTTCCAACCATTATAATTAAAATGTTCTAAAATTTAATCTAAATACCTGCTTTCAATTGTGAAACCTATGTTCACCCAACTTAATTAGCTGGAGAAATATGAATATTTAGCGCTCAGTTCTTACAGCTCAATCAACAGAAATTACAGGTTTGTGTTATCCTGTTGTAGACTCTGTATCTCACGACACAACAGCACGTGTACGGGCCCTGTGCTTCCTTCCCATCCTAGAAGTCCCACAGCCATTTGCCTCTTCCTTTATCGTGCAATTAAAAAAAATCATATTAATTAGGTTTACAGTACAAATTCAGGGTGTACAGACGTTGAAGTTGCTTAGCCCCTTCTACAGGAACAGTTTATACTTCTTTCCACAGGATCATGAAACACACCTCTTGGAGCTTCTCGTAAGAAATATTTTACATGTTGAAGTTTTTTACATCTTCTTACTTCCACCTTGTAGCAAGATCCTCCACTTTTTGAACTACAACGCATTTACCTATAACGTAGCATAAATATAACTTCATAAAGCCACGGTGGCATAAAGAGTCATCTGTCTCAGGAATTAAAGGTCACTGAAAATAACGGTAAGGGTTTCAGGCTCATTCTTCGCCAGTCGTGTCAGTTGGGGATCTGGCCTCCAAAACTGGATCTGAGATTTGATTGTACATAAATATTCTGATCAGCTAGTTGCAATCAAAATTCAGAGGGATAGGAAGGAATTGAGAGAGAACCCAAATAATTTACAAATGTAGTAAGGAATTGATGTAACCTCATGAATGTTTTAAAGCTGGGAGGTTTGCTATTATTCAGCTTCATCCCCATTCCAGATGTGCTGGGTAACATCAGTGGGGTACACAGGTTGGGATGGGAGCACCTCAAAAATTCTAGCCATGGTCCTAACAGAGGTCTGGAAATTCAGGTGAAAATCAGGAAAGGGCGATTGGGTCAGTGCAAACTGGACGTTTCTGTTAGTTTCCAATATATACAAGGAACAAGTGATTTTGGAAATAGCAAATACTTCTTCCGGAAGACTTAGAGAATGGAGAAAATGCTTACCTCTGAATCTTTAGGTGACTATAGTTTGTGCTGAGATATCACTGAAAAAAACTCTGCAACAGAAAGGAAAGTCACCGTGATGCTGTTTTTTCCTCTCGCCTTCTCATCTTCTCAGAGCTTGTTTTTATTAAGAATAACTAAATGACAGCTGAATCGTTCATTTGGTGTTGCTATCAAACATGATAACCAAGCTGCCACAACATCCATTTTATTTCCTCGCCAAATTAGGTTCACAATTCTGCAAAAACAGGGAAAGGTAAATATTTGGCTTAAGTTTTGTCTCAATTTGAAGGTTGAATGTCTCACTGAAAA
The DNA here is from genome assembly GCA_013400375.1 of Thinocorus orbignyianus. Lineage (NCBI taxonomy): Eukaryota > Metazoa > Chordata > Aves > Ciconiiformes > Thinocoridae > Thinocorus > Thinocorus orbignyianus. The sequence continues at coordinate 51,957 of VXBW01001780.1, forward strand.
CCTTTCAACAGACTTGAATGTGCATGAGATCAAGTCCTACCTACTTATATTTGATTAGCATGAAAGAATTACCTTGCCCCACCGAACACTGTATTAGTTCCCTCTAAAAATAATTCTGTGGATTCTTCATTACATATATATGAATTTTAGAAAATGATATTTCCATCCGGTTTTATTACTATATTAATTCATTTAGATTTAAAATAATAAAGACACCCTTTCAGAGGCTCTAAATGATCTATTATAACATTCATAATATAAAAATTCAGAAGCACTTTAAAGCAATAATTCCAAAAAGGATTCAACATGGATATTTCAACTCCCTTCTCTTTTACCTCTGAATGTCCCCTCATCTTTCCCTCTCTGCACTCTCTGCTTCACCAGGCATTACCCTCTACCTAAGTCTTTTCAGCCTTTCCAGAATCCAAATATAAAGTTCTTTTAGAGTCACCTTGATAATTTTACGCTGATAAAGCTCATTGTTACAAACTATAAGGCTGGGTTTTTTTTCCTTTTTGTGAGGATGGAAAACAAGGAAAAGAAATAACATTTGGAGAATATATTTTTTTATCCCAAACCACCTGCTCTTAAATTTGGCTAAAGCAAAAGGATGAAGAGAGGGAGAAAAAAAGCGGGATCTCAGAATATCCACACTTTGGAAATTGCTCAGGTTCGGACAGTTTGAAAGATCATAGAATCATAGAATGGTCAGAGTTGCAAGGGAACTGAGAGATCATTCAGTTCCAACTCCCTTGCCCTGGGCAGGGACACCTCCCACCACACCAGGTTGCTCCAAGCCCCATCCAGCCTGGCCTTGAACCCCTCCAGGGATGGAGCAGCCACAGCTTCTCTGGGCAACCTGTTCCCGTGCCTCACCACCCTCACAGCAGAGAATTTCTTCCTAAGATCTAATGAAATGTCCCCTCTTCCAGTTTAAAACTGTTCCCCCTTGTCTTATCACTAGACTTCCTGACAAAGAGTCCCAAAGATGTTTTAAGAGACGTTGAAAGGAAGCCCGATAGTCAAAGACGGAGCACTTTGACAAACAGGTAATTTTGTCTTAGTTATTATGCACACACTCAGAACAGTGAGAACAGAAAGAACAGGTTAATGTGCCAAACAAGACAATTTAATACAGTAGTTAATGTAATACATATCCCTCCCTTTCTTTCATCCACCTTTTATAAAAAGAGTTATTCCTTTGTGAAACAGGAGGTAAGTAATTTCAATATCCCATTAAAAAAAACAACTAGAATAATATGTATTTTGATCTTACAGCCCCTGCATTGTGGGATCTTTCCATCCACTCATCCACCAGTCATTTTCTACTTCACCTCTTCGGAGGAGGAGATAGGAAAATAGTTATTTCTTTTTTCCTTCTCTTTTTTTTGAGAAAAGCTAGAGAACCCTAGGTGAACTGCACATTTGTACCATATGATTATCAACCCCATCATTTTCCGCAGATTGACTCTTCTGCAGCCCTCCCGTTCTTTTCTCATTCCAGGAAATGCAGACACATTGTGTCATGATTACTATCACATTCAAAATATTTCAGTAAATCTTATTATTATAGTCCTTGCCTCCGAATATCAGGAAATGGAAACAGAGGGTAAAAACACATCTCATTCTCTACTAGCGGTATTCAGAAACAAAGCAAACAAGAGCTCCTTCAAACATATTTTATTTCTAACAACCGCATTTAAAAAAAAAATATATAAAACCAATACCCTCTCCTCCTACATATAATAGTTACAGTTTCATCATAAAACATCCCTGTAAAAACTATTTAATTTTCCACCACAGGGAGGGAGGATTTGATCTCTTATTAAACATTTTGTAGAAAAGTCTAAAAGTGCTTTCAATTATTTATCTGAATTGAAATCTAGGCCTTGGAAACTGCTGGCATTACACACACACACATAATATTATCAGCCCACTGAGTGCTATTAGGTCATAAAATGCTGCTGTAGCAACATCTCTGTTACAGCTGCTGGTGCTCATGCAACTTTTACTACAGTTATAAAGCCATTTATTACATTTTCTTTATGATGCTAATGCATTGCGGTCTGTTATTTTATTGTTCCCACTGTGATAAAGACCAAAATGTATGATATTGTGCAAAAAAAAATACAAACCTAATAACATACCCTGCTGCATTAAAAATCTCTTAGATAAGCTTAAGAGGCTCATAAAAATATTAACAGGGGATACCAAAAGGGAAATATTTGCTGGGACATTTTCTTTCATTTATTTTATTGCTCCCCGCAGAAAGTTTTTTAATTGTGCTTTGTCAAAATAATCAAAGGATAATATGAATGTGACTTCTTTTCTTAATTATAATGTCATCATTGTGGAAGAATATAATTTGCAGGGTGCTATAAGGAAAGATGACTAAATAATATCTAAATAATCATTGAAAAGGAGAAAAGTCATTACAAATAACCATTCCCTTATACTCAGAGGTACATAGTAGTAGATAATTACAATTTGCTCAAATTGTCTAAATTTACCTTCCCCTTTAACACAATTTTGGTTTAAGAAAATGCAGTTTCGTTTTTGAGAGGCAATCAATTCACTTAATTAACTGCTACCTGGTGCTAAGGCTCATTTAGAGACTCACCCACCAACAGTAGGATAATTCAAATAAAAATTCATTACTGTTTAACTAAGGTGGAAGCTCCGGGTTATGACTTGGATACTCTTCTGGAGGTGGATTAGGGCTAGTTTGCTCTTCAACAAGCGCTGAAGAGGAGGAACTACTTGAATATTTTGATAGCTGTAAGACTGCATAAGGAAGATAACAATTTTGACGAGGGTTCTGAAATTAAAAATTCCTGTATTTACAAAGTCATGGTTCCTTTTTCCCCAAAATAACCACAGACAGCAGGGAAACAACATTTCCCAGAAATAACACTGTTTTTTCTTAAATTATACATCTAAAAAAGGCAAAAGAAGATTGTGACAGGGATTTTAATATCTACTTTCTTGACAACTTTTCGCAGAATGTAAACATCCAAATAATATTTGTACTTTGAAAATAAACATGACTCTCACAATGCTAGGAAAATAGGGTGGGGTGGGTTTTTTCTCCCCTTACATTTTCTACTCTGTTTATAAATTTAGATTTTAACCTACTCTGTACCCAGTCATTACATTGGTACTACTTAGTAATTTCAGAACCTGCACAACAATGCAGAAGCTGGCAAAGGTTTGCAGGATTTTACAAAGGAGAGGTCAGAAATTATCATAAAGATGATGGCAACAGTAGAGTTTGAGCCATCTCGTAACACTTTTGAGATGAAACCCCTGAAAAGCCCCAAGTTCCATCCCCATGGAGCTTCACCAGCTGCTTCACTGGCTCCACCAGCTCAGATCCACTGGGACGAATAACAAGCTGGTGACTTTTCCAGCTTCTCATGATATTTAGAAAATATCATGATAGAACTGGCCAAAGACTGATGATTTAATTGCTGCAATGATTTTTGAAGCTCAGCTTTTGTGGCCTCACAGAATAAAGTCCAAACTGTGAGGAAGGTCTCATGTATTGCTGAAAATAATACATTTCTGGGTGAAAAATCTCTCATTTTAGCTATTGCAGCCCACCCTCTCTCTTACTGCTGATTACTTTCCCCTTTTTCATCCCCCACTTCTCACCATCAAGGGTTCCTCTGCCTGGTCTGATGTGACCAAGGAGCTCTACATCTCAGAAATCTTCCCAGACTATTGCCACGAACAGTATGCTCATGAAATCTTTTTACTCTCTCTCTCTCAAAATGCATTGGTCTGGGTCTTTTTGCAGTAGGATAGAAGGGGATATAAGGCAATATTCCAATAAAACCTGTAATTTCGAATTCAAATTTACAATGACTGAATCAATATGTCTGGTAACAGCTCCCCAGATCCCTGCAGAATAGAGGCTGTGCTATAAAAACACACTTAGTGTATAAATAGGTGCATTTTATCAGGAATATTTAAAGTATAAATTGAATCAATCTTAAGAAACTTAAAGGAGAGACGCTCCTCCTTCCTACTCAGTCTTCTTTACAGAATAGAACTTTTTCTGTAAATTTACCCATGTGTTTGATTACGTTGCCAAGTTTGCCAAAGATCTTACCATTAGCTATATCCCTAACCAGCCTTGGGTCTTAAATAAAGATGTCTCTCCCCAGTGACACATACAAGACACAAATAGAGATAAAGTTTGAGCTCAGTTTTCACTTCTATTTAGAGCAGTAGCTCTGCTTCATGGAGAGCAGCAGGCTACATCCCTCCACAGTTGACAGTACTCAGTCTTCTCACATCTCTTTTGGTGTGTCTGTAACACACAGGGGCTTTTATTTTTCACCCCACAAAAAATTAAAAAATTCAAAGAACAGCTTATCTTACAACAGCGAAGTGAAACAAACCACGCACCTAAAGTTTTCTCAGGGCTACGTAAATCAGGGCACAATAACTGGCTTAGACACAACTTTGGCCTCTGTCTCATCCCCTCATCCCGGGACTAAAATAGCCAAGATTCTGAGCTAGAAGTGTCAATCACCTGGATTAATTTTAGAATCCTAAAATTTTGCATATGGCTCAGGACTCAAGTTGTACCACCTCAATCCGCCTGAGAACATCTTCTCAGACAAAAAAGGTCTCCATTAGAGTACACGTGTAGCTGAGAGTCCTCAGTCCTTTCCTAACTGGTTACTTATTCTCTTCATTGAATTTGCTTAAACTGGACATCAGCAGCTAAACAAGAAAAGTTTTAAAACCTACCCCTGAAAATATCTGATTTTGCACTCCACGTAGCTTCAGGATAAACCCAACACTTATTTACCAACACACTCTTCTTTCATTTCTATGAATATCTAGCTCAAAGACATCTCTTTCAACAGTTGCACCCAAAGATGCTCTGCCTTGTTACAACTTCATTATTTTACAGTGAGTCCCATCATTAAAGGTGCCAGACATAGATCATGATGCCTCACACAACAAAATAAGGCAAGGGGAAAGCTTTTAGAACTTGTGAAAAAAATTAAGTGGTGATGTAAGAGGCAACACATTAAAGATTAAATATTAATTGGTGCTGCTTAGAAGATGCACGACATGAAATAAAGGGCTCTAGAGCAGGGGATCTGGTACGAAAATATTTCAAACTATTATTTTTTAAGAGAAATTATCATAACCATTGCAATTAAGTGAATAACATAGCTCTGTGCTTTGTAACTGTACTCGTAGATCCTAAAGTCAGGGATATTTAGTACTTTGTGTTATATTCCTTAGAAAAATGCAATTTGTGACCCAGTGAGAGACTCTGGTTTTAGGTTAACAAAACTGCCAAGGCATCGTGGACCAAGAAGCAAGAACCCTGCACACCCAAGACATCATTCCCAACATGGTGAAGTAAAAAGAAATAAAAAAAGGTTGCTTTGTAAAGATCTTGCTTTGAATATATAGCCTGGCAGGTTTTATCTTGCTACTGAAGAGGGACTAGCTCATCATCAAGTAACTATAGAAACATCAAAAGTCTGTGTGCAATCTTACTAAAGCAATATTACGCAAATGCGGGTGGTCATTCTTGGGAACCAAAACAATAAGAGCAAAAGAATTATCACAGTCTGATAAAGAAAATATTTCTATGCTCAAGCAAAATAGCAGGACACTCTCTACGTTGTGAAGTACTTGGGCTGTGAAACTGTTATTAAATTACCTGAAAGGATGACTGTTAAGAAGTAATGAATTACCAAGACTCAGCCTAGGTTGTGATCCTACCTATAAAGGAGCACTAGAGAACATTGTGGGAACTAAACAAGTTAGTCATCAGAAAGAACATCAGTTGGAAAATCCACTGCCTGAAAGCAAAGTTAGACAATAAAGGAGAAAGTGTCAGGTCAGTAATAACATACCTGAAAAAGAAAAAATAAAAGTCAAACTTCCTACTATAACATCACAGAAGTTGAGTAAAGCTGAAGCTGTTGAGATGATCAGCAAAAATAAAGAAAAACGGAGCATCAGCAGGATTTGGAAATGATCTTTGGAAACTTTTCAGCCCATTTGATAAAGAAGACTGAGAATATGGCAACTAATCATTTATTTAATTTTTTTTTAAGTACTAAAGTAAAATTAGAGCTTCTCTAGTGCTTTGGGAAGTCAACAGGAAAGAAGGAACAGAATGTTCACGAGAATGAGCACAGTAAAGGAGACAAAAGTAGCTAAAAGCTTAAAACCCAGAAACTATTCCTGTATCATCTGAAAGAACTTTCTGAGACTCATCAATAAGTGGATTTTTTTTTAATACAATGGTGTTTATTCAGTACTCAAAATTATGAGAATAACAGTGAAGGGTTGTCAGAGAGTGGGGAATGGAGAAGAATTATTTTGTAGCGACAAAGACATATTGAAAAAAGCAAAAAGCTTCCCCATACATTGGGTAGATTATACAAAGCTATATATTAGTGTGTCAGGAGTGAATTTGAAGTGTGCCTGAAACGATGAAGATTTACAGAATGTTTGTGGTATTTATAAATAACTGCAAAGATATACCTTTGCTTTGAGTATAACAATAAAATGCCAGATACAGGAAGATAATAGCATAGAATTTCCCAAGCTGATTCCTTGTCATTCTGGTTCTTTGTCGCCTTTCTTTTTCAGGTGTACACAGTCTTGAGGCACTCAAAGGAAAGCTACCTAACGAGTGTTAATGGGAAGCTTATATCATGCTTCTCGTGTAGACAGCCAGAAATTATGATGTTACAATGAAATTTATTTTAATTCAATGGTAATTTTTTTATCCGCTTTTGAAAGAGAAAGGAGTAACCTTCAGGTTGAGCCATGTGCGTATCTTAGGATGCTCAAAGGAAGTGTTGCAGCAGCAGGAGCACAAAAAGGATCACTACAACATCGTTTTTGGAACTGAAAGCTTTTAAGTGTTCTTGAGAAGGAAAAAGTTCATAATGAGGAAGGTAAAGACTCCAGAAAGAATGCTTTTGGAATTACAGAGTCTGTTGAAAGCGAAGTTGAACTGATCAAAAAAAAAATACAATTCAGTCAATTGCTGTGTGTTTGAAGCCAGGTTCCCACTATCCCATCTAATTCTTGTATTTACAGTAAGATATATAGACGGCAGGTTAGGAACAGGTGCTGTATAAAGAAGTGTCTGGATAACTATCAAATATATTGTGGAACAAAAGTATGTAATTGTAGAAAAGTATATGACACAGAAGATCTTGGATCTGGTTCCAAAACTAGATGAAGGACATAGTCCTACTGAGAACAAGTCATTAGACAGACAGCAAGAAGACATAAATCGATGGAAGAACAACTACATGGTGTGTTGGAAAAAAAAATCATGAAGAAATTTTGGCTAATTAGAAAAAGGATGTTCTCTCAGAACATGTTTTAACAAAGATAGATGGTGGCAAAGTTGTCAGTCCAGAGTACAGAATACGTGGCCAAGCCCCAGGGATAATTAGTCATATTGTAATTGGATTTACTGAATTGGCCGGAAGTGAGTGTAAATTAGTGGATGTCAAAATTGGCTCTAGCGTGTCCTGGTTGCTCTGCAAGCATTGGGCGTAAAAGAACCCAGATATAACCGTAATGAATGATAATGTAAAAAAAAAACGAGGGTCCTTCAGACATCCCTGAAAAACACACTAAAATGCCCAGAAACATGATTATGAAAGAGAAAGAAAACTGCTATCTCAGCCACTTGGAGAGAATGTAGAAAATAACATTGGAAATAAAGAAAAGTTTGATGCTATGACTAGTTGAGCTGGACCTACAGGGCTCCTGGGGAGCTGAAAGTTAACCAAAGTCCAGTTTTTCTTAATGTTTTGAGATCTAATGAAGCAATATTACAAGATGACAATTAATTTGTACCGAGCTCTGCAGGAAGCAAAATCAATGGACACCAAGAAGACACTGAAAAAGTTATAACTCTTTCATGCCACGTAAGACACTGTAGGTATTAGGACAACAACAAATAGCATATTCTATTTCCCAAACCCCGTCATTTATGCAGAAAACCTGTCACTTTATTAAAATAAAAGTGATCTAATCCAACAGTGACATTCACCAGTGGGTTTCTATGGCCCTAGAAAAGCTGGAGAGACAGAGGTGCTCAAATCCAGTAGGACAGAAAGACCCAGAAGAAGCCTAAATCTTAGTTGTTATAAAACATGTTCTGACAAATGAAGCTTTTTTGCCCAACCTACAAATTCTCATATTTTTGCAAAAAACTTAGACATACTCCCATCTCTCTTAGAGCATCTGGTCAGTGAGAGAGTCAGGATTCGGAGTCTGCTTTTCCCTTCCAAAGGCTTGGTCATCCCTAAGAACATCAGTCCACAGCAGGTGTGGTACAGTCTTGTTGAGTCTTTTCTGCTGAAGCTGTCTGCTGTTTCTAAGGAGAAAGGACTCAGGAAACTTAGGAATATTTCAAAATATCTAGGATAACCAGTTTAGAACCTTGATTAGCAACTAATTAGTTTGTGCTGCAGCATTAGCTCATTTCTCAAGCCAATGGGTTGTAGGAGTCTCCCATTGCCCAGCAAAATTTGATGCACTTTATACAATAATAAACAATGACACTAAAAAAAGTTTAGAGATATATGGTAGGATACCCCCTTGTGTATTTCTAGGATGTTCTCAAAGGTGATGGGCTGAAGCTGAAGCCTTTGTTTCAAAGCAGGGGTTGGAATCTGGGTCTCCCGGGCTCCAGACAAGTCATCTAATCATGGCCTTTGGAGAGAAACATTTCTGTCCTCACCTGTTCCTTCCTCTTCCCTCACAGCATTTTCCAGCTCTTTTTCTGTTTCTCAGTCATTGCCTTCTCGAGGCATGAAATCACAAGTGCACGCATGGTACACTCTGATCACACCTCCTGGCTCATGCAGTCCAAGATAGATAAAACGAGAAAAATGCCTTATTTTTACATCCCTCACAGGCTAAGGATACAGCAAAAGCCAGGTATTTAAAGATTAGGCAGCTCTATACATGTCCTGGCAGGAAAAAAAACAGCATTGAGGGACTACAGGTAACAAAAAGGAAATGCAGCAGCTGAAAGGGGATTTTTTGAGTGCCAGTAATGCTTAATTTGGACTTAGTAGCTTAATTGCCACTTTAAGAATCTAAGTCTCTGTGGTGAACCTTCCCCAAATACCATGTTGTACACGATAAAGTCAACAGCCCTGCGGTAAGTCCCATTTTACTTTCATAGGACTATCTGGAATGCTCTAACGTATGGGGCTTTAATGGGTTTTCCTGCTGGTCTAACAAGTTGGAGCTGGTATCACAGCAAGAACAGCTCGGTACAGAAGATACCACAGTTGGCTCCACTGGCTTTTTCTAACACCTGATCTCTCATCTACCAGCCTTTAACAATGTTATGCTTGATGCTATTATTATCCCGTGTTATGCATCATATTCAGCGGCGAGCTTATTATTTAATCAGGAAGTCAGCACTTTTCTAAGCACCACTGGTACGATTTATTTCTCTCACAAAATCTTCAACTATGTAACTATACCTGTGCCATACAGAGGAGCAGTGCCCAAAAACTGAGATGAGGAGAGACAGGAGTAAGCTCTGTGCTGTTAATAATGCTCTACACACTTAATATTCAACTGCATTCTTAAAAAATAATTAAATAAAAAATAATAAAATAGGACATTTCCAGTTTCCTGTACAGAAGAGCATCACCAAAACTTAAATCCCTTATATGAAGCTGATTTCAGAAGCAGATGGTTGCATGCAGCTTTGATGGCCCTTCAGTTTCTTTACTGCAAATAAAATACTTGCTAGGTTTGGTAAAACAAAAGCAGAGCACAGCTGTCTTATTTGTGTATATTTTGACTAGGCGCACATAATCAGTCTATAAGTGATGCGACAGTTAAAATAATAATAATAAAAATGAATAAATGATTATTTACGCTGTGTTTGCCATCCAAAGTCACTACTGAACATATGAACCCAAAGGAGTAGGCACCAGGTACCTGTCCTCAAGGGGGAATTCATCAAAGTGAAATAAAAGTAAACTCCAGCATACTTCTTTCTAATAAGAGGACCAATCCTTCTGACATAAAGAAGCCTAAAGCACGGTGGTATAATCAAAATTATAATTAACTGTCACAAGCCTCGAGCAAATGTAAAGCACTATCTGTTTTATGAAACTTTGATCAGACTGTGATTAAATTATTTTTAGAGGTATGCAGTATGTGTCAGATCTCAATTATCCAGTGCTCTCCTACCTGCAGGGAACTCTGGTCATTTCACACAACAATTTTTGTGTGGAGTGGCTCCATAAAGAGCATTTTGGTTGGTTTCTTTTACAAAGATTCATTTTTCCCAGGAGGCACACCGTCTGATGATCTCATCTTATCTTGTTTGCTGTTCCTGGAGATATATGAAAGACAAAACCACTATAACAAATGCTGTCTACTGGTTTTCTGAATTGGGAGAGATAAAAGCACCTTTTTGAGAGTAAAACAAATGAGTTTTTGATCTGTACGTCCTTATTACTGAAAGCAGTGAGTGACAGCCGTATCTCCCATTGATAGAGGGGCTGAGAAGGAAGCCAGGGGGGCAGAGAGGTCAGGAGCCACCACCTAGGATTAGCTAATGCCTTGCTCAGTGATGTAACACCAACCTGTCACCATGTCCATCACCACTGCTCAGATCTGGGACAGTCACAGAACAGACAAACCCATCACATGTCACCTCGGACCCCTTTTGCCACCTCCCTCCTTCTTCATCCCTCTGTTTCCCAAGGGTTGTACAGCAATGACTTCCCTCTTCCTCCTTTCCCTGGAGCACTCACCATATATTGAATCAACCAATCCCAAAAACAAGAACTGACCCTTTCCCTTCTGAAAAAAAATAAAATCCTGTTGCCTGTTCAAATACACTTAATATTTAGTTTTTTGAAAGACAACACACAAGGGGAAGCCCAGCTGCTGGGGTGCCTGCAATTTTTAGGTGCTTTGTTGCATTCACAGCACAAAAGCAAAGTTTTCTTCTTTGCTCAGAAACTGCCTCTCTGGGTCTTTCTCTTTCAGCTTCTAAAGTGGAATTTACTTTATCTTTTCAACACAGGACAGACACATTTTTGCAGGTTTTAGTTTTTATGTGGTTGTTTTTTCTATCAGTTTCACTGTTGCATGCCGTTATAAATACAAGAAATAGTTGCCGAGGAATAAAAAATAAAGACCATTTGTAACCATCCCTACTACCTCCCTGTTTCTCTTGCATCTTCCCCAAACCCCAGCTACCTGACTACTTATTTTTCCTGGTGGATTGTCTGTGCCTACACTTGTCGGCGTTTAAGAGTTTAGCTGATTTAATTTTACTGCCACAGCTCTGCCTCTAAAACTGTCCTCAAATTGATATAGTTATATTCAAAAAGAAGTGCTTTTGCTGGTATCTCTTATTTCAATGAGCAATATATGCTAAAGTGTCAAGAGCTGATATATCTACAACTCTGCTTGGGCTTTGTTGGCCTGGCTGTCTCATAAAATAGCTGGGTAATGACCAAAGTAGCTGAGACAGCAAAAACTACTAGAGTAGACCCAGTATGTCTTCTTTTTTCTCTATCTAGTTATTGCTAACTAATCCTAATCTCCTCCTCCATTAGTTTTTTTCTGGGTTTTCATCTTTTATCAGCAAGTGTGTCCACTGACAGCCAGGAAAACAGCATAGAAGGCTTCGTTGCTCATGTTTTTGTAACGTCGGTTAAGTTCTCTACACTTCCAACACTATTTATTTTTGAAAGGCTGGAGATTGAAAGACTGGATTCAGGTGGGAAAAGGAGAAAGGGGAGCTGAGCAGTCTCACAAAGCCATCCACATCACAAGGCCAGGGATGCTGCCAGAATCATAGAATCATTATGGTTGGAAGAGACTTTGAAAACCATTGAGTCCAACCATCAACCTAACACCAAAAACCCACCACTAAGCAGTGTCCCTCAGCACCATGTCTACCCACCTTTTAAACACCTCCAGGGATGGTGACTCCACCACTTCCCTGCAAAGCTTCTTCCAATGCTTGACAACACTTTTGGTGAAGAATTTTTTCCTAATATCCATCAGAACCCTCCCCTGGTGCAACCTGAGGACATTTCCTCTTGTCCCATCGCCTGTTCCTTGGGAGAAGAGATTGACTCAAGCTTCCTTGCAAACATGGTCATTAAGCAGATGCCAGAAGCCAGAGCTTACCCACATCATTCTCCACTTATCTGTGCATCCACGCTTTGATAATTTTCTTCATGTTCTTATTAGCAGTAAGTCTTAGAGGTTTTGATGTCACGTTTCCTCTCAAAGGCAGTTCCTTTGCTTTCGAAGTGCGGGAATCATTAATTAAGCATAGTGCCCTCTTAGACACCTTTGTCATTAATTATGAATGTGAACAGTCAAATATTCTATCCTCATAATAATGCCAAGATTAGATTAATATCAACTCTGAACTCTAGGATGCCCTCCAAAGTTCAGAAACAAAAGAATAAGTAAGAAACAAGAAGTTTTAATAAAAAGGAGGCTCTTGTCTATGAGCTGGCCTGAGGTGGATGGACGACAACAGGATTGTCACAGCTGCAACTGCATCAAAATTTGCTCTGGCACCGAGCAAGCTGCACTAGTTCAGGTGGGAGAAGCACAAACTCTGCTTCGTGTCTTCCTCTTTCCAGCTGTTGCTCACCTAAATGCAACAATACCATCTCAAGAATTACTAATACAGGAAGACAGCATTCACTAAATATCTATTTTGTGACTTCCTGGCTTTAGTTTTTCTCCCTGGTTTTTCTTTTGCCTACAGACAAAGGATCTGTTGAGAGATCTACAGAACTACACCTGAGAATACGTAATCTTGTTCTTTTGATAAATTCTTGGATAAGCCGTTGTGGCTTATCCATATTGTAGAATTGGAAGGGACCTTAAAGATCACCCAGTCCATGGGCAGGAACACCTCCCACTAGACCAGGTTGCTCAAAGCCACATCCAACCTGGCCTTCATCACCTCCAGGGATGGGGTGATAGACTTTCTATGGAAAACGCTGGAATTTGATTAAGAGATAAGCAGTTTCCCCGAACTATTTACAAGTAAAATATATTAATATTGAGAATTACAGGAACAGATGACATTTCTCAATAGTAGGCTCTGCCTTGTTCTGGCCTGGTCTTGTGATCTGCACTGATAGAGAAGGAGGGAGAGGAAGAGAAGGAGGGAGAGAAAATCCCAGTGCACATCTAGATGTTCTAACTCTGATCTTTGTAACACCGGCTACATTAGTGGTACCAGAGGAGCAGTCCTATTAACTTCAGTTAGAAAGCCTAAAACGGTGGTTTTCAGGGTCAACTGACTCACCTTGGACATATTAATAAACTATTTTAATAAATATGAATTATGTATGTAAGTCCCAGATAAAATATATATTAAGATGCTACATGCAATAACCTTATCTCAGCTTTATAGTGACATGAGGTAATAACCATAGGGTTATGAAAAATACATTTTAAAGTTTGAAACCCCAGATTAGATTTAGCTGGTTTTTAATGGCATATTTTTTATTATACAGATAAATTTTTCCTTACTGGGTACCACTGCTGGACCAAATTAAGACTGTGTGGAGGCTTTAATCTCACACTTCTGATTTTAAAATGATTATAATTCTTGTAAGGGTAAATTAACTTTAATTTGGAAGCCTTGAATCCTTACTATGGAAGTAATTGCAAAATTTCTGTAAAGTTTTACTTCGTTAAATTATTGATACATATCCTGCCTTAGTACTCTTCCTTTTTCTCCTTCCATAAAGTATTAAAAAGAAATAGAGAATGAATGCTAGTGTATGCTACCCCTAGCTAAGCAAAAATGCAAATTATTAAAAATTAGGTTGGATTTTTTTATTATTATTGCTGTGTATTTTAAGGACAGATTCACTGATCTTGCCAGTAGATAGCAAGCAGGAGCTGGGCCACCTAGTCAGAGAGAAGCAAAGTCAACCTGATCTGAAGTTTCCCAGGTTCTGCTTGCCCCGGGGTCGCTGGGAGCCCTCTCCATGTCCACCCCACAGAACTATGGGGCCAGACTGCTTTCTACAAGACAGCCAAGGGGTTTTTCACCTTCATTCTGTTGTCACCATAGCCCTCTTTGACAATGTGCTGAGCCGTTGTTCAGAATATCTGATGCCGGTACAATCACTGCAAACAGAACAATAATTAATAAGCTAATTTGATTACCATGTAGGCAGAATTTAGATGAGATTTCAGCCCATTTTAACTCTATGGATACATAGAAAGATTCTTTATTGCTGTGCTATTATCCATAGCAACAAAGAAAGGATGGACACAGATGCTAAATTTCCTAAAGGACTCAGTGTGTAATTAACATAAGTTAATTAATGACTTCGGCTCTTTGCCCGAAGAATAAATTTTGTCATTTTGTGAAGAATATGTAGTATTGCTCAAAGAAAGCAAAGATGTTCAATACCTGATTTAAATGCAAAATCGAACTCCTTAACTCAGGAGTCACGATAAGGCTCTCCATAATAGCAAGGAAGAAATTAAATTGATATATCAGTAGTTAGCATATTGCCATGTAGAAATAAATCACTGTTTATACTATATTGCACTTTACAGTATTAGAAGAGTTGAAAGATATTTGATTAATGGCTAAAGAAGGCAGCAGGCGCATTGCGGTGGTGTTGGCAGAGCCTGTCTCAGAATTTTTGCTCCATGTCTGTGATTTTTCATGACCTGTGCTTGGTGATTCTTGATTGGTATAAAATGTTGACAGAATGTCCCAGTCCCTCTCGACCATTGCTAAGTCAACCTTCTCTCGCTTTCTGCAAGGTTCTGACACCAAATCATTTGGTGACTTTTCACACTAAATAATCATAGAATCATAGAATTGTCTGGGTTGGAAGGGACCTTTCAGATCATCCAGTCCAACCATTAACCCAACACTGCCAAAAATATCACTAAACCATGTCCCTCAGCACCACGTCTGCCTGGCTTTTAAATACCTCCAGGGATGGCAACTCCACCACTTCCTTGGGCAGCCTGTTCCAAGGCTTGACAACCCTTTCCGTGAAGAATTTTTTCCTCACATCCATCCTAAACCTCCCCTGCTGCAACATGGGGCCATTTCCTCTTGTCCTGTTGCCTGTTACTTGGTAAAAGCGAGCAACCCCTGTGTCGCTATATCCTCCCTTCAGGGAGTTGCAGAGAGTAAGAAGGTCTCCCCTCACCCTCCTTTTCTCCAAGTTGAACACCCTCAGGTCCCTCAGCTGCTTCTCACAAGACTTGTGCTCCAGACCCCTCAACAGCTTTAATGTCATCATTACCACTAGATTGAAATTCCTAGACTGAAATAAATTCTGACAAAATGCTGTCTGCATTGTAAGAGCATATCGAAATCTCAACCAAGAATAGCAGTCCAACTCCTCAAACTGCTGAGACCCACAAGATTGACCAAGGACAAGCGGGAGAGAGGGGACTGAGGTGCAGAGCGATGGAGTAAGTTGGTCACATTTACATGGAAAAATTCTGCTAAATGCATCACTGAACAGAGACCTACAATATCCTGTCCCAAATATCAACAGTCCTACCTTCTACTATTCATTTGCTTTTCAGACAGAATAGTTTTAAAGAACAAAGGGAAAGGAAAAAACCACTTCCCAGAAGTCTCCATAAACCCCAACTCAGTTGCTAGTCTAGTTCCCATAATCCAGTTCCCATTATCTTTCTGAATTAAAAGGCCTTTGTAATTTTCTTACACCTTTCCAGACAGGTACAGACTCAAAATAAATTTTTAGATATTTAGAAATTATTAATAAGTCTTATTTAGTAAAATTATAGTATAGAAATATTATATTAATACCATATCTAAGAAAACAGATTAAAAATTGATGTGTTGCAAAGGTCAAGAAACATTTGAAATTTTAATTATTCCAGGCTGAGATCTCCAAATTCTGGAATTATTCTTGTGAAATCTATGACAGCCACCAAATCAATATTTTCTCAATATCCTCATAATACCATTTAGGGCTGAGTTACCAAAATATGACTCTCTTAACCGTATTTACTGTAGCAATGATGTAGACTAACTTCATAAGGAGGAATGAACATCTTTTATAAAAGAATTACTAAGGTTTGGGTGGTTAGAACTGATAAGAGGCCAACAGATTTAGTTCTGTACATACATAGGATATTTCAACACAGCTTGTACTCTAGAGATAGCAGGTACCACAACTAAACTATCGTTTTGAAGTACAACATAAATCTAAGCATAAACCTTTTTTAAATTCCACAAGTATTTATTGTACATACTTAACTTGAAACTGATAAGGTTACAAGCCCTTTTAACATTTGTAGTCTGTGATTTCACATAACTATTTACGCACAACATCATCCGAACTGCCAATATTATAAGCATTTTAAAGACATTAATGTGAAACACTCTAAGAATGCCTGTATTTATACATATCATATTGAACTGCTAGCATAGCATGCAGCTTTGAAAATTGTTTCCTGGGGTGTCTTTACCAATAATAGATGTATTACTCTTCTTCCCTTTCTTAAATTTTATAAAAGACTGCTTTGCAATAGTGCCTAATTGAATAACTGACAGGTCCTTAATTCCCTGTGTTTAATTCTTCAAAAGAATGCATTAAAGTGAATAGATTGTATGCAGTGTATGATGTTATTTTTAGCCAATCTGTTTCTTCCTCAAACTGCAGCACCAAAAATTCCCCATTATGTCATCAGCCAAACTTGTCTCTCCTTTTACATTTTGACATTCCATTCTTACAGGTTCCTACCACTTAGTTTACATTATTCCCAAAGGTTTGTGACTTTATGTGTAAATGATGAGTTTTCATTACAAATGGATCAGTTGATGTAACTAAAATGGTTTGGTGGGTATGTAAAAAAAGACCAAAACCAGGGAAGATTAACCAGTTTGAGAATAACACCCTATATAATGGACTCTCTTATTACTGGAAACATTCCAGTGTCTCTTTTTATCCCAGTTCTAGTTTAAATTATTTCCTCACTTCAGAGCAGATCCACACATTTTGCTGGGCTTTATTCCAAAACACGCACAAGAGACTACATCTTTTGAGGCTTTGACTTCACTCCGTAACGTTGTCTTAATGCTGCCTTTTTGCACACTTATCAGTTCCTTTCCTTATGTTTTTTGGTCAGGAATTTTTGTTGGATGTTATTTTTTCTGTTCATGGTATTTTGCAACCAAGCTAATTATGATTTGTTCAGAGCCAATACAATAACAAAGAGCAAGCAGGATTTTTCCTTAGTAGGGAAAACTGGGGTCCCAGTACTAAGATGATGGGCAAGCCGATCTTCTGCTGGTCTCAGAAGAAATCTGTCTGCAGTTTAAGGGTTTAAAGTTGAAACCGTCACGTATATTGCAAGCCCATTAGCTGAGAATATCTTGGTACAGAGTCTGCAAACATTTGTCTTGAGGCTCCAGACAGCCAGGAATTAGTCACCCAGTTCATTCAGTTATTATTGTTAGTTATTTGTTATGAGGCAATAAGGTTAAAAAAAAAATGGGGGAGAGAGAAATGACTAATTGAACTGCACAAAGAACGTAACTGAAGGGGAAGTGAAGACTTCTTAAAATTTGGTGCAAATATGCAGGGATGTTACACCCAAAAGTCCAAAGAATCAGCTTTTGTGATTGCTTAAATAAAGTTTAACCAGACTAGTGTGGCCAGGCATCCCATCTGAGTGCTAACTTCAGATTCTGAGATGAGTCCATCAACACTACATATATATTTAAACTGGCTTTCAGTGGTTCCTTATTTTCGTGTTGGAAGGGAGAATGAAGCATAGAATAGTTTGGGTTGGGAGGTCTCTTTAAAGGCCAGCTAGTTCAACCCTCCTGCCACATGCAGGGACATCTTCAAATAGATCAGGTTTCTCAGAGCCCCATCCAACCTGACTTTGAATATTTCCAGGGACGGAGCATCTACAACCTCTCTAGGCAACTTGTTCACTCATCATAAAAAATTTCTTCCTTAAATCTAGTCTGATTTTACCTTCTTTTTGTTTAAAGCCATTTCCCCTTTTCCTAACATGGAGTAAATAACCCATGCTCACTTTCTCCTCACCACTCAAAATTTGATATATTTCTAACACATCCCCTCTAAAACACCATTTTTTTTTCCTAAATGAGGAGCACTAGAGCTTACTTATAGAATGTCTTCCCTTTGGAGAACAACTATTTTTGTTACTCTTGTCCTATCCTTGGTTTTCTGACTTTCAAATTGCCAAATAATCTGTCTCAGAAGAGGGGACCATTACAGACTGCAGCATTCACATTGTGGTCAGCAGGATAATGAAGTTCTTAAAAAAAAAATCTATTTCTTTTTCAGTAATTGATAGTATCTGCTATGGTTTTTTGGCTGTTATTGGACATATAGCTGATATTGTCACAACAATCTAGTATTGTTGCCACAGAATCTCAGTCTTGAGTGGAAACAGTCACCTCACAGTTCATTATTTCGTATGTGAAATTAAGATGTTTTTCCTTTGTGCATCACTTGGTATTTACCTGCAAGGGATTTTATATGCCATTTAGTTAGCCAGTCACTCAGCTTCATAATGTTGTTCTGCAGTTATTCAGTATTCTCTCACTGTCACTGCTGTGAATAACTTTGTACCATCAGCAAATATTCCCATCTCACAGCTCATCTTCCTTTCCCAGGTCATTTATAACTGTTTTGAACACCACATTGTGATCACTTTCCTTGCAAGAAAGGTGGGTTTTTTTATTTAAAAAAAAAAAATAAAAAAATCACAAGTCAATTTTAAGATTAACTGAAGAGGGGGAATCCTCTGAAATGACCACCTAGGTTCCTTAAAAGTCTTTGGTGAGGGATGTTTCTAGAAGCACAGAAGAAATCCAATATGTTTTATCAACAGAATCACTTTTCCACACATTTGTTGAACCCTTCAAGATCTACAAGAAAGAAATTTTACCTCTACGGAAGTCATGTTGACCTCCTTCAGGCAAGTCATATTTATTTATACACTTTTCATGTATACATGTCCACTACATTTGGGGTTTTTTTTTCCTTCTGTTTTTACAGATTCTACTAATTTTCTTGAAGTTCTTCAGGGACCTTTCAGTGTTGAGTACAATGTCTGCATGTCAACTTAGACCTACTTTACACATCAAAGACATTTTGTTCACCTGTAGCTCTGCAGTTGATTGAACCTAAAATGTGTGGATTGGTATAATTTAACGTGGCAGATTTCTTGAATTTTATATAATTAAAATCCTCTTTTGAAAACCACTGACTAAAGTAGCACTAAGTAATTTACATAGCATTTATCTAACCGTAATTATCAGTATTAGTCACATAACCGTAACAGTGCCAATTTTGCAAAATTAAGTTTTAAAAATGTGCAGTCGTTACTAAGCAATTTGGGTCCAGAAGATCGAAGTGCTTTGAAACACAAGCACAGAAAGGTTATCAGCATGCTCAATAAAAAAAAATAATAAAAAAAAACACCTCTGAAATTGAAGAACAGCGGTATTTGGTTCTTACTCGTTACTCATCTCTAACCCAAGTCTAGCTCATATGTATTCTGGCCAGCAGCAACATATGCAGTCTACCCCTTTATCCCAGCAGACATCAAACACAGCATTTAAAGTAAGTATTTAGACTACAAGCAATTATTTTTAGTCAGCTCCTTAGAAGCTCCTAAATTTCACAGAAGGCCGTTGATAAGCTTCCCATATGTTTAGTGATGCTTTTGCCATGGCTTCTGATACCATTACGTAGGGATATTAAGACATCCAGAAATAACAGTTTGGAGGGAGGTGATTTTCTGATAGGATACCGAATGAATTAATATTCCTGATCATGAGAAGAAATTATTTGTATTGCAGACACACGCCGAGTGGAATTCCACACAGGTTTGCTGATTCACCCGACTTATGACACATGTCCTTGCTCTGTCTTGGGATCAAAGACTGATACTCGTGGCAAACTATGCACTGACCTGTGCTGCAAATCTCTCCAATAGCTGAAATTGAGCTGCAATGCTCATTTTACATCATTATGACTAAAAATAGACCGAGGATAAGAGCAGAGAGCACTCACCGACTGGGTTGTTTATATGGAGAATGAACAATCTCAGACAAGTCTGACCTTGTACCTCCATCTTAATGTTAATAACGGACAACATGCATGATTTTAGTAAATTATGTTCCTATTAAAAGTAATTACTGCTCAAAATCAGGTTATTAATTGCTAAGATAAAAGAAAATACTAAAAACTAAAGATTCCAGCTTTGATGTTTTATACAAGTAGGGTACCCGTCAAGGGTGTGTAACATCATAAAATATCCTCATTGTAGAGGGAAAACAAATATATTGTAAACCTAAGTAAGCCTAAGCCTAGTGAGAATTCTAGTAATGATTTATGGATTAAATTGGCCTGGATGCATTAGGATAAAGGTACGGGTTTTCATGCTTTATGCTATGAAGTTCAACTTCAAAATACTTTTAACTTAAACCATCTCTAGCTGGGGAACAAAAAAGTGATTTCCTTTCTTGAGACAAATGGGAAGCACTCCCAAACAAGACAGAAGAACTTTGAATCTGTCTTCCAAAATGGTCTATATTGCATGTTCCACTAAAATAAACACTCGTGTTATAAAGGTTTGTACCTTCTATAGGTTGCTTTTACTGTACTGCAAAATACTGTTGTCAGGATGACAGAATGTCCGTCTCCCACCTTCGCTTTACTTTTGTTAAAAATTCCACGATGAAGCTTTGTGAAATAAATAAAAAATGCACAATTTGCCTTCAGGGATCTTCCCTGAGGAGCGATGGCAAGAAATCCTTGTAACCAAATCACAGAACAGCTCTGTAAGTCCTATATTATTCACTTAGCATGAAAAAAAAAGAAGTCTTCCTTGACTACTAGATGATTGCACAGCTGATGACTCCCACTTACCAAAAGGACTTCAAAACATCAGCAGTGCTGATGTTGATATCCATCAAGATCATTTAATGCAGTCTTTTGTAATTACTCATTTTCATGAAATGTGTACCAGCTCACAGAATTGCAGAATGCTATGGGGGTGGAAGGGACCTCTGGAGATCATCCAGTCCAACACCCTGCCAAAGCAGGTCCTCCCAAAGCAGGTTGCAGAGAAACTTGTCCAAGCAGGTTTTGAATGTCTTCAGAAGTGAAGACTCCACCACCTCTCTGGGCAGCCTCTTCCAGTTCTCTGCCACCCTCAAAGTCAAGAAAACAAAGCGTGATTCACTTTCCTTAGAGAGGAAATCTAATGGTGTTTTAAAATGCTGATGTCGTCATGATGGAAGTTGTTCTGGAATTAATATGGGTGCTAAGGGAAAGGGACAGGATGCTCCACCTGAATTTCAACCTTGCTAGGACTCCCTGGATCTTGTGCATATAGGCTGAACCCTGCACTCTATTTAACTGTCTCCTAAACGCACAAATGATGCATTTCCCAGACAATCACATCCATCTTAAAAATGGAGGCTCAGAACGGATCTCTAGACAACTCGGGAAGATCAGATGATTGAAGAGGTGAATAAAGACACAAAGAAAAAGATAATTAATCTTAAAGTTCAGTATGTACTACTTGAGCTGCAAGCTTCAAAATGCTTCTGAGACAAATGAGAGAGGATACAACTGACTTCTTTGGAATTTACTGAAGCAGATCTGGAACTTGACCAAAGAGATGCTGAAGTCTTCCTTAAAATATTTGAGAACCACTGACTACCAATCAATCTTTTCCACCTGTCAACTAGTCATCTGCTTCTATTAGGCCTTGATGATTTACTTGATACACAAGGGAGAAAAAAAAAAAGGCAGAAATATGACTATTCCTAAAGGAACTGTCCTGAGAAGGAGACTACCTTTCCAAATTTCTATGACAAATTATCACATCAGAAAATAAATATTTTTTTAAAATGGAATGGAATTTTGAGCAATGAAGCAAGCCTAGAATGGAAAAATAGAGTTAGCACAACATGGGAGGTTGTGATCACCAAGAACACCATCATTGTTACCAAGCTCCAAGTCAGTAGCAGTTATCCCTGTCTAACCAAAGGACGCAGATAGATATTCTCATTTAAAGGAGTATCGTCATAATCTGCTGCTTTGAGTGGCACAACCAGCTGCAATTTCAGAGATTAATATTCAGACTACATTTTAATCGGGTTTGTATTGTAAAGGGTCAGCACACAATAGAGATAGAAGTATGAGAAATAAGAGCACTAATCTCCTTTCGGTTTGTTCTGTACCTATGTCTATTACACAGACATTACCCCACATGTGTTTTACAGGACAAAGCAATGGCCAGAACATGCTGGGTTTTGGTCCCTTCATTCAGCATCTAAGCCCAAGGGCAGCTCTCTACAAATGGCAATGCTGAATCCAAAGCCAAAGATCCATTAAGATACGCCAGGTTTTTTGCCTACCTGTGCCTTAAGAACATATCATTCTTTATATACTGAAAAAACGCATAAGATGGAGCATAAACTAAATAACATTCCAATGCTCCATGCAGAGGCATGCTTTATAGGAGTAGTGTTGGATGACACTATTGGCTTTGATAGCAAATCTGAAGTATTTTCCTCGTGTCAGTAGAACCATGAAAGAAAAATATTGTTACACTTTTATAACTGGTGCTGTTTGTGCGGGTGTAAATTGTAATGTTTTACAATACGTGGGCACCCACAAACACATACAACCCGGGTGTCAACTTCACAGCATTATCCAACAATTTAAAATACTTATTGCCTCTGAATCCAGCTTTATTTGATTTAGCTCCCACACATTTCTTTTTATGATTAGCTGTAACGAAAATAAATCTGGGGTACTTAAGGAAACACTTTGCTGCAGCATGGTAATTGTTTCTGACATCTTCTGTCTGAAGCAGATGGCTGATCTCAAGGAAAGCAACTGAAGAAAGAGCTTATAGGACAGACCCACCTCCAGCACAAAATGAGGACACTCCACTGACTTCAGAAGATACAGATGCAGTGATTCATTAGCAGTATAGCAAAAAAAATGGTTACTTCACTTCATTCCTGGTATCAAACTCTCAGGCATGTTTACCAAAAATAAATTCTAGTCAAAATATTGCCAAATATAACCAAAATACATACTAACATTACATGTTCATCCTAACGCTTAACCCACTGTTTTGAAAATATTAGAATGCAAATCAAAAGCATCAGCTTAGTTAATTGATTACACACTGTATGAAAAAGGGAAGCAATGTGTTCTCCACAAAGCCACAGGCTAAAATGTATTTACACAAATCATCTGGTAAATGCTCAGCTAATAATTATTTACACACAGAGATATTGTGGGTTTTTTCCTCAATTTGTGACAAAGTGACAGCAGAGAATTACTCAGGTAATGCTTTTGCAATTGCTACTTCAACCAAGTCTGTAGAGCAGAGGCGCTGGCTGTCCCTCAACCCTGGGAATATATATTCATGCTGATTGTGTAAAAGCAAATTAAAAACAAATAAAAAATGTTTGAACAACCATGGTTGAATCTGCATAACTGAAGGCAGAAAGAGAATTTAAACCTTAAGCTTGATTGGCGAGCCAAGTACCATGATGGACCTGTTGGAGCAGGCCCAGTGGAGGCCATGGAGATGCTGGGAGGGTTGGAGCCCCTCTGCTGTGAGGACAAGCTGAGACAGTTGGGGGAGTTCAACCTGGAGAAGAGAAGGCTCCAGGGAGACCTTAGAGCCCCTTCCAGTCCCTAAACGGGCTCCAGGAAAGCTGGGAAGGGACTCTGGATCAGGGAGTGGAGCCATAGGATGAGGGGAAGGGTTTGACACTGAAAGAGGGGAGATGGAGATGAGATCTCTGGATCAAATTCTCTGGTGTCAGGGTGGTGAGACCCTGGCCCAGGCTGCCCAGGGAAGCTGTGGCTGCTCCATCCCTGGAGGGGTTCAAGGGCAGGTTGGATGGGGCTTGGAGCAACCTGGTCTGGTGGGAGGTGCCCCTGCCCAGGGCAGGGGGTGGGATTGGGTAACCCTCAAGGTTCTGTCTAGCTAAAACCATTCCACATTTTTATGACTCCATGACTTGGAGAACTGGAGATGAAGGTCTGGCTCTTGGTTAGCCAGCAGTTTGTCAGGGGGGAAAACCTCTATAATTTACATGTCCCCTGACCCCCTGACAAGCTGCTGGCTTTCTCAGACCTGCCATTTAAACTCTTTTAAAACATACACCCTCTTGTGCAAATCCCGATTACCCTCCCAATTACACAGAACACAGCCCACACAGGAGTCCTTCAAGCACACAGCATTAATCCCACAGATTAGAAATGCACAGGAAATTAAAAGCAGATGTTCTGTAGCAGTGCTGTGCTAGAGATGACTGAAATAGTGCCAGGAGTACTCAAATATCCACATGATACCCACTAGTACCCAGCCTGGGTCCTCAATTACCTTACACAGGACATGAACATTTCCAGATCCAAATCCATATCGCTTAGAGCTCTGGGATTTCTTCACAGCGGTGCGTGCCACTTCATGGGTGTATTCTGGTGCCTCTGAAGATTCCAGCCTGTTTTCCTCACATCCCATCATCTGCACAGTGCGTGGTCAGCTACACCAGGAAACATTTCAGCAAGCAAGGTTAGTTCCATCATCACAAACTCAACTAACACCAAAAAATCACTCCTGGCAAATAACAGCTAGCATCTTTAAAGGCAGTTTTAGTTCACTGCAACAGAGGGCACATAAAATCCATAAAGTAATGGAACCAAGGATCCTGTTTAAAGGCTAGTAAATAGGCCCAAAAAAGCAAGGATTAAAAAAAAATACATTAAATTGCCTTTCTGTTTATTAAAAGTAAAACACAGGATATACTGGGCAGTCAGAGACTGCATAGAAAGGGAGCTAAAACCTTCAACTAGCATTAAATCAGACATGAGATGTCAAACCACGGCGCAACACTGATGTGCTTCAGAGAAATACTATTTTTCACAGGGTCTTAAAACCAGAATTGTCAGGATAGTAGGATTATCTTCTTTTTATTTTGTAAAAAAGGGAGACAAACCAAGAGAGGGAGGGAAGGAGGGAAGTACTGCTGCTAGGAATATGCTGGAGACATAAATAAATGATGTGTGAACAGTGATCCATACCAACGACCTGCACCAAAGAAAGAATCAAATAAGTTTAAGGAGAGCAACGCACTCATCTGCACTTTGAAAAGGGTGAAATAGAAACAGGAGCATTTCCCAGACAAAATATGGAACATTTGTCTCTAAAGTGTCAAGAGCTTTATGCTCCATTTGGAAAACAGCAAGTGACAATTGCCAGAACTGGTTAGGCTAAGAAGTAATGCTGGAGAGGGAAAATAAACAAGTAACCATTCTCTAAGGTATATTTCTACCCAGAGCTGGGAAATAAAAAAAAAATAAGTCCCTGCATCACCTACATTTTGCAGAAAGATGGGTCTGGGTAAAATATTTCTAACATCAACATTTTTCTTATTTTGTTTTTTAGAAAGTAGAATTTTTCCTGTGCTCTTATTAAATACTCTTTATTATTACACTTGCTTCATCTTGAATCAAAACTTCACTCACAGAGAAGAAAATGCTGCTGAAATTCAATGTATTTGAATTTTCAGCAGGAAAGGTTTTGGAATAATCCTGCAGAAAGCCTTGCAATCCAGAGACCAGTGAATCTTACAGCAGAACATTTTTTGCAGCAAAGTTAACACAAAAACTCGATGGAATACATCTCCCAGAGACAGGGCAAAATAAATTCAGCAGAAATATGAAACAAAGTAGTTTTCCAGCAGCATTACTGAACACGTATTGGAATTAATAACAGCGTTCACATGAGAGATTCGCATAGTGATCTCAAACTTCAGATGTGTTAATTCCAAAGAGTGATACCGAATATCCATATGCATCTTTAATGCTCTTTGAAATAGCTCAGTCTTCTGACACAAGACAGATTCTTTAAGTAATTTTTCTCATTGGATGGGTCTCCACACCAAACTCAATATAAATTCCTTTTTACCCCTTTGAAAGGGATTAAAAGCAGTATTTTCCAAAGAATAATGGGGACCGGGCCAGTACCTATTACCACGGCATTGGGATGCATTGGAATATGAGAATTGTCACATTCCGGTGAATTGTGAAGCGAGTTTATCTAAGGTTACCGTAGCATTTGTATCACCAAGGATCATCCAGCATAATGCAAATAGTAGAAAACATAATTTGCTAACTGTGTGTGCTTCTATTAGACCTACTTACCACTACTGGTTATCAGAATCAGGTGGAATCGACATCAGCTGAAGCCTTTATGGACTGAGATTGCAGGTGTTTCAAGGTGCAAACTATCCTAGTTACAGAAACCCATTACAATTCCTCAACAAAGAAAGGGCAAGTAGACCATAAACTGACTGAGCAAATAAAGGAAAAATGTATAAAAAGGCCAAAGTACTAATAAGAAAAGGGAGGTTTTTATTACCCAGGTAAAGCCTGAAGTACATTAAGTGTGGTAATGAGGTTGGAAGAACAGGTAGATGCCCACGTATAATTCCAAATAGCGTTTGCATTCAACTCCACCAATAAATAACACCACAGAGGATGTACTTGAAGACTTAAAGGTAGAAGTGAATCTGTGAAAGGAGGTCATATCTCTGTACTTGAAACCAAAGTAAAACCAGAACCAAAATAAAACTTCCTTAAGCCATTCTGATAGGTACAAGATACACTTAGTAAAGACAAACGATGCATGCACAATAATGCTGCTTAGTAAAAAATACATCAGGTATAAAGCAGAGCGTGGGCATAAATAACACAAATCAAAGAGTGTTTCGAGAGAAAGATATGCTTTATCAAACAGCTAAAGGCCCAGGGAAGAAAATAATGATTAGCGTACAGAAAAACATTAAAGGCTGTAGAAAATTAACAAGGCTGGTTGCGGCAAAGCCACTAATAAAATAAAGATAACAGGATAAATTGAGATATGCAGTAAAAGTTCTACTCACACAGTTATGGAAAGCAAACAGAGAAAGGGACAGAATAGGATATTGGAGACTGAAAAGGTTAACAGGACTGGGGTGGGGGGGAAGAAAAAAAAAGAAAGAAAAAAGAGTAAAAAAGGGACAGAAACCCAGATCCAGAGGGAGGAAGGAAAATGTTAAAATTCTTCCCTATTGCGCACTGAACAGGTAATTAGACCTTTACAAAGCAGTGAGGGCTCCAGGCTCAGAGGAATTAGTTCTGCAGAAGGCAGGCGGAGAAATGGGAAAACTGTTGGCCAAATTTAATAGCACACTGAGGGCAAGGAGTACCGGGAGGCTGGAGGGCACAGAACGCAGCACCAGGGCTGAGGAATGAAGAGGACTTATAAAAATCTTAATACCCACAGGAGAGGTATCGGAGACGTGAAGACACCTGAAAGAGCCAGGCTTACAAAACCACTAATGTACTAGTCAGCAGCAGCCAAAGTGGTTTCATACACCAAAGTCCATAGCTGGATTCATAAATAAAGGTAAAATAGTAAATATGGAGCCTCTGTATTAAATAAAAATGTGTCTCTGCTACAGAAGAGCTTGAATTACAGACATACTTTAGATTGTGATTTCAGTCCCTCTAGGATCCTTCTGCATGATTGATTTTCTTGCAGCTTTTCTTTTCAGTACAAAATAAGAGAATTTTCACATGTGAATTTCACTTATTTGGGTAGTTCCTGCATGCATAAATCCATCATCAGAGAGGTTTTTATGCTAAAGGCATAAATTAGCAATCACGGAAATGAAATTCAGTCTGTGGCTCAAGTGTGGGTCATAAACAAACCGTTCAGGTCTGATCTCAGCAGCACAGTTCTAAGTATATGTTAAGCTCATGAATATTTCTTTTTGCATCTAGAAGGGTTTACTAGGGCAAAGAAGAGAATTCTGAAAAGGATTAAAGCTCATGAATTACTTCATTCATTTAGATGCTGAGAACATATTTGTATAAGCTTGCTGAATGGGAATTAGATCAAGTGTTTACTTAAGAGTAAACTACGTGCCCAACTTAGCACATTACTGAAAGAGTGAAATTTTCTGTGCTTAAGTTCTGTCACTATAAACAGAAATAATAATCCAGGGTTTTTTTTTCCTTCCAGGTTTTATATGCAGCACGGGTAAACCCATGGGGCAAGCACTTGCCTTTGGACTGCAAAATTCTAGAAACAGGAGTTGTGTGTGTAAAAAGCACCCACATCACAGACCTCTCGACTAATTCAGGGTCTGGAGATCTGACTACAAAATACACATGATTTTCCAAACATTAGAGATTGTGGGTATAACTGCACAACTGAATGGAGGACATGAGCTTGAGAACCTGGAGAAACCACATTCAGGGCACTTAAAGCAATTGATATTTCCAGAAAACACAATCTGTTCAGGAGACGGCTCAGGACCCTGATATAAAACTGCTTCCTTTAATTAAATTGCATAAAAGAGATTGAAGAAACGTGGCAGTCACTCGTTGCTTTTGTATACATTGCAAATTTAAGCATGAGCTCTTGTGTGGTTTAAAAGCTGTGAAAAATTAATGCCAATACCATTGAGAAAATACTGAGAAGCAGAACAAATTAATTAATTTTTAATAGTTTTCATTTATGGACTCTTGCAGTTTATTGTCCAGAGTACATGGCCACGATGAGACTGGAGACAGAAAAGGTTCAACTAAAAGAATCATAGAATTGTCCAGGTTGGAAGGGACCTTTCAGATCATCTATCCCAACCATCAACGCTACACTGACAAAATTCATCACTATTCCATATTCCTCAGCACCCCACCTGCCCGGCTGCTAAATACCTCCAGGGATGGTGACTCCACCACTGCCCTGGGCAGCCTCTTCCAAGGCTTGGTAACCCTTTCAGCATAAATTTTTTCCATAATATCCATCCTAACCCTCCCCTGGTGCAGCTTGAGGCCATTTCCTCTTGCCCTCATAACAGAACAGCCAGTGATGAAAAACAACCCAGAACCCCAACATTCTCCTTCCACAGCTTCAGCAGTGGAAAGACAGCTCTTGAGTTGTAGGAGAAGGAAAATGATTAAGGCTCTTTGAGAATTTCCTTGCTCTTCTTCCTGACTCTTCAGAAGAACTTGGTTTGTGAATGGCCTTGGCAGGAAGGTGAACTAGAGATCTTTATTTCCTTGAGTAAACAAGTGGCTTCATTGGGAGTGTCTCGTTTTTAAGAGACCCAGGGGTGGCACATCACCCTTCTTCCCTCTGTAGCATACTCTGTGCCAGCAGTCATGGCTGGCTGCTCCTCTTCTTCTGGAGCTTAACATCATTTATTTGCACACCTTGTTACACACAAGGTTCTACTTATGTTTCAGGTTAAGAGGTTTTTTCACCTCCTGTTTAGAAAAGCCTGAAAAGAGCAAGGAGATTTCAGACTCCTTTCAGAAATTTATAAATCTATGAGGATACAAGAGAATCAGGTCACCAGAATTTAGGAGATTCCCAGGGCTGGCATTTTCCCCTTTTCCTCAACCCTTATAAAGTAAGGGCACTGGAGATACACCTGTACATACATATATGTCTCTTTTTAGGTTTAGGCACAGCCACTGTTCAGTTCAGCCCCTTCCCCGGGAAGGTTACCCACACAACCATGAGAAGTAAAGGCTTTTCTTATGACTGAAAAATCTAATTAGGGAACAGAAATGACATTCAAATATCGCCTGTTGCTCTGAAATGTTTAAGCTCTGGGCATGTCTCAGGATACACCTGAACTGCAGGAGGCTTCTGACTTTGAACAAATGTGTGGTAAAAGAAAAATAGTATGGTTACAGAGGCAGCAATAAAAGAGTCAAGTTCTTCCTCCCCCGAGGGAAGCAATACAAATAAAAGACTTGCCACTTGTAACTAAAGAATCTGTGCACAGATACTAGATGGAATGATGTACGCCGATAAAAATAAAATAAGAAGGGTAACGGCCAAGATGTGAAACCTCAAGGGGAAAATTTTAATAAAGATACAGAAGGTTCAAATCAGGCATCAATAGAAGAAGTTTAGAAAATAACGATCAAGCTGGGGGTCACCATAACAAACCACACAGCTTTCGCCACGCTACCTTTGAGATGGGGATGTGTGTACAACTGGTCACCTCAAAGTCCTACATCACTTACTGATAGGGTATCCATGCTAGAACTTAATGCTAGCACCAGTGTTGCACCTAAACATATTAGATTTTAATGTGGCATTATACTTTAAAATTCTTATGTGGATAAATCACATTTGCTACTCAAAGATCTCCGCTTTGGGCCGTGCACATGGGCAGCTATTCTCAAAATCTTGGATTGAGCAAAACAGAAGCACACCTTAAATGTAATGCCAAGAATTGACTCTTAAAATTATAGAAATTTGAACTGTCTTAAAAAAATAGAATGATTTGTTGAGATCCAATTAGGGGGGAAAATTCTGTTACAGAAAAAAATCTGAATAATCAATAATACAACTGAAATTGTTGGACTGTGACTCTCAGACGATATGCTCACCATCCTGGGAGGAGCAAAATGAGATTCTCACTCTAGAACCCACCTGGCGTTTTGCCACATCTGCTAACATAATCTATATCTGTTCTTTCTTCTCAGCCCCTGCACCCAGAGTTACTGCAAGCCACACATGTTATATTTGTTAGATACTTGCTCATCTTACTCTCTTACATCTCAGTCCTGCACACCACACCCCAAAGCACACCCCATCACCCCACTTTCGGGGCCTCTGCTGGCATTACCCCGTTTCTCTACATTCTATCATTAGGTTGGAGCCATAAATAATTCAACAAACATGGCTGCTACCAACCTAAAATTCTAATTATATCAAAAATCAAAAGTAAAGCAAACCAGGCATAGCCACCAGGCCACCAGAAAAACTCCAGTTAAACCCAACACCCCACAATCCAAAACTCCAAGCAGGGCAAGGGCAGTTTAGACAAAGTAAGCCTGGAAAAGCTCATCTGTGAGGTCAAAGTTGGTGCAAAAGCTGAGACTTACTGGCTGCAATAACAAAATTGTACTTACGTGGTAGAGTACCTTGTGCAGTAAAACCCCAAGAGAAAGCACAAGCTTCTTGAAAACTTGATAGGACCTTTCAAAACATGATGAGCATGATTTGAAGTGATGGACAGAACTAAAACATTTTATCTTGTAACCCATTTGCCTGATGGAGATTGGTTAGAGAAGAGCACCCAGTTTCTAGAGTTCTGTACCCTCTGCTTATCTAACTATCATAGGTTCACAGAATAGTTTGGGTTGGAAAGGACCTTAAAGATCATCTAGTTTCACTCCCTGCCCTGAGCAGGGACACCTCTCACCACATCAGGTGGCTCCAAGCCCCATCCAGCCTGGCCTTGAACCCCTCCAGGGATGGGGCAGCCACAGCCTCTCTGGCCAGCCTCGGCCACATTCTCACCACCTTCACACCAAAGAAGTTCTTCCCCAAATCTCATCTCAATCTCCCTTCTTTCAGTTTAAACCCCGTCCCCCTCCTTCCACAGCTCCCCTCCCTGATCAAGAGTCCCTCCCCAGCTTTCCTGGAGCCCCTTTAGGGACTGGAAAGCTAATTGCCCCTTTTATTGGTGAGGACCCTCTCACCAGCTGTTTAATTAGCACGTGCTAATTTAAAACCAAACAGCTGCATTGAATTTGCTTCAAACCCTTTTCTAGCCGGTATTTCTGATATGCTCTACTTGGAAGCATATCAATAATACATTTTCTTTTAGAAGCACATTTTAGTACAAAAAAAAAATAGGATCTTAAAAAAGTCAAGTTAACTGAAAGGAACATATGTTTACATTGGTGCCCAGGGGTGCCATAGCACTCCAGTATTATGTTATTATTGCCTACAATCTACTTCAGACACTTATATACTACCGAGGAATTCCCCGATGGTCGCACGCGTCAACACGGTGGTTTGATAACACCACCAACTGCGGTTACAGTTCTGATCTACCACTCTGAAACGTGCAGCACTCTCATTTCCTTT
This sequence comes from Thinocorus orbignyianus, assembly GCA_013400375.1. Classification (NCBI taxonomy): domain Eukaryota; kingdom Metazoa; phylum Chordata; class Aves; order Ciconiiformes; family Thinocoridae; genus Thinocorus; species Thinocorus orbignyianus. The sequence continues at coordinate 83,979 of VXBW01001780.1, forward strand.
TGCTACAACAGCTCTGAATCGTCAAGCCAAATATAAAAGATCAAATTAACAGAAATCAGAGCCGACATCATCATTACACATGGGTTCTGATTGCCGGGAAAGATGATAAAATCTATGACATGTTTCTTTGAATCACAATCAGTTCTTTTTGAGTTTTCTCTCATTACATGTTTTATTTAACCCTACAAATATAACTGTCAGTTTTTCAGCCAGAAAGGTCATTAGCTTATTAGACCGCTGCAATAAGTAATACAAGCCTTTAGGAAACGAGTAAACCTCCAACGCATCTGAGCAAGAAACCTCCACCTTGAGCAAATTGCTTCTTACAGGGAGATTTCTCTGAGTAAAACCTCAGGTTGCCAAAGCAGATAGAGCAGCAGCAGAAACACGCTTTCTCAAGTTCAAGTTCTTCAGGCGTATTTCTTTGCTATTAGTTTGAATGTGACTTGAAGTATTTTCGTTTAAATGCTATCTAGAAACGAATCCATTTTTAGATGCTGTAATAAGTGCTTTGTTATAAAGTCACGGTATCTAAGAGACTGATTGAAAGGAAAGCGTGGCTTCCTTAAGGGAGTACATGGTCATTTAATTCAATTATCTTATTCCAACTGGTGATAATATCCAAAGGGAAACTATTTCTAAATTTACTTTTTATTAAAACTTAATTCAAGCACAGCTAGCCAAATTTATATGTACTGCAAATGTATTTTAGCTTCAGTGCCACTGTCAGACTCATTACCCATCACTTCAGAAATCGAATGAGGCAAAAGTCCTGTTATTCTAAACCACCAGAAAATAGACAAATACATAATATTGAGGCCGTAAAAGAGGAAATTATTTAACACAGTGAACTGGCGATTGTATGAGCGACACTTTTTTTCTATTTAATACTTAGATATTTCTGTGAACTCTCAGAAGAGGAAGAAACTCCCAGGGGGAATTTTTTCCATTCTACCCATTTCCAGCCTCATATTCAGCGAGCAATTCCCTAACATTTATCCCCATTTTAGTCCTGGTTGTGCACAACTGGTACCCAGCAGTGATTTTCTAAGGGAGACGAATACATACATCTGAAGAGAAAGAAAAAAGAAACCAAACCAACCCTTCTGAGGGCTGTAGGTACTTATTGTAGGGCAAGAAGAGATCGTTATATATAGTATTGTGTCGCTTTTCTGCCACCGCTCTTGACCTTGACCCTGTACCATAATCATCGTTAGTCACAAACACTAACCACTCGAGAATGGCTACTCGCTTTGGCAAACCATTAAAAATAAAAGCAAACAAGGCCGCTAGGAATCGTTGGCAGCAAAAGAAAAACTATTCAAAGCTCTTACACCTTAACGACACCAGGCTTAATTGGGAAATGCCCACATTGCACCCCTACAGCAAAGACTCATTTCCTGCTCTTCCAGAAAGTAAACAGCTGTTTTCTTCCTACCTTCAAGGTGACATCTCCCATGCTACAGAGCAATTCAAAGATAAGAGGTATTTTTAGCTCTCCTTATAGCTCTTAATACAGTTATGGCCATTACACAGCACATTAGTTTTTCGCAGGGATGTTCTCAGCGATAAAGTAGGCTTGGGGCCTATCACACTCCATGATTTTATTCTTCCAGCTCATCCATTTTTTTTTTTGTACTTCAGATAACTGTGATCTTGTACGGACTTCTCAGTGCACTTTCTCTGATTTTTATTCCATTACTTTCTTGAAACCTCTTCCAAATATTTTTTTTCCAGTATTTTTTCTGTTGCTTAATTTTTACACAAATTTTTTGAAGTCGACATTCAGTATTTTGAAGCTAAGGGTCATTTCTGCCAGAAGAGTAGTGCTGGAAAACTGATGCCTATGGCATTCAAAAATCCATATAAAAACAATTAACCACTTGGCACATTCAACAGCTGGAAACAGGAATAAACCTGTACTCTGACTTCTTAGATTTGGACACCATTTAATCCATCTGGTTAAATCAGCATTCAGTCTGACTCTTATTTGAGTGAGGAAGTGCACACCATCTCGTTCTGCTGGCACACCAAAATATATGTTTCATCAATCCTCTTCCAGGAATGAGCTGTTAATGCCATTAAAAATATTTTTTTATAATTTTTCCTTGTATTCTTGTTCTTCTTTCAGTGTTGTTTTCCTCCATGTGTTTCTTTGATGCAGTCTTGTAGCTTTTGATACTCTTTTCTCCTCCTCTAAACAAGTTCTTGCAGCTTCTCTTTTAGTCTTCATTATGCTCTTTAAGGTATGTTTTGTAACTTTTGGTTCATTATTTAGATTCTTTTGGTATAGTTTTCCAATTTTTCAACTTTATTTTAAAATTGACATCATAACAGGATAGGATATTCTCCAACCTCATATATAATAGTAACATTTCCCCTGGTTTCTATTCCCTTCTATGCTTTCAAGTCATGACACCACCAAATAGGGAGCTCATATTAAACTGTTTGTATATTACCCTGCCAAAATCCTTCCAGAGCCCCTATTTCGTCCATCATTCTACAGACAGGACCTTCTTTCCTTCTTTTTTTTTCCTGTGGATACAGCTTTATGTTCAAATGCAACCAGATCAATACTGATCCTGCTCTTGGCAGTACTGCCAAGTATCTTCTTGTCTTCAAATTTGAACAAAAATAACTTAATATTTTTTTCTCCATATTACCCCTGAAGCTATTTTGTACCATCAGGCCTCACTACAAATTCATCAATGCGATGCTGACTCTTCAATGACATCTCTGTGCTGGGTTATGTCAGCACTGTCTCAATCTCCTTTCAGTTTTCATGTAATTTATATCGCCTAATTCTTAATTTCAGCAGTGTCAAATGCGCAATGGAATTCTCAGTGTACCTGCAGCTAATTTTATCAGCAAAGCACAAACCAGATCTGTTTGATGGGTCCTTATTTCCACAAAATTGTACCCCTTCCTAATGACTATGTAAGGATTCTTCCATTCTTTCATGTCAAAATCAAACCCTGCATCGCTATCAGACTGTGTAGCCCAGTTTTCCACCCGCTTTCTTTGAGGGCTAGCACAGTATTCACATTCTTCTGGCACCCTACACCACAGCCAGTATTCAATCCCTATTATTAATTATCACCAGTAGCCCACAGATGTACCTGCCACACTATTTTAGGACTCTCGACTGCGAGTTATGGGGACCTGTAGATTTTAAAAGGTTGGCCTGTAGTTCATTTTATTCTTTCCAGTTACTAAGGGACCAGAAAGTACTTTATGCGAGTGTATTATCCCCATTCTTCCAAGTAAAGAAAGGAATATTTATTCAGCACTTCTATATTTTCTACATCATTGCTAACAATTTTCCCATCTCCACCTATTATATTGCACACATCAAGCCTAAGATTCATTTTGTCTCTAATATACTATAAAAACGGATTCATATTATCCTTAGCAACACCAGCTATGGATTTTTCCCTGATACCTTTAGGTATTTTTTCCTTACGAATCTTCCCATTTATAACACTTGCTAACTTATTTCCTCTTACCTCAAAACCCTCTAGGGTTTGCTTTATTTCTAATTGCTGTCATTATTGGTCCTTGAAACAAGCACGGGCTTTTAACAAAGGCTGACCTCCTTTTCACTGTAGTTGCAGAGATTTCAGATGTATAAACTCTTCTTAAAGAATTATCACTTTTTTATTCCCCTTTTTCTCCCTTTTTGCCACACTCATTCACACTCTTTTGATTTTGGATTGATTTTTTTACTTAAATAGATATATGTATATACATGTGCTCACTGATGGCCATTTTCCCATGTTTGCTTGCACCGTATGCAGTCAGATTGTAAAAACTAGTCTCTAGGCAATCACTAAAATCCAGGAGATTTATCTACCTCCAGGTTTTTCTCACGTTGAGTGCAATATCTTCTGCAGATCAAAGTATTTAATGATGTTCACAATAGTGAAGCAATGCAGAACTATCACATACGGAGGGTACAGGTTTAAACATGCACAGACTTGCGAGGCTAACACTTTTGCTCCTTAGATGTTTTCTTTTAAGTTGTGTTTTCATTTAAGATGCATTTTCCCTTTTTAAAGCTTTTTAGATGTTTTTTCATTAGTGACAGTCTTCGGTTTTCTTCTTTTTTTTTTTCAGTACTCACTTAGCTTTACAATTTACATTCTTGACACTCAGCTATGACGAGATACAGGTTTTTAAATGATTGCTACAGCTTCGTTAATAATGGAATTTAGATAACCTGGCATTTGGAGAGAGTTTTATTTAACGTAGACCCTGGTTTAGTTATTTATAGATATTAATTCATTTGCTCTCAACCCGTGTTGTTGAAATATTATTACCACCATTTCAAGTTCCTCTCCTGCTGACCAATTATTTCTGACAGAGACGGCTGTGAACCAAAAATCACAGTGTCCAAATCCCAGATTATGGGTTTTCAAAATTCACACTCTAGGCTGTAGTGCAAAACTTGGTTTACTACACATTACATGAAAATAACAAAACAAAAAAACCAAAAAAAATTGAATAAAGCTTTTTTAATTAAAATGTTGTTGCAGGAAAGAGGGAGCCAGAGACTTCCTCTTCTGCACAAGCAAGGGATTAAGGAATGCGGTTCCCAAATTGTGTTTCAAGTGTGAAAGAGTAACTGTTTGGTTCTCCAGCACCTGTGCTTCTTTCCCTGGATCAGCCACAACATCCCGCATCATGACATTCTGCAAATGCTGCCACTGAACCTGCTTCATGGTCAAAGGGACTTGGATGCCCTCTGTAGGGATTTTCCCATAAATTCTGCCTTCCTGGGGGAAAAAAAACCTCCACAACAGTTTTTCTTTCTTCCTTTCTTCCTTTCTTTTTTCTATCCCTTGAGTGTCTAAACTCTGTGCACAAGAGAAAGAAATCCTTTGCTTATGTTACTGCGGTGTTGGACCAGGAGAGATGCTTGGTGCCCTTCCAAGTCCTGTCTGCATTCCCAAGCACAACGTAGCAGCTAGAAGGACTCTCACCAGTCCAAAATCTTGGCTACAGCAAATCCATGCTGATTGACAGGCACGATTTTTCTTTCCCGAAGTAACTTTGACAGCCAAATCGACTAATAATTGCAGATATTTCCCCAGCAAAGGTCAATTTTGACAAATGGCTCCTTGAAAAACGCCAAGTGTACTTCTGCCTTGTCATCTTGCATCTTTATTATAAATTATCTTCTAGTAAAAAACATAATCTGACTGCCGTCGGTGTAAATCTGCCTTCGGAAAAACACTTAGCTTATTCATCCAGTCTGCCAAGTTTTTATCGGTATTAAATCTGTCCTACTGGTTTTCACCAGCTGAGAATCTGGTGCGTCGTGTTAATAGTAGAGATGGGGGCAACCAATTAGAGCTCTGGTTGAGGAAAAATGGCAATTAGTAGCCTTTCAAAGGTCATGTGTCTTCCCCAAAATGCTAATCTAAACTTGTGACAAGTACTTCTGTATTTCTTCTCTCAATAGCTCATCCACTGGAATTCATTTCCACAGAAAATCCCACAGAAACCAGCTTAAAATCATGGCTAGGACTTTGAAGATTTGCTGTAAGTGAGGAATCTATCTGTGAGAATAGAGAAAGCCCACTGTAACCAAGGTGGATTGCCAAAGATGAACTTCTGGTTGGGGAAAGAGAGAGTCAGGATTGCATAAGCTCTCCTCCTGGAGCTATGGATCCAATCTCTTTCTCAAAAAGTTCAACCAGACATCATTTTAGCCAGTTACCCAGTCGGCAGGCTTTACTGGTCTGTGTAGCCAAGGGATAAGGGAAGAACTCCACAGTGACTCTAGTGCATCGCTCTTGGTATCTTATATCATCTATGAATTGCAGCCAAAGCTAGAAATGCTAAGCCATAACTTCATAACTTCAGATTTGCATCACAATCCTGAAATAATATAATTAATACTAAAGAACATAGATTTCCCAGCCAAATGCCCCAAAGATTTCAGCTGGAACCTGGTTTTTCATTTTGAAAGAAACCATCACCCTCAAATTAGATCTTTTATAAAGAAGTCTTTGTCTGTGTAACCAACATCACCTCCTTCTGCAAAAGCTCGAGCATTTTATAAGTCCATTTGTTTTCCCCTTTGTTAATTCATTGCTTTTCTCTCAACTTCAAAATAAAAAGGAATGAAATCACTTCTCTGTGTATAAAGATTCCATTTAACCCTCAAGCACTCAGTGCTGCAATATTCAGCCCGCACAGGGAACGAGGAATTAAAGATAAACACCCAAACAAAAGCAATTGCCAGTTTTGGATATTTTTTTTAATACTGGAAATATTTTCACCTATTGTCAGCTTCATAATTGCCTCTGGATTTTCTCTGGCTGTTAAGATCTTTCACCTCAATGAATCAACCAAGAGATTTTATTTCTGACATAGGTCTGCGAATTAGCTGTATGGTGATTGAGTGTTGTTCACCTAATAGAACTGCTATTGTTATAATAAAAAATATGTAACAAGCTCTTTGATTGACTGGGCACGTATTATACATATATATCCCTTCCAAAATAAATGACTGTTTTCTTATACTTCTTTATTTTATAATGCAGCTAATTCACATAATTCTTTCTCTATAAGCAGTGATAGCATCAAACATCAAACTGTCTTCTGCACGGGGTGACTGGAAGTTTAAAATGTCAAAACCAGGGCTGTTTCTTTTTTTTTATTTATTTTTTCCCCCTACACATTCAGGGAAGTAGAACTTTGTAAGCATTTCAGCAGATAAACACGATTATATCAAAAATATACCAGGTTCAGGCCCCCGAGTTCTTATTTAAAGAAAAGCTTTTGGTTCACCATTTGAATCAACAGAACGACACCACAGAGCAGAAGTTCACAAAACTTAATGGGGTCTAAAATAAAAACATACCCAAAATGCAGGCTCTCCAACCATTAACATTTCTCACTCTTTTATTTTTTTAAATGTGATTAGTAGAAATAATAGCCTGCCATGTTAAACTATGTGACCAGATCCCTCTTCTCTCGTGTTTCTTTTTTTCAGACAATAACAATGTTAACTGAAATCTATCCAATCTTACTGCAATCGTCATTACAACAACTCTCTGACAGGCTGTCGTATCCAGGTATCCCCCGCGAACAGGAAACCATCTATTCTTGAATAAATATTTGACAATATCTAGTGAATATGACTCCTACACTATTTAATACAAAGGATTTACAAAGGTTCTGTATCTCGTCTGTCAAAGCCGTAATGGAATGAAATTATCGCACATTTTCAGAGAGAGCGCAAGAAATGTTTCTCTTGTCAAAATTCTTCTTTTAATCATTATCTGCCGCGTGCTACACGAGTGGATATGTGGGCCTTGAATAAAATTTCAGTTAAGATTGCTGTATTTAGATATCGAAGAAGAACATAAACCAACTCACATTCACTGAGCTCCTGAACCATTTGCTGTTCCCTCTTACTGTTACTAAAATTGTCATTTAAGTGCGTGCAGCTGCTGAATTTATATTGTGGATATTAATTGCTATTTGATAGGCAGGTTATGAGAGTAAGGTAGTTAAAAAAAATTTCTAATTTATGTATGAAAATCCCCATCACCTGGATTTTACTTCTGAATTTCTTATTTCACCAACCATACGAACATAAATAATAAATCCGTTCAGAATCATAAATAAATTTCAAGTGTGCAGGTTATTTTTTTAGTTTAAACTATGTAACACAGTTAACATTGTGGATACTGTAAATCAATTCTGTTTTCCAGGTTCATACTATTGATTAATGGTAGTTTTTAATTAATCCCATCGATAATTGTTTTGTTAATATCTGATTAATTTGGATTTCATTAGTGTAAATAAGTAGTGATACACATTATAACCTTCATTAAGCTATCATGGCCCTATTATATATTATATGAGAAACTAAGTAACTGTCTTATTTTCAGGGGAAGGGGAGTAATTGATTAAATATTCTTTTGAAATGAAGATGAATAGAAAAAATTAAACAGTTAGTCAAAAGCTGACATTCAACCTTTTTTGGTCTTATTGGGTAGCAAAGTGTCAGAAGTCATTATAATCACGGATTCTATAAAGGGCAATTTGAGTCAAAGAGTTCACGAGTTATGACTTAGTGAGATAAAAGTTTGTCTTTTAACATTTAAATTAAGAAATCCATGTGACCTCCTCTGGATAGTGCAGCAAATATTTCATTTTTAGAGTTAGAGAAAACCTCTGAAGTTTTCAGCAGAGCAAAGAAGTTCTCTTGGTCTTCTTCATCTTTAAACTTAATACAAATTCTTGTGTTTTTAAGTCTTTTTTTCCTGACTCATTGGCTTATTGAAGTATCCATCTGATGAATAGGAGGATCAATTTGAACCTAGAGTATTTGTTTCTTCTCTGCATTTTCTTGGGATTTAAACAGTTATTTAGCTAATTATCCCAAGGATAAGTACATTTTGATTCCATTAGTTCTGCCTTTTTCTTTTTCACCCTGCTACATAACAAGCCTGGTTTTTCCCCTTTTCTCTTTAAAGCTTAGGAAAACACATCCCGATCAAACACAATCTACTTTTGCCACGAAACACTCAAGATCCCTTCCCTTGGAGTAGAGAGGGAAAACGTGAGCTGGGATCGCTTATTTCCCTGACCTGACTTACGCACTCTGCAGCTGGAAACCTTCCCACTTCACCAGGCAGGAGGCACAGGAGCTCTGTGACACCTCTTCAGTACCTGTCTTGATCACAATTTCATGGACTAATTGGTCCGTTTGTATTTATTATTTAATACTGTATTTCTTTAGACATTGAGGCTTGGCCAGAATTCAGAGTAAATCTGCACAGAGAGTAAGAAGTTCATACCCCGGTGATAATACAGGATAAAGGGGTTGGTTAGTTGGGCTGGGCCAGCTTGTCTAGACCATGCTTTTGTCATGAAAGGTTAGTCCAGATGATCCTTGAGGTCCTTTCCAAGCTGGGGTTCTACAATTCGATGACTCGTTCAGCCAACCAGGCAGCTGCTGAGAAGGAGCTGCCTTCGTGCCAAGGGATTTGGGGGTCCTGTTTCTTTTTAATCCCAGGAGCAGCAGCTGACAGGACAGGGCATTAAGTGCTGCCTCCTCTCCTCCTTTCTCCACTCCCCTGTAATAACTTCAGCTGGTGATAGATCAACATTAAATTAAAAGGTTCAGCCAGAATCATTTCTAGAGTCAAACGTTATATCCATGAAAATAAAGAGTTGGCGGAGGTAGTGCTGACATAATTATAGCAAAGCAAACAAACGCTTCCATACTTTAGAATATGTAAGTTTTCTTAGTATGTAAACTGATGCTTTTAAAACTGCTTGTCTCCCTCTGGGAGACGGAGGTGGCAGGGGTTCATATTAAACACAGAAATCAGGATTTTGGAGGCTCAGCTGTCATTACTTTCGTGCAGAATCCTGACTTTCTCTTGCTTTAGTTTCATATTTACAGCACTGCAGGGTATGTAGTGACACTCAAACCCAAAAATAAATATATACATGTGCTTTTTAATCCCAAGCCGAATGGGAAAACAGCATGTATAGAAAGTAATAAGGTGTAGCTCAAGCCTAGTGTGAAAATGAACAAATCACAGGCAAGCATTCTTGGTTTTTTTCAGGCTCAGTTTGTGATGTGTCTGTGTTTCCTGATGAAAGCTGACAGGTAGAACAGTTTACTTTTTAAGAGACTGATGGAGTCCCAGGAAGACAGGTGACAGGAGTAAATGAAAACAACAGAAACATCAGCTCTACCTGCCCTACTTTAAAGAAATTTTGTCATAGGGTATGATTCTTCTCTATGGTTTTGTTTGGGGTTGGGGTTTTTTTGGCTTATGAGACAGAGATAGAGGAAAAAGGACCCATGTTCATTTTCTGATTCAAATTGGAGGTCTCTTTACTTGCATTTCTTAATTAAGGAGGAAAATCTAATGGCATGTTTTGTAAGTGTGGTGGGATGGAGGGATGCTTACTATAGACACATAAGAGAGCGACTGTGAGCCTAAACGCCCAGCACTGAGAAAGGAGAAAGGCTTTTAATGTGGGCCTAAATAATAAGGGGAAATGAACAAGCCGCCTTTTGTTCTGACACCCTTATAAGATGCTTCAGTAATAACTCCTCTTTAGAAAGGCTTCACTTTCATCCCACGGAGACTTTGACACCGGGGAGAAAGATGCTATTCCTGAAAGCTCGAATGCGACTGACTTGGAAATAGACAGCGGAGAGAACAAAGCTTTCTCCTTTAAACTCATCGAGGAATGTTAAGTAGCTTATTAGAGAGACGCAGAGCAGGGGCAGACGTGTGCCTGAAAAGGTCTCTTTACCTGGCCCCAAAGGGTCAGAGATCCATGGCTTGAGAGCTCTTCCTTGCAGCCCCAAAATCACAAGAGGTTGGTTTAAGATACCACCAGAATATTGCCTTAATTAAAAAAAAAAAA
>VXBW01001780.1:94398-154623 GCA_013400375.1 Thinocorus orbignyianus
AAAAAAAAAAAAAAAAAAAATTAGTGGTAGGAAGAGTGAAAGAGTTTTTTGAGATGCCTCTGAGCCATCCTCAGGCTTTTCTTTGCAGCACAAAAGGCACCCATATGGTTATAAAAGGTTGAAGTTCTCAACCTTTTGTGCAACAAGAGTTCTAAAAGTGAGACTTAAAACATACACAACCATCTGACATTCCAGAGAGTTTTGAATGCAAGCTGGGAATTTTATTTACGAGTATTCATTTGCACCATACAACTAGGTCCTCGGAACAACAGATCATTTAGACAGGTACCTGGTAAAGCAAAGAAGAAAATTACAAAAAAAAAAAACCAAAAAGATTTACTAGTCAATTGCCTGTATCAATAATAATCCTCGTGTTTGGAGGATTATGTGGTCTGTCACCTCGGAGCTCCTGCAGGAATTAAATAGCGCTTCAAAGCAGGGAAGGGGAATCTGGAGAGAGAAAGAAAGACAGGTGAAAGGAAAACAAATAACTCATTAAAAAGGGTGTTCAAGAACACATAGATCAGTCCACAAATACAAGTGAGAGACAAACAGTTAGGGCAAGACTTGCTTTAGGCCAAATGGGGGGAGATTTATAGCTGGTGTTATTACTCTTGGCCTCTGATGGTTTAGATATAAAGCACTAGACCTGTACTAGGGAGGACACGAGTCCTCCATCTCCGAGACTGTCCACATACAAATCCAATAGCACTTATTAGCAAACCTCGTTTAGGTCTTACTGCCACTTAATAGACTCTGCTGTGCCGCATTTATTTAGCCCTTCTTTACTTTTAAATCCTTTTAGGTCCCCATTCAGGACACAGCATCTAAACTAAAGTACTGTAAGTCCCACAGAAATTATGTTCTGAAATTAATTCATTGCGCACTAGAGGCCCACAAAGTTTTAATGTTGGTAACAGCTGCAGCATCTGTCTCCACATATTAAATTTTAAACTCCTTTTCAGGGAATGGAAGGGTTCAGCCCCGCTCCCTTGCATCTTGTGTACATGCAGTGCCAGGGTCTCCTGTGCCAAATGCCACCAGAATCTGCACTTCTGCATCTAAACGTGTTCTGAGACAGAACCAAGTCATTGCAGCTGCTGAATTACAAGTAGTTTGTGTCCGCAGACCCTACAGTTGATATGCTACGTGGATTAATTATTCAAATGGATTATATTGATCTACACAGCCTCCCTGATCCCTCTCTCCAACACAAAAACCAGAATACATACTCCTACTGAATATGATCTAATTTTAGAAGGATATCATTTATATCACTATCTTGATTTTCTTAGTTCTTTTCAAATAACACTCTAAAGAGAAGGGGGTTAACTTGTCTTTAATGTGAAAATGTCTTTCTTTAAAACTTGAATTAATCAGAGGAAAGAACTTTAACTTTTCAGTTCCAGGATACATTGTATAATTGCCATGTATATCCTAGCATAGGATCATCACTGATAACTAGTCTCTTACCCAGCTTGTAGTCAAAAATCCTTCTACCACCCTGTCCTGGTTTCAGCTGGGAAAGAGTTAGTTTTCTTCCTAGCAGTCCCACTGTGACAGGAATGTCAATAATGCACATTGTTTTAATTGTTGCTAAGCGATGTTTATACTTTTCAAGCACTCTTTTCCCACAGAAGCTTAGAAGCAGCATTGACAGAACAGAATGGTCAATGGAATCTGCTCAGTTTATAAATGGAAACCCATGATCTGCTTGGGATGGTTCTAATTCACTGGGTGGTGAGAGTGACTTGTGTCATTATTATTACTGTTATTATCATTGCTATTTTCATTTCTGTTATTGTTTCCATTAAACAATATTAAACTATCTTTATGTCACCCCACAAGCTTTTTTCCTTTCCATTTCTTCTCCTTTTCTTCCTCTTCTCCCTGCCCTTCTGGGGAGGGAGGAGAACTGCAGGAGCAGCTGCGTGGTCCTGGCTGCCAGCTGGGGTTAAACCACGATACAACCCCCCACAAAATCTTTATGAGCATGCCTCACGGCTTTTGAACCCAGGTTTCTATGGATCATGCCAAGTTTTGCTTTAAGGCAGTTTTCAAACCGTTTCCTTTAGAGTGGAAATATAGCCGGGACCAAAATATTACATTTATTTTCCTCTCCAGTGTCATTTCACAACTGCCCAGGTTTCTATTTTCTCTTGGTAGCTCTTGTTCTCTGAGCTCCAACGCCCTGGAGGCCACCCCTGGGTTCACAGACAGCTGGTTAATCATTCCTGAGCCTTCACCCAGCTCAGTTTCGATGGCCCTCTCCTCACCATGAATAAAGCTCTGCCTCAGCACACCGTGACCTTGCCAAAGGATCCCGGGGGCAGGAGCTGCAAGGTAACACTCTGAGAGCCTGATTAGGGAATAACAGGCTCCAAAATCAAGCCAACAGTTGAAACTGGAGCTCAGTAAGGAGACGCCAGCACATCGTTTCCATAAGGTGTGCTGGGGGAGAGCATCACGTGGGGAAATAAAGAAACTCAAGGCAGCTGGTGAGAATGAACTCTAAAAAGCCACACTCTATAGCTTTAATTCTCTCCATTCCTCACCAAGCTGAATCTCCTCTCCACGGATTTATAACATTCCTCCTTACACAATAAGAGTTGACCCTTTTCCTGCTGGGGGTTAGTAGAGGAGGATTTGTCCAGCCCCTAAAATGATGTCCTTGGTTTTAGCCCCCTTCCTTCCATCCCTCCAGTCTAGCTGAATGGTTTTGCCCTAATGAAAATTCTGAAATTAATTCTGAAATCTGCAATCCTAAAGTGCACACGGGTCAGCAGCCTCACTAGGAGCAACTCCGAAAAAAGGCAATGCTTAGAAATAAAATACAGACATAACAGAGAGCAAACATTTATCCTGTCTAGCAACCCAGACTGTGAATTAAAAAAAAAAAAAAAAATAAAGAAAGAACAGAAAATTCTCTGCTCTGTTTTCTGCCAGAAAAAGGCCATTTGGCCTTCTGGAAAAAGTATACAGCAGGGAAAGGAAACCAAAGACCAATAACCACAATTAGGCTGTAAAGGAGCAGTAGTGAACTAACGAATGTATACAATAAAAGCGCTCACAGCACTGCCTTCCCTCAGGCACACCTGGAAAGCAAGAAAACATCCACACAAGACTCTCCTCATTTTCTTGGTGCACTGAGGGTGACAAGGACCTCTCAGAAGGACTTGTACAAGGGCAGAAAATCCTCTGTGCTTCAATGCCGTAATTGGAAAAAATAAAAATAAGAATCTTATTCTCACGGATGTTGTGAAGTCACGCTCTTGATAGCATGGCTGTACCTACAGCCTTACGGTCACGTAGGCAGTGCTGAATTTCAGATTGTCCAAAATACAGGCTACAACCACCCTGTAAAACTGCAGTTTCTCCCACCAGGAATTCCGAAGCCAAGACATGGATCGTTATCTCAGCCTATTTTGGGGCTTAGATGACCTCCCTCGTTTGGATGCTGCATAGCCACAGGATCTGAGCACACGTCATGGATCTGTTTCCAGCAGAAGACACCCTGGCCATGCTAGAATTAAATATACAACACCCAAAATGCAGGTAAACATGACCACAGCCCCATGCAACAACTGTCTTTATTTTCACTCCCGACCTACTACACCTGGTTTCCTTCTTGATGTCCTAGTTTGCCTTCAGAAATCATGGATGATGAAGTCTCCTCCCTATCCTGATCACCACCTCTCCTGGTCCAGCTACTGACCAGCTCATACTGGTAAGAAGGAACAGAAGCACAGAGTGTTCAGGAAACTTAAAATATCTTACGATGGCTTTTGCAGGCCACGGGTGTTTGCACACAGAGAGACGGGAAAGTTTTCTCACAGGCTTCTGAACAAGTCAGTATCCACAGAAATAACGGGGCAGAAGCCAACCATGAGGGGAATAGAGAGCCCCACACAAGATCTTTGCAAGTTTTCTTCTAGAGATGACAGAAGCTGTAGCTAGAATGACACAAAGTGGAGAAAAACACGGCTTTTTAACAATTTCTCGTGCATTGTGATGATAATACACTCAATTACGTGCCTTTCCATTACCTGACAGAACAGCTGTTTTTATTTTTCTGAAGCTCATAAGACCTCTCATTTCCCTCTGGATACAGCGCAGTGACAAACAGTTATTTTAGCTGCCATTTCTACAAAACCAGTGCTTAGAAACAATCACAAAAAGGATGTTTTCCAGTAAGTGTTCAGCTCCTCATGGATTTTTTTTTTCCCCTCTCCCTTCCCTCTGCTTTTGCTTTGATTTTTCACGTGTGATGTGGCTTTAAAGAAGTCAGTGGTAACACTGGGGACAGATTGGACCAGCAGAAATAGATTCTAGCCATGGTTAACCAGCATGACCAGGTAAAAAGTTATTTATATTCAGAAAAACATAAGAAAATCCTCATCGTTTCGATTTTTAGCTTCCCCCATTTGACGTTTCTGTCCTGGATCACTCCTTAGCCTTCTGTCTCACATGGAACATGATTTTAACTGAAGGACTGAAGCTAGAACAGCATCATAGAATCACAGATAGTTTTGGGTTAAAAACTTAAAGCCCATCCAGTCCCACCCCCTGCCCTGGGCAGGGACACCTTCAACCAAACCAGGTTGCTCCAATCTCCATCCAGCCTGGTCTTGGATATAATTTATATATAAATATCATTATACTGGCTTTAAGTTCTCAGATTTTCCTTTCCCTTAGAGTCACACCAGTGCACTCAGCAGAGAAGATAGACAGTGGAACATGGGCTGAGTAACTCTTGGGTAACAGTCTTTAGGGTTTGGACACACAACACATGGTTGGTGCTGGGGTATTTCTGACAATGGTGTGACTACCATGATGGACATGAGCCTGTCAAAAAGAAATCACTTCCTGCCTTCACTTATGCCCATTTGACATAATTTTTTTCATATTAATTTGATATTAATCCCGATTTTGATTTGGAACCTTTATATTCACCTAGGTGTATACAGAACAAACTTCTACTTAGTGAAATGAGATAAAATTTTACATTCATATGAATCCCCTTCCAGCAGTTATTCTATGGGTGTTATTATTGCATATTAGCAGTAAAGGCAAGGAAATCTCACAACTTAAAATTTTGGGAATTGTAACCATATTTTCTAGGTTTCTCTCTTCTGTGCCCGGTAGCAAGCAGAGGTCAAGGAAATCTTCTGTGTGCGGTAAACCCCAGCTTCCCACATGAGGAAAGAAATGGTCAATAACATCCCCTTGCCGGATGTTCCCCAGCTCAACCTGAACATTATCTTTGGAGCACCTTCCTGGTACTAGTTCACACTGCATTTTTCCTCTCTCAGCAAATAATAACTGAGAACACACAATGAGGGGGGAAAAATGCACTGAAAATTGCCGAAGTCAGAGCTGCCTTTGACATCAGTCACTGTTTACTGGGGGAAAATATTGTTGTTGCTTGGATTTGATCTATTATGAATCGAAGCTGTTACTTTGAACACTCGATCTGGCAAATGAATGCAGTGGAGAGAGCTAGCAGATGCTAGCTCTGAAATCCATGCTCTGCTTTCAAGTACACAGGTGACTGCAGATAGCCATCCAGATAATCAGAGCAAGTTTGGGCTGCTCAAGAGAAAAACATCTTAGAAGCTGACCTTTTACTCCAAGTAAGGCTAATTCTGTGACTGAACCCTCCGGGACAGCACACTGGAACCTCTTCTTCCTGTCAGCTCTGCTATTTGCAAATTTTTATGTTTTAGCATCCTGGTACTGGGTCTTGGCACCTCTTTCCATGCCAAATAAGCCCAGCTTCGAGTTAGCAGGAATGAAGCCTAAGGTGAAAATACACTAGACATATATTTTTGGATACAGCATCAAATACCAAGGCACACAGCCTGCAAAATTCCAATGGGGCAACTGTGTGAAAGACCAGAATGTTGTTGAAATACATCAGGGTCTATAAGGTGATTGACTCACTGCTTTAGAACGTCTCAATTAAGCAACTAAAATGTTACAGAATAAACACGGAATTCATGCCTCAGAATGTCACTAAGAGCAGGAAATTTTTTGTCAAGCCGCTTTATTTTCAGTTGTGTTTCTAGAGATCCTTTCTTGGTGTATATATTCTTTGTTCTCTGCTATATAACATCATTATCAGTCTCCTGGAAGGCAGGGACCTGGATCTGATGGAATTCTGGAGGCATGAACATCTCATTTCAACTCTCAGTTCGTTTCAACAAGGCCAAACGTAAAGTCAGGCATGGTAACAGCAAAAAAACCTCCACGCGACTATAGTCTGTTCTGCCAAGATAGTGACTCTAAAAGATTAAAGAGTTACAGCGACTAATAGGCTGCATGTGAGCTTTTAATATGATGCTCGGTCCAATAGAATAGCACAACCCTTTAGATGTCAAAGTAGGTGAATACCAAATAAGAGCACACCTACCTAACACTAGTTTGATTGCTGTCATGTCTACTCTCATATCCCCAGATCAAGAAAAAAGGTTGAAAAGGAGTTACCAAAGGAGCAGAGAATGACTGGAGGATGAAAAATATGTACAGACCAAAAGTCTCCAAGCGCTAAGCGTATTTATCTCAAAGAGAAGCAAAGAGGGGAGTTGATCACAACCTGTGCGTGGATGCACAGAGAACAGAGCACCTCGGTCTACCAGATGTAGGTTAACAGGCTTCAACGGCTGGAAGCTGAAACCAGACAATTTCAACCTAGAAAGCGGGCAACATCTGAAAGCAATTAATGATTAAGTTTCTAAGAATCGTGGAAGGGCTTTTATTCAATACAGGATTGATTTTCTTTTTCTTATTTTATTTTTCAAAAGGTGTGCTCTAGTTCAAATGGGGCTATCTGGGTTTCAACGGGAATGAATACCGCTAAGTCCTACAGCTTTGTTGTGAAAAGGGTTAGATTAGATAATCACAGCGGGCTTTGGAAGCCTTTAAACATATTAAACCTGCCATGAGGAGTTTGAGATTATTTATGACAGGAGAACATGGGCAGCGTGGAATAGGATGAACAATGCAGAAACTTTTCTTTGGGAAACAGAAACGACTTGAGTGAACTACAGAAATAGTTTGTCAGAATTAGTACTTGGAACAGATACAGGGCAGATAAAACCCATCATTAGGGGAATATCTCTATGAAATACCCCTGCAAGGGGATTATTCTTATTAAAATAGTTATCCCATGGACTCCCACAACGAGGTTCAACATCTTAGTGCCCAGCTGGTGTGTTATCAAGTTCTGCTTGCTGGGAAATGCTGGTGGTGGCACCAGGTAGCTAAGGAGTCACCCTCACCCATCTCAGCAAAGGAACCCACACAGATGGCTCCAACCCACCAGAGTTCTCTGCTTCCTGATATATGCCAGCCTTTCAGCATAAGAAGAGACATTAATCATTTGAGGACATCTCTACAGTTCCTGACATTGAGAATACAAAACCTCACTGCTGGAATAGAAGGTGGGGACTGTAGCATTTGCCACCCGCTCCCCTCAAACTCAACTAAAGCTGATGGTACCACCCAGCTCTGCATCATTCTCAGCTGAATTTCAGCTCAGGACAAGAGCAAATAAGGTGAAATCAAACTAAATAGTACCAAAAGCATAAATTCATGCAATACCATCAATTAAGAAACATGAGGAACATTAAAGGTTCTGTAGGAATTCCCCTCGAAGACTTGAGTCTCCACAGGATTCCACACAGGCTCCCTAACATCTTCCATTCTGACTGGTCAAGAGGATCCTGATGATAGAGAATTTTTTAATCAAAAAACCCTCTTCTCTTTCTCCTTCCCTCAAAATATTGACAATTTTATGCTTTGAAATGAGTCAAAACAAGCTGTTTCCCTCTGGAAAGTGGAAATTAAGTATTTTATTTCTGAAATGACTTGAAATGTTCTCATTTTTTATTAAATAAACCTTAAAAAACACCCACGTACACTATCTTATGGGAGCTGCTGTCTCTCTGTCCACCCATCCTATCATCCTGACTCTACCAAAAGCTGAAAGCAAGAAGAGAAAGAGGCAACTAGACAGAAAAAAAGAATTGACTGGCACTCCCAGTAGCATTTAACAGCAGCTACCGTAGAATACATTCAGGACAGTCACATTGAGTTTCTGTAGACATATAATTCTTACATTTTTCGCCTTTCCCTGCAGGTAGTTATAAAAGCTGACAATTTAGCTTGACTTTTAGGTCTACAGTTACCTTCCGGTGGCCCCTCCAACAGTTAATGAGAAGAACCTTGCTTGTGAAAGTTATAAATAATGGAAATAAGAGCTCATTCCTAGTCATTACTTTGTCTGAATTGGGATTAGAAACGTTTTCCATGACTATTAGCAGTTACTGTTTACAGAGAGATTTGCCTGCATTCAGCACAAGTTAAGCTCTAATTTTTATGTCTACTTAGTCTGTGGCCAACCTATTTCAAAGGCACTTTGCTAAACTAGAGACAAAGCCATAAACCCTCTCTTGCATGCCCATGTCCTCTAGATAGATATCCAGCCTGAAGTTAAGTACCACAGGCATGTAATTTAAGCTTGTAATAGGGATCTGAACAAGTGAATAAGTTTCAATCTTTTCCTTTATTTTTTGGCATACTCCTCTTCCTGAATGAATGGGCCATTTTCAAGTACAGAGGAAAGAAAAGAAAAAAAAACACATGAAGAAAAATCCAAAACTGAAATTTAGGAGATTCAGAACATGCTTATGCTTCATTTAGGCAAGAAACAGAACAACTGCCAAAATCTTTGCATCTGTAGAAACGCACCCAGATGGATTCCATCATACCATGACACTTTTTCTTAGGAGCTGTGGCCACTTACATGGATTTCGCTGCCCAGCATCTCTCCTGGAAAGCCATTCCCACCCACACAGAAACCAGACAATCTGTAAACCCTTTTGTGAACTGACTTTAAGAAACCTGCTCTTATATTTCCTGCAGGAGTATTTTTAACCTGGCTCACTTAATGTGTTCTCTTCAGCACGGTCCCATGAACACATTTGACAGCTGAAGGAAAAGAGTGGGGAAAGGGAGAAAAAAAATAAAAGAGTGGAGATAAAGGAGATCAGGATCTGTTTAAGTTACCATCGGCACCAGCTAAAAAACAAATAAAAATATAAAATTACAAAAGAAGGGTTCCTTGAACCACCATCTTAGTCATGAAACCCTTTTTCCCACTCAAATGTTCTTACAAACCCTTTTTTTGTCCTTTCCCTTCCAAGACATGTGGGAGAAATAGGATTCTACCACTTTCTACCAGCTCAAAAAATCTCACAGAATCAGAGAGGAAGGATTTCCAGACTGGAATACTAATCGTACATCATTTTGCACTAACAACATTTTAGGAAGACTGTGTACCATAGTCAATTTTACTTATGAAGAGCCCAGATTTGGAGGCAGTGTTATCTGTGAAAACTGAGTTGTGCCTCCTGAAGAGAATTACCTTTCTTCTGCAAAGGAAAAGAACTTCTGAGAAATTATGTACGCACCTTCTCACCCACATTTAGCCAGCAGTGAGGCAGGTGGTCAGTCCTCTCCATCTCTTTACGTGTGGGGACGTGGCCAGAGCTGGACTGGAACTTTGCAAATAGGAATGTTCTTTGAATTCTTCCTTCTTTAAGTGTTCTCAGGGCAGCCTGAAGGAGTCTGGACTTCATTTATGCCTTAATTACAGCTACTACTAAAGACATGACACAGGTATTCCCACAGACTATCATGCTGATGAAAGAAATGAATTATTTGATCTCCAGTACAAAAACTCTACTGTATACTCTAGATTTCAATAGTATTACTAAAAAAAAAAAAAAAAGATACTGACTAAAACCATTTTCTCAGTAAGTAGTGATGTGGAACATAATGTTAATTAAAATGCATTTGCAAGAACTTTAAATGCAAATTAAACCACAAGATTTTTGCAGAATCACCATTTTTCATTCCATCCAACAATAATCAGGATGATGCAAACACTACGCTTTGAATGTATAAGATTAAATTTAAAAATCTGCTGAGAGTTAAAACTGCAAAGTTTGGATTTTTACCAAATGACTCAGTAGAGCTTGCGACAACATACTCGCTTCCTGGAATTCCTAGAGCAGCCAAGGCTTGGTTCTGTGATAAGCAGATAAGCAATGGTTTGTCTCAAAATTGTTACTTACTCTAGAAGGAGGTGCTGAATATTTTTGCAAGAAACTTTGTATTTCTGTTGACAGAAATGTTATCTGCCCAAAAGGAGCTCTTTGAGCCTCTTTCCTTTTTTTCTTTTTTGGTTAAATTTAACCTCATGTAACAAAGGGTGATAACACGGTAACAACAAAGAGAGATGCCACCCAATCTTTTCCCTTCCAAATTCTTACAATCAGTTTCCAAAAGAAAGGAAAGACTCTGTAGACACGTAGCAGAACACAAGTACTTCAAATTCAGCGTGTTCAGCTCAGACTCCACCTGGGTCAAAAAGGAAAGAGAAAAAAATCATGTTTTCAGGATAGTGAGACCCTGGCCCAGGTTGCCCAGAGAAGCTGTGGCTGCCCCATCGCTGGAGGGGTTCAAGGCCAGGCTGGATGCGGCTTGGAGCAACCTGGTGTGGTGGGAGGCATCCCTGCCCAGGGCAGGAGGTTGGAACAAGATGATCTCTCAGTTCCCTTCCAACTCTAACCATTCTATGATTCTATAGGTGTTAAGGTGTTAATGCAGCATCACTGAGGAGCACGGAGGATCCAATTCAATTCTCAGAGGCCAAACACACGCAGGCTCAGAAACATCACTGCCACGTCAGGTACTAATTGGGCCTTGCTCACAACGGGGAGTGAAGGAAATGATGAGTCAAGGAGACAGAACAAACCCGTCATCATTTGAGATAAAGGCGAAAACGTGGCACCTCAGTGAGACAAGCAATGTCACTGCCCCGGGTACGTGGTTCTGTAGATAAAATAGGCCTTCACGGTTGTCAATATAGGCCCATTCAGAAGTGCTGTGTTCATTAAAACTAAACAAAAAGGACCACTTTTTAAGCAAACCCACAGATTTTTCACAGGGACCAATTAAGGAGAAAACGATGCTTTTACATTACGGGGGAAAAGTGATTTGTCATGACTTTTGCATTCTTACTCAAGCAGTTTTGCGACGCAGAAGCTAGACAGGCTTACTGAAAGGACTCGCTGGTAGGTCTGTAGTTTGTGTTGATCTTTTTTACTCCCTCTCTCTTCTCTCTTAACAGGCAAAATAAAATGCTTACATCGTAACTTTCTACGCCTCTTTTTTAACCAGACTTCTAACTTGGCAGCTCCGCATCTTCTCTTGGAATGCTTTCATTAAGTAAAACCAAATCACTGCACACGTACGTTTTCAGAAACAGGAAAGATACCTCTAGATTCATGTTATTTCTGCAGCACCTGTGATAATTTAGGGGATTGTTTTCACTTTTTTGTTGCCTATTTCACCTTTCCCATCACTCAACAGGAGGATCTCTCAGCAGCGTCACGTCTATTGGTCCATGCACACTGCAACGCCCCGGTATTAATTTGAAAGATCAGTATCATCTGAGATGAAGAAGTTTGCTTCCTATTAAAAGCAGAATGCATTTGATTCAAACGTAAATTAATTCTGTTCATCTAAAAGTTCCCGTAACTTACTATTTTGCAGAGCGTTATAACAGCAAAGATATTTCACAACAAGAAATTACCTCCGACATAATTAATAACAAGTGCAGATGAGCTAAATCCTGCTTTTTCTACAGAGAAACATCAGACAAACTGCAGCTGCATGAGCTCAGCTATACCCTTAGTCCTGGAACTGGCGTGCAGCTCCAACTTTTAGCCACGTAAACTACTTCTTCCTTTCAAACACCTCGAAGTTATGCAGATATTTGGATTTTCAGAGAAAGCAGTAAACGGCAAGCCCAGGAAATTGGCTTGTAGTGCCCCATATCTATTTGCCCTCATAAATTAATATGCAGAAGTCAGATTTTTCTCCTTGATTTGCAACTCCTGCTGTGCAGAATGCAGAGTTTTACTCTGTTAAGGCTCCTGGGAGTATGACAGTGAGCGGGACGCTAAATCATTCTGCAATGATTGTTTCAGGGTAACTGGCCACCTGGCCATTTTCCCTCTTGCAGAAATTGCATTTGCTTTTCATCAGTTTGTTCTGAATAAAAATTTACAAAGTCATCATCCAGCCTAAAAATAAATGCTTTGCATTTTACATGAAAAACAAATCCCTTGCATTGTACACCTAAGGAAACACAAACAAATCCAAGTGACATTTCTAATTAAGCGAAGGTGACTTCTTAGATACTTGCACAAGGATGGAAAAGAAGTCTGTGGAAGTAAGAGGGAAAGAGAGAGGGGGAAAGAGGTGATATTTGAAGAAGTTTCACTAACATATTTAGGAAAATAACTTTTGTTTAGTTTTGTATTGCTGTAGTTTTGGCCTGATTGACAAATCAGAACAACAGACGGTCCCTCCTTCCCCTCTTTAAGAAAATGAGAGGAAGAGATNGTGACATTTCTAATTAAGCGAAGGTGACTTCTTAGATACTTGCACAAGGATGGAAAAGAAGTCTGTGGAAGTAAGAGGGAAAGAGAGAGGGGGAAAGAGGTGATATTTGAAGAAGTTTCACTAACATATTTAGGAAAATAACTTTTGTTTAGTTTTGTATTGCTGTAGTTTTGGCCTGATTGACAAATCAGAACAACAGACGGTCCCTCCTTCCCCTCTTTAAGAAAATGAGAGGAAGAGAGAAAGAGATTTATGAGTTTAGAAAAAAAACCTAAACTACCTTAATGAAAATATTAAGAAATAATGAAAAAATAAACAAAAAAAAAATAAAATAAGCAAAAAAAGTATATAGTGTATACAAAACTGTATCAAATTCCCAGTATGACTATTATGTCACCGGCAGGCATAGGGAAAAGTGCCAGACTGGACTCGGTGACTGAGAGGAGTTGGATTCTGGATCCAGAGTCAGGAATTCTTGGATCAGGATCAAGGGTAGACAAAAAGGCAGAGTCCTCCTTAGATGTTGGCCATCAAAGAAGAAGAGTTAATCCTTTGATCCCTCAGCTTTTATACTGAGCATAATGCGGATGGGATGGAATACCCTGTTGGTCAGTTTTGGGTCCCTCTCCTGTCCACTCCTCCCTACAAGTGTGACCCTTGACGCTTTTCCACTTCCAACCTTCCAACAGGGCAAATAATGAAATTCCCTGCCCTTGGTCGTTCCAGCAATAAGGATAAGCAAGGGCCTCTCTGCACCATCCCTTGGTGTGATCAGGTCTTATCACTGTTTCTGAACAACATGCTGTTAATTTCAGAGTTTAGTTAGGAAGCAGAAACCAAGCTGAAAGAGTAAAACAGTAAAATTACTGAACAGAAAATTATTTCTCTTTTACCAAACCAGGATATGTATAAACTGAACACCAGTAAAAGCAAACGTCCCATTATGTTTTTGCACCTCCTTTAATGTGCTGAGTCTTCTAACATTTTGCAGCTTAGATCTAGGTTAACTGCTTTAAGTTCCTTAAACGCTACTGAATATTTCTGTTACATTTTCATATAATTAACATAAACTTGATATATGTTAGTAATTTAAAAAAAATATATTTAAGAAAAACCACCAACCCTCCTCTCCCCCCAGACCCCACAACAAACACTCTCAGGCAGCATTAAAACTGCTGATCTGCAGTTTGCTCCTAAGGATACACAAGATTATTCTTACTTACCCCCGGAGGAGCAAGTTTAGGATGATTCAATAAATCCACCATTTAGAACCTGTAAAAGGAAAGCATTAGCAATTAATGGTAATGTCTAAATGGAGTTAGATGTACTGTACTGTTTCATAAGTGATATGCAAAAAAAAAACCCACTCCTGTACTCTCTAGGGAAGAGAGACAAGTATTATTCAATTTTTCTCGTTCCTGCTAATACCAGTTTAAAAACTAAGCTGCTATTTTGACATCCAACTGAAATACCACGGTCTTCAGTTCTGTCTGTGTGATGACAGAATCATATTCTAAAATCATGATGTTCACTTTAAAAAAAAAAAAAAAAAAAAAAGAATTTCCCACCCGGCATTTCTATATTTGTGCTCAGTCAAGGACATTAGAAGATTTGATTTCCAGCCTCTCCTCTGCTTGATCTAAAATCTAGCTTTCATCTTTTTATATGAACTCAGCCTATCCTTTTTGGCTATATATAACGCTATGTGGGCTTGGGACACCATTGAGACCATTTTGATTGAGGACTAAACATATTCATAAGCTCCAAAACGGTCTTTCTCTCTGGGCAAGTCAAGAGATCGAGGTGCTCAATGGTTTCCACCGAAAGCACTCTAATCTCCTGTTCCACATAAACCAGCCTCCTAGAGAAAACCAGACAAATGAGACAGACCTTTCACAGAGAAAGCATCAAATCACAACAGATCATTTCCATCGTAGAAGCTGAAGCACTGCCCTAGAACAGATGCAAATAAGCCCCATGATTTCAGTAAAAGCAGCACATACACTTAGATATGGTACTAATAAAGCCTCCTTTTTTTTAAAGCCCTAATATCATTCATATTCTCTTAAACCTCTCCCACGCACTCACAGACACATACATAGGTGTAACATATATTAGATATAATACACATAGATGTGCATATTTATCTAGGTCACAGAGTAAAATATTAACAAGTATTTTTCCCTCCTAAGCCAGTCTTCTTCAGTTTTCTTCTCTCTGTCCCCTTACAATATTAATCATTCAGAAATCCTGGTATTAGCACTCATAGTCAAAAAACTATTTGCAAATCTCATAAGCCTCCTATTTATTCTGGAGTCCCATTCCTTGTTATTTATTCATCATCGTTTATTCTCAAATTAATAATTTTTAGGTGTCCATTCCATGAGAAGAAAGTGTGATGTGCATCCAACAACACAGTATGACTGAGCAGAGAGATAAAACGAACACTGAACATTTTGGAAACATCTCAGGAAGGAGAATTATGTGCACATACTACTAGGCAAGCATTAATAAATGTTTAATCAATTTCAGAACACATGACTGGACAACAAATGATTCTTGTATTCATTATCATATAAGGATCTCATACAAGGCTGCTACCAATGAGGATATCCTCAGTGACTTTAAATAGGGTTTAGATCAATTTCTGAAATGATATAATTCAGAAATACCCTAAAATCAGTTATTTCCACCAACACTGCTGGAAACCCAGCACAGTTTTCTGTGTTCCCAGGGAAGGGTTGGGTTGGGTTTTTTCCAGCAAATGGGTGCTCTGACTTGGTGACCATAACACTTACAAGCATGATTGCACTTACCTGAGATAACCAAATTAGAAATTTGTTATATAGGTGGTTTCCAGCAAATCAATTTTAGAAAGAAACGCAACTCAGTTGAGATGTGAAACACCTTCCAGAGGCACCTCTCTCTGCCCACAGACATTAGGGCCAGCCAGGCCTAATTAGATCCTTAAGTATATTCATATAATGATGAAGTTCAGGTGGGATGTATTTATACAGTAAATAAATTTGTCATTACCACAGCAGTTCCAAACAAGAGAGTAAATAAATTTTTAAAAGTAATACATCTTCCTTTGACTAAGGTAATGCTCCCAAGGCTTGATAATTCGGTAATCAACTAACTGTAATGATCTTTAGAGAGTGATGAGTTGGAAAATATGTTGCAAAAGAGAAGTCAGAAATTATGGTTTCTCTAAGAATCAATATAAAGAAAAATGAAAATTTAATTTTATTGTTTTATTCTTTTCTGTTAAGTCTTCGATGACCCCTGTGAAGACTAGATCACAAACTAGCAACATTGGTGCAGGAGAACTGATAACTGGTCTCAGTAAAACTCCAATCTGAAGGAGTTAATTCACTGAAAAGGGGGTGAAAAAAAAACAGCACACAAAAACACAGGGAAATAAGGAAAATATATAGACAACACTGGACAGAGATATTTTTTCTCTGTAGAAAAGGAAACTCATGACAGTAAAAGGTGGTAAACAATAAGGGAAAACTTTTCCAAAAAAAACCCACAACTGTTCTATGAGATTTACTGCCACAAAACACACTTGAAGCCAGGAATTTAGAAAGATTTAGGAAGAGGCAAAGAGAAATCAGAAGACAGAAACTACTGAAATAAGCAAGAGAGAGGTAAACCCTTCTATTTCAGCCATACAATGACTTCTCCCTTTTGGGAACTTTTAAAAAAATGTTGCTGGTAAGCAGATTATCTTACCTTTCTCTGAAACAGCTGTTGCTTGTTGCTCATGGAGATAGCGAGTGGAATACATCTGTTCCTTTATATCTTTTTTTTCCAACATCTTCCGGGAACTTGGATGAAGGATGCTTTTGCTTAAAAATACTGCATGTCAGCTTAAAGCTATAGGCAAAGCTACCTCTGCACCCAGACTTTTGCCTGGTTTTCTTCTCCAGATCATCAGCATCAAGTTGTCATGTGTTTTATCTTTAATCTAGAACATATTTACGAAAGAAGAGGAACAAGGTGCGTTCATACAGAATCACAGAATGGTCTGGGGTTGGAATGGACCTCTGGAGATCACCTTCTCCAACCCCCCTGCCAGAGCAGGTGGCACAGGAACATGTCCAGGTGGGCTTTGTATGTCTCCAGTGACAAAGACTCCACCACCTCTCTGGGCAGCCTCTGCCAGGGCTCTGCCACCCTCACAAGAAAGAAGTTCCTCTTCATATTTTGATGGAGCTTCCTATGTTCAAGTTCATACCCATTTCCTCTTCTCCTCTCACTGGGCACCAATGAAAAAAGCCTGGCCCCATCCTCCTGACACCCACCCTTTAAGTATTTATAGGCTATGATCAGATCCCCCCTCAGCCTTCTCTTCTCCAGACTAAAAAAACCCAAGTCCTTCAGCCTTTCCTCATCAGAGAGATGCTCCAGGCTCCTCCTCATCTTTGTAGCCCTTTGCTGTACCCTCTCCAGTCATTCCCTGTCCTTGAGCTGGGGAGCCCAGAACTGGACCCAGTGCTCCACATGTGGCCTCATCAGCAGAGTAGAGGGCCACCCTGAACCTGCCGGTCATGCTTTTCTTGATGCATCCATGTAGGCACACATCTTCTTGATGCACACAGGCATCATGTCTATTATTTCAGAAGCTCTCATCCTTAGACTTCAAAAACTTTATCTTCTGAGGCCCAGCCTTCTGGACCTTTTTCTTAGATGTATTTTGAGAGATGTTTTATTTACAGCCATGATTTTTCTTCATTCCCCCAGGGCCATAAGAGCTTGCGTGGGCTTCACACAAGCTCAGCAGAAGCTCAAGGGCACAATGGTGTGTAATTTTAAGCACTTTTTTTGACCTTAGCAAGTGAAATCACAACTCCAAATAAACATTTCAGACACAAAAGCCATGTGCCACAATGCTAGATGCCTGGAGAGCACTTCATTCATTTCTGGTCTGGAAAAAGGGGGAGGAAAAAAAGGAATACTGGAGTATACACACACACAAAATGAAAATGAGATCAAGGAACAGGCAAAGCTCCCAAGCTCTGGGAGACCATCAGCCCTGGAGCAGCTTCTTGATGAGTTAATACAGACACCAACAGCACCCTCAAGTTCATCTTCTCCATAATGATGAGTTGGACTGAATTTTTCAGCAATAGCAATTTTAGATGTATTTATAGGCTTCCAACCGCTGACAATAATTCAGTTAATAGGAATAGTTTGACTTCAATCCCAGAAAACTTGTTGAAAAAAACAGCCACTGAGTAGTTCAAAGTTCCCCATCCTGGGAGAAAACATTGTGCATGGTGACAAGCAAGAAGTACACAAACTCCACAATTACTGGTCAGGTTTAAGTAGAATTAAAGTACAACTGAATATACCCAGAAAGATGAAATTCTACCTCCTAGCATCTACCATCCTAGTAGAGAAAATAATTAGTCCTCAAAAGTTATCCAAATTAATCAAGAGTAATAGGAGAGAGGTCATATCAGATCCTCCTTCCTCCCTCCTTCTTTAATTGCCTTCATTTCATATGCAGATACAAATTAGCCCTAGATCACACTTGTAAAATATTAAAATTCCAGAGGGATTACCACTAGGCTGACTTGTAGTCTGAAACGGCTTGTACATTCGATGCCTCTTTTTAAATATAGAAAGCAAAAAAAAGGTTAAATTTGCATGTTTTATTTGAGGTTTGAAAAAGGTCTTCATATTTCTCCCCTACTGCTTGGAGTGAATTTGCACAATTTGAACACCTTTCTGGGAAAATGAAGCCAAAAGTGATTTTTCACCAAAAAAAACCCCAAACAACAACAAGAAAACAAAGACCTGATGATGTCATCTGGAAAACCTCCATCCAGTTCCAGAGAAAAGACTGGTTTTATTTAGTATTTCTTTTGTCATTATAAGCTGGAACGCTGTCAGGGACCCGTTGTCCAAATAATGCTGTGATATTACCTGAATCACACTGTAAAACGTGGAAAACACTGAGGATGTGACAACAATTGAGGGGGGAATAATTGGGTACCTTAGCTCTTGTGGTGGGCGCAGCCATCATGAGTGATTGCCAGGATAACTATTTTTCTATTTGCTTAGGTTTTGGGGGTTTGGGTTGTTGTTTTGGTTTTTTGTTTTGGTTGGGGTTTTTTTGCTCAGGTTTTCAGGTTTTGGTTTGTTGTTTTGTTTTCCTTCTATTTGCTCAACGCTTCTCCATACATTCAGCCTTGAAAATCCCATCTCTGGAGCATGCAAAGAGCCCCACGAGGGAGAATTAATACTGCTCTTGTAATTCACACTTCCAGGAGTGGGTTTGGTTGGTTTTTTTCATCGGTGGAAGCCGCGGCGTTAATGCCGTGCCTTTGTGCTCGGGTTTCAATGCGGAAAACACCTCGGTTTCTACTGCTTCATTTTGGCTACGATTCAACAAAGCACTTAAATATGAGCTTAACTCTGAAGCGCGAGGAGTCTCGCTGATTATAATGAGACTACTCATGTGTTTAAGGTTAAGTATGTGCTTAAGTGTTTTGCTGGATTAGGACCTCGGATATTATTAACGCTGATTTATTGGGGGATGCGGGGGCGGGGGTGAAAGAGAGCAAATGCATGTTTCCACCCATAATGTCTGACTCTTTCTATATTAATACAGCCTGAGATGAAATACATACCCGAACTAGAGGGAAAAGGTGAGAATGTTTTTGTTCCACATCTCGGAAGTCCCAATAAATGTGTGATTGGGAAGATTGATTTTGCATTTGATTTTTACGCTCGCTTCCCGTTTCGCTAGAAAGCCACAAACACTGCATTTTTTTTTTTTTTCAAGAGAATTATTATTTCTGTTTGATTTATCAATAACGCTCTGGCTGTAATTATGGCAGGAGTAATGAATGGGTCTTCTGTCGGCTATGAATTATGCTGCCTCGCGCACCGCCGGCCTGGTGGGCCTTAACGATGGCTCCGACAAATGAAACACATTAAAGTTTGTTATGAGCAGCCACTCTCCATGTAACAGAGCAACAGGTCCATTCCTGAGACAAGGTTTTATGCAAAGCATCACTTAAAAAAAAAAAAAAAAGAAGATAAAAATAGGTGTTTCTAATTCCTCCCTTTATCAGAAGAGTGGTTGGCACAGATTTGAAGAAGGAAGGACTGGTGCTTGACATCTCCTTGCTCTACAGGCCATGGCCACCCTTTCCCACTCTTCCCAGTATCTTGTGGTCCACGAGGCCAAGTGACATCCAGCCACCACTGATGGGGACACTACGAGGAGAGAATGGAGGCAGCAGAATCTGTCCCTTCAAACACCCTCAGCCGCATCCTTCTTTGGGTGGAAGGACCACACCACAAGTTCTACCAGGCAAGAGGTAACCTTCAAAGGACCTCAACATCCACCTCAGAGCCATTTTCCTTCTAAGAACTTCAGGATGGGGAAGTAGCTTGGCTGCACTGATGGCTTTAGAGCGAAGGATTTCCCAGCACTCACTCTGCGTTTCGCCCGGCCATTTGGAGCGGTTACGCCTGTCACCCCGTCACTAAATCCAGTAATGAAAATGGACCTTTTAATGGGTTACACACAATGCGTAATTGCTGTAAAACTCTAACATCTTTTATGCAAATGATTCTTTGGAGATCATTAATTAGTTTTTGAGGAATATTAATTTCTGCAAACCGAAAAAAAAAATATATATTACTACAGGGAAATGGGCTTGAATTAGTTTTAACTATGATAAAATTACACTCTGTGACAATTAATCAAGTGGAGCACAAGAGAGCCTGGTTTAAAATGAAAAGTATACTGTTAATACCGCTTCCCATGGTTACAACTAATTAGTATGCATGAACAGTATTTTAAGAAGAATGTTAAGTTATCTGCGCTTCAGAATATTTCCTGCTTGCACCTTGATGTGGAAATAGCACAGAAAGCAATAGTTCAGAGGTACCCTTGTTCCAACATGATTATAGGAGCATATTTCTAAAACACACAAATTTAAATCAGTGCCCCGAGAGTGCATCTGCTTGTATCATAGGGCAGCTACAAAACAGCTTGAGTTCAGCCTATTAAAATAAAAGAGAAATAATAAAAAAAAAAAAAAGGAAAATAAAGCCAAGTGATTCTACCCTAACAAAACTGTGATCGAGATACTTTAGTACAAACAGAGCCGCCCTTGGGACACCATACAAACTTATTATAAAGCATTGGAATAACACCACAATGTTAATTTTATTAAAATTAACAGTGCCTTCCTCTCCATCACTCTTGCGTTAAATGGGGCACCGAGGAAGAGCAGAGTCAATCCAGCCTGCAAGATTATAGATAGCCACCAACTGCTTGCTGAATACTTAAAGGATACAGCCCAATGAAGAAAAAAAAACAAAACAAAACAAAACAAAACAAAACAACCCCGAGAAAACCCAAGCCAAGTCAAACCAAAACCAATGTGTAACATTGCCACTAAGCAAAGCCTTTATTTCTGGAAATTTGAGGCAAACAATTTGTTTGCGTGGAAATATGGAGGCAAATACAGTCCCCAGACACACTCACACAAATCCAGACAATCCTTTGTGAATTCAGATCACAATTTGAGAATTAATAGCACAGTGTCTCCTCAATTCCCATTGATCCCAAGCACTGAATTCTGCAGCTGACGGATCCCAACCCTGCCTTCGTACCATTCTGGAGGCAGATCAGGGTTCTCTCACCTTTCTTTCTCCTGGTTCACACAACTACAAAGCCAGCGTGTCTCTGTGGACATGGCACTACAGCAATAGAGGTACAAAACACTCTCCTGAAACTGAAATATACTCCAAAAATTAAAATTCTCTTCTTTGTGAAGTGGTAGAGGTAGTAGAAGTGGCGGTGGCTGTATCTGAGGTGACATCCCCAGCTCCAGGAATAATGCTGACCCTGACAGCCTTCAATGATCATGTTTTCTTCCTCTCACCTGCAGCATGGGCAGGTCTTTCTACCTCTGAGGAGAGATGCAATTTGTCCAGCAGATGTGCTCTGCAGTGTGTCCCGAGATCCGCAGAGGCAAGATAGTGACGGGCACACATGACCCCAGCTATAGCCGTTGAGACACAGCATGGGCATCTCACAGCTTCTTCTGAAGGTTCTCCAGGCTGGAAATCCAGCCCTTGGGGTGCAACGCTCTTTTCTCCATCCCTGACACCCCCTTACTTATCCATAAATGTATACTTATCCATAAACACTTCATTTTGCTGGAATAACAATCGTGGATTATTATGACGGATAGTTTATTGGGTTTTTCTCAGAGGGCAGGCTGAGACATCTGATCACTCACCATTCCCTGTTCCACCAAGAGATTCGAGATCTGAGCAACCTCTCCGTGACACTGAGATGGAATGCAGCGGCCTTGGGCAAACACCACTTTTCCTCCGAAGAGTATTTATCCCTATGCTTAAACTTTTAGCATTCATGAAGACTCTCAGAGACAGGATAGATCTTGCTGAACAGCTCGCAATAAATAAGCAAATAAATAAGTGGGGTTGGCACGTTGTTTGCTGTGAACTCAGATCCCTTCCCCTCAAAACAAACCCTTTTAGTGCTCTAAGTGAGTACAAAACACCACAAACGGGAGCAGGCCCTGCTTTTCCGTAGACAGGTATAATATGTTTATACGGCATTTCAGGCCTCTCATGGGAATGAAGAAATCTTTTATCTTCTAATGATTTCTTTTTTTTTTTTCCATATAAAATGTATTGTAACAGACAGTAATGATGAAATCTAAATGAATATATCTCTGGATCTGTTGCTGGTATACTCAGGAATTTGTTTTTAATTACCAGAAAAAAACCATACTGAATTATTTGTAGTTATTTGTGTAATTTAAGAGCCTCACAAGTATATCTAAATCAACACAATTGTATTAAATTGCATTTCCTTCTAATACAGATTACATGTTTGCCTGTATCAGGTATAAACTGCATTTAACACCATATTATCTGGTATTAAAGGGAAAGTAAGATGTGCACAAAACTATACAGCAGAATTTGGGTTGAATGATTAGGCTTTTCTTCCCACGCAACACAGTCAATGCAAAATCCTGGATTATTTATTCAGCGAAGGCAGAAACAGAAACAAGGAAAGAGGAAATAAATGGCTGATAGAAGGCAGCATTTTAAGCTCTGTAGCTAAGTTATGTACTTCATATATTTTGACAGCTTATATAGATATCACTGAGACAGAACTGTAATGATAAATCAGAAACTGGCATCTGAGAACCACCCATTTCTTGCCACATACTACAAGTATTTTAGTGTAAAACCAAGTTTTAATCAGTCCCATTGACTGAATTCTTGGAATTTACTTATCAAATACGTTTGGATGCAAACAGAGAAGTTGTTTCCCAAAAGTAATGAATTTTGAGCCAATACTAAAAATTGTCAACACCTTGCAAACATTCAGTGTCGCTGCA
The DNA here is from genome assembly GCA_013400375.1 of Thinocorus orbignyianus. NCBI lineage: Eukaryota > Metazoa > Chordata > Aves > Ciconiiformes > Thinocoridae > Thinocorus > Thinocorus orbignyianus. The sequence goes on from VXBW01001780.1 coordinate 117,288, forward strand.
AGAAAAAACCTAAACTCAGATTTAATGTGTTCAAAATAGAATTGCTCAGTTCTACTGACATGCTCAGTTGAATTTTGTCTGAGTGTGGGTTTCTTTCAATACATCTGGAAAAATCTGTAATTAACATGCAAGAAATACAGCAAGAAGAGGGGAAGGTGGGGGAAGTTCTTACATGAACTGCTCTGGAAGGAAACATTACAGCTGGGTTTCAGATGTGTATTAAGACAATAAAAATACCTACATATAAGCAAATCAAAATGAACCAAGAGACTAGAATCTCATTACCCAGCGTCAGCACTTCTGAGGCCCAGAAAATCATGCAGCTGTGGTTGGAGATTGACCTCAGTTGTCCAGGATGCGGCTGGTCCCACTGTAGGTGTCCATGGGCGTCCTTTCTATGAGCCAGATGTGGCTGCAGAAGGTGCCTCTCCATCACATCCTGCATTTGCCCACCTGAGATGGGTGTCCCAACCCACAAATGCCTCCAGATGCCAATTTTCAGGCAACTCAGTCAAGCCTTATTTTAGGGTGTGCTTTGTGAGATTTGATTATGAAATTATTAACTCTTCTTTTTCAATGTCTCTGTGGAGTTATTTTCTCTCTCATGGACCTTCAGCACTGCTGATCATGACCAAGAACATCAACTCCAACACAGACACATGCTGTTTTCCAGGGGAAAAAAAAATCCATTTTCTTCTCATATGTCACAGCACTTATGCAATACCCTCCCTTAGTCACCTGCATTTATAAGACAAATAAATCAGAATAAAAGAGTTGGTTTCAGAAACCTCAGATCCCAATTTAAAGTTCTTTTTCAAAGCTAATTTACAAACTTACTAAACCACCTTGCAATCTCTCAGCCGTTAGATCAGCACTGTCGGCACCCAATAATGAAATAAAACTTTCGCAATGCATTTTTTAGAAGTCTGTAAAAGTCTTTGTACAAAAAAACCCCAAGTCATTGTAAAAGTTACTACAATTCTCCACAATAACAACTGGAATGTGGGATTCCTGCAGGAATAAAGTGAATATAGGATCCTGACATCTGTGAGAAGTGTTCGTTTTTCAAAACACGCTGTCAATATGTCATTAATATTAAGAGAAATAAGGTTAGTAAAGTTCAATATATATTGAAGAGTTTCCTTGACATTTAACACATCATATTAAAAGCTTCTTCAAGAGGAAAGAAATATCAACTTGTCACCTAGAGATTGAAATTGAACTGCTCTGAGACAAACTGCTGTTTCTTCCCCGTGATGAAATCCACGGGATGGGCAAAATGTCAAGATAAAAATAAACTATCTGGGAAAAAAAACCCAACAAAACATCAAAAGAAATACAGCCATTGTTACAGTTACTGCCAAAATAATCTAGAAAATCCAGTTGCTCCCCAGTAACAATATGTGACAGGAATCCCCACGCATTCAGATCTTCACTTGAAACACGGTGGAAAGTATTACTGAAGGTCTAGTCTCCTGCTTTGTGTAGTTTGTTAAATTCCCTAGGAAGAAAATAACTCTATTTTATAAAGGGGGATCATATTTTCCAATCACAAAGCATAAAAATTTATTTTCTCATTTTTGAAAAAAAGCCACCCACATTACGAGCAAAAAACCAACTCTATAGCTCTATGAAATACTGTGCAGGGAAGCTGATTGCCAAATCACGGGTAATCTTAGTAGGACAATTTTACGTTGAAAAACCGCTGAATAATTTTTCTGACTATATTCATCGGCAAAAAACTATCGTGAAGATATTTAAATATATTGCTGAATGAGCAATACCGAGTACAAAAGCCTTAGTCATGTAAGAGACATTAATAGGCTGGGATAAGACCTATTATTTTTCAAAAATAGATTTTGATGTCTGGAACTACTCAGTTATTCTTGCTTCACTACAGCTCAACCTTTTGCTTTTTGGCCATGACTCCGGAAACAAAACAAAAAAGAATATTCTGAATTCTTCCTTGCAGTAAGCAACAAAAGATGTGTGCTGGCTTACAGTTGCCAATGGTTGCTAATTAAGGACACTAAAATTTGCCATAAATCTAAAAAGTTTCCATGATAAGTGTCTCGAGTCAAACATCTCTTATTATTTACTTAGCATTTTGGAAATATTGCAATCTGTTCTAAGCCTTGATGTTCAATTCTTAACATACATATTAATGGCATCACGTATTTTAGTGGAATTTTTTTCTTTCATTTCTCCACCTAAAAACTGAGTGTATGTTTCTCTTCAACAAAGACGAATGCTCCAGGATCTGAGCTATGATTTAAAATCCAAGCAGCCACTTCACAACTCTCCATCCTCCAAGTGCCTTTAAAATGTCCATTGTCAAATGAAAGCTCAAGAACTTCTATTCACTCCTCGACCACGTTTTCAGAATCTGAAAACCTCTCCCCTAGACCTAGGGACAGAGAACCCAGGAACTTTTTAAAGGATCACCCTTTTTATTTTCCCCAAGAAAAAGCAGTGTACAGAGATTTGTTAAGCTGGTATCACAAATGTAGGTGTTACTATGCACTATAAATCCTTTGTTGTCTGATATAAAATGACTTCTAGCTGCTTGTTTGGAAATTAATATTCTTTGAAGAGCACCTTTTTTTCTTTTTTATACCACTGCACCTAGCTGTTTATATGAAAGGTAAACTTTGATGGGGAATAGCTCTTTCTGGATTGGCATTTTCAGAATGGAGCCGGATTAATCCATCAGCCGCGAAGGGAAGATGTAGAAAAAATATTCTAAGAATAATTTAAAGAAAACTCAATTTCCAAGGAAAACCTCAAGTGCTGATCTTAAGTAAGCTCAAGGAAAAAGGTGCGGACTACTCTGAAAGACACAGAATGTGGTTTTCATCTTATTATTTATTTTTAAAATTTTCCTTGAAAAGGCCAGATACACCAGATATGGCTGAATGTTCACCCAGGATTCACCATGCCAGCTCTTAATAGTTCATGCATTTCAAAGCAACGGGAAATATCTTTCATGCACACACACACAAGGCAAATGTGCACATAAAAATCCAGATTATGTTGAAAGAACACTGTTAGACTCTTGGGGGAAGCTTTCAAATGTTAAGAAATGCTCATCTTTAATTTTCCTGCACATCCTTCATTCAGCCCTCTTTGCGCATAAGCTTCATGACAAAATCTAATTATGTGATCACTTTTCCACGGGACCTCTGCTTCTTCCAGTGCACAGAACGCTCCCATAATGAGCAGCTACTCAATATTTTGTTTTCTCCTCATTTTTCAATGGGTGACCCGAGGCCTTATTTACTGCACACCAGTCAAACCCTTCTCTCAAGATGGAATTGCTAATTTCCCCATGAGTTTCTCTGGTGCCCATCACCACAGTACCTAAACAATTAAAAATATTAATTAACCAGTGTTCACAACACTCCTGCAAGATTACAGAGAACTGAAGAGCAAAGAAATTAAGGTCAAGAAGGTCTACTAATTTGGTGTCTGCAGACAATAGTCTCCTTCGGTGCATATTTCTTCCCTCTTGTACAATGACTTGGATCCTTTATTAAAAACATGTATATAGTGCAGAATTAAATCCTGTAGCAGAGTGTATATACAGGAGACAAAAGTACGATCAGAAAAGTAAAGTGAATTCTGAAACAACCTCACTATGAAATGATTTTCCCTCTTGATGCTAATAAAATGCCTGTAAGGGGGATTTTTCATGAAATTGTCTAAAATATTCATGAAAAAAATCCAGTTCTATCACAAAATTGAGAGTAACAAAGGGTTATGTCAGTATGAGCAACCTTTGTGCTACTTGAGCTGAAAGAATAGCTGGTGGTGGTAATAATTCATCAGCTCTCATGTAGAGTAGGGGCAGGAAGGACCAGGACACAGGGTGAGATCCATAGACGTTTGCTGGTACCAACAAAATGGCATGAAGTTGGAATTTGAAGTTCCACTACAGGTTCTTCAGGGCAAAAGATGCTGTTTTCTGTCTGCATCTTTCTTCCTCCATGAGAGCAATCCAAAACTCTCCTTCAGCTAATCTGTTCTCCACTCCCCATATTTTCTCGTGATAATCCCACACTGTCTTGCAGGAACTTCATGTTATGGGACATGCAACCTGCTTTAGTGGAAGATATCCCTGTCCATGACAGGGGGGTTGGACCAGATGGCTTTTAAAGGTCCCTTTGAACCCAAACCACTCTGTGATCCTATGAAGGATGATATCATACAGTCATGAAAGCCTGTGGGGAAAGCCATTTAAACCAATCATAACTAACAATACATATTATTATTTTTTCCAGCAGAACCAAAGCCAAATAGCAAAAAGTTCTCTCATTTCTTTTAATCTCTTGGCTAAGAACTTTTTAACATTTCTCCCTTTGGTAGGGTTTGGTTGTTTGGTTTCTTTTCTTGTACTGATGCATCTTGTGAAACATTTCCCATCAAAGACAGAAGGTCCCTGCAAAAGATACATCTGTTCAGATTCAAGCCATCAGTGCGCACTAATACCTGACCTTTCCTCTGCAATTTCATCTATCCCTTGGCACTCTGAATTAAAGCTTATTTTTCTAATGGCATTTAAGTTTTCCAAGTCATCCTCTCTCACAAGGGCATAATCACCTACCCGTCTGAAAAAATCCAGCTAATTTCCTCAAAATTATGCCTAGATTACAAAGGCAAATTGGAGCAAAAAGTGAAATAAAGAGGTATTTCCTTTCCTCCTCCTGCTTATCCCTCTAGCGGGGCAGGGGGTCCTGCATCAGGAGGGATGGTCTTATCTGAGCCGTTGCCCTGTGGCCAACTCCCCACTTAACCCCAGGAGCAGATGGCTTCTCACCGACTGCTGTCTCTTGAGGGCTGTAGCAGTAGTAATGTAAATGAAGTGCTCAGGGTTGTTTTTTTTTTTCAAAAAAAAAGAAGTAAAAAATAAAAAAAAATAGCTAGAGCACAGCATCCAGACCCTTTGAAATCGTTGTGTTTAGTGACCTCTAGTGCTAAGGGTCTGAGTTTAGTTTCACACTGTATTTTCTTCTAGGATAAAGCACGTGTACAAACATATGCTGCAATCCACCACAGTCGCATTTAAGGATGCATCAGGACAGTTTTTTCCTCTCCTGTCCTGCTCAACTATCTGTGCTTTTTTAAAAAAGGAAAGTTATTGCTGTGTGCTTGCCCAAACCTGCCACAGCATTAAGCATGTTAGTGACAAAGATTACCCTGTCAGAGCAAAGTATTAAGGCTCAGTCTTATACTCTGGGAGTATGAGATCAATTAGAGAAGGGTCTGCTGTTCTAGAAATGAGTCTGCTCATTTAGAGAATGAAATTAACTCTTTACAGAAACACATGCTACTCAGTTCATCACTGGAATCATAAAAGGACCACAGAAAAAACACAGAAAAGGCAATTCAATACTGACACTCTCTGAGTAACCAAGAAGAAACTTGCAATTGATTTCATGCATTGCATTTAGGGAAAAGATAGAGTTTGGAACCAAACAATTGGTATCTTAGAACAAGGGAACATGCTTATAGAGAACCTCAAAATAACTTAGCTCCCTTTCCTGTTTATTAATTGTCCCAAACAGATCTGCATACATGGAATCACAGAATGGTTGGAGTTGGAAGGCACCTTAAGGATCATCGAGTTCCGACCCCCCTGCCCTGGGCAGGGACACCTCCCACTAGAGCAAGTTGTTCCTAATTGTTTTTTAGAAAATGAAAATTAAGAACTCTTCCCCAGAGAATCTAAACACTGGTATTGGATATGCCAGAGCTGTGGATTAACGGCGGAATAAGGATGGAGTTTCCCCATCTAAAACTAATATCTGATGGTCTTGATGGCACTGTAGTTTATGTGAAACTAGGTATTTAACACACTATGCAGAAACTTGAAGTAAAAGACTAGATACCTTACAGTTTAGATAAAGAAGAATCTTCCAAATCAAGGATACTAGAAAACACTAAAAAAGTACCAAAGGAAATAGAAAAAATGCAAGCAGCACTGGTAGAGTGGTAGAGAGGGAAAACAAGAGTCTGTAGAGTGGAAGGTTCTTAATAATGAAAAAAACCCACTAAAAAACCCAAAAAGACATTAGAATAGAAAAAATAGGAATGCAGAGAGGAATGTTACAACGTGGGGCCACATTTTCACAGCAGTGATCTGAACGAAGCACCGGGGAAGGCCAAGGGAGGGATGAGATCATGTGGAATGAGAGTTGCCAAAGGAGATCACAGCCAGCAAGAAAATTGAAGAAGTCTGGGAAAATTCTAGCTGCCTCAGCAAATAAAAAATAATTGAATCTTCAGCACTATTTTGGATAGGAGGAATTTGTAGAGAGCCTAGATGTAAAGGATTAATAGCAAAACCAGACGAGTTGGAAATGATACAAGGTTGTCAGGGAATATGGTGGTACTGTAAATATGCTGGAAAATGGGAAAACCAAAGAAAATGCTAGAGAAAATCAAGGAGTGACAACCTGAAATATTTGCTGGGCTGGAAGAAAATAGCTTGAGATTTAGAACAAGAGTTCGTTGGCCACTGACATATTTTATAGTGCAAGAGCCACTGGAACCAATAAGGAAAGAAACAAATTAAAATGTAAAAGATCAATTGAAGCTGTGAGAAGAAGGGTACTGAGAAACCTGAAAAAAAAAGAAGAATCCTCAAGGAGGATGCAGCCCTGGCAGTGGACAACCCTTCTGAGAAACTCCAGGTGGGAGGATCTGACCAACTTTCTCAAAAGCAGAAAAGAGAAACTTCTTATCTGTTCCTTGACACCAAAGCAGTTTCCCTAAACTCACTTGAAAGCGCAGTAATTCTGTTTCATTCAAACACTAAAAAGGCAAACAACAAAAAGAGCTTCCTCTCAAGTGCGGGATCTTAATGACACGGGAATGCACTGGGAAAAGCACGGGGAGAAGGTGGGTAATAGCTCATTGCTGTTACCCATCCATCAACCAGATGGTGCAGAAAAGCTAGAACAAAAAGGAATTGGAAATGACATTTCTGTATGTCCATGCTTTGGACACAGTAAACTAAGCCTAAATCTTTATTTTTCCCTTAATTACAAAAAAATTCACTCCATTATGTTGCCTTAAAAACATCATGCAGTTTAACTAACATCGTTATAAATACAGTATTTCTCTTTGTTTGAGTTCATTTTCATACTATTTGCATTCTTCATAGGCCTGCTTGGGACATAATTAATGTGCCTTTATTTTTATGTGCAAAGGGGGAAAAAATCCCCCCCAGCAGGGAAATTCTGAGAGGTCTTCTAAATCAGGAAATGGAGAAGAGCCAATCCAGCTAATCAATAGCCTAAATATTTTTAAAATAAAAACAATGGGCAAGAGCCTCAGGCTTAATTAAATGCGTTTTAACTCCAGGAGCACAATGGGCACTTAACAATGCTTTAAACAAGCAGCTAAGAGTTTCTCGGAGCAGGGAGTCCTTGAAGAGCAGAAAGGTAGGGCAACCAGTTTAGATTTCCTATTTTAAATCTCTGGATGTGGAAAACGAAGAGGGAAGGAGGAACCACCCCAGGACTGGGAGGAGAAGGGTGGCTCTGGGGCTATTCTTGCTGCAGTAGCTCTCAGCAAAGCCAACCCAACCAAGGCCACCATAAGTCTCAGCCTCACAACTTCACAACCAGGTAATGAGGCTGTGAACAGAAAAAATTGCTTTCCTTTCCACTGTCTACATCTTCTCCCATCACACCGAGACGATTCAGACCGACACCTTTCTCAAACTCACTGGATGCAAACATGTATGTCCAGTTCTGGGGACATGGACCTGTTGGGGAGAAGCTAGAGACCAGATTGATGCTGAGAGGGCTGGAGCCCCTCTGCTGTGAGGACAGGCTGAGAGAGTTGGAGGGGTTCAGCCTGGAGAAGAGAAGGCTCGGGGAGACCTTAGAGCCCAAAAGTTTCTTTCATTACTTTCATGGGGGGAAAAAAAGCACACTGTGAGATTCAAACTGAAATCACATGGTTTTATACAAAAATAATTGTTCTTTTTCAAATATCCTACGTTCAAATTTCTGAGGATTTATTTCTGTCCTTAAAAAACACCACAATAGTTGTCTTAAGGTCAGTTGGAGCAATGAGGTTTAGTCACCTTTTTTCTAACTGAGTGCTAATTCCCAGTGTCAGAAAATAAAAGAAACAGTCAACATGAGCAAAAGAATGTGATCTTACAGTCCAGTGAGAACATGAGCAATCTCTGCAATCCTGTACATATACTTGTCCCACAGATATTCATAATCGATACTACATTATAAAAAAACTGTAGAACTCTTTTTGTGATTGAAATTTCCACATAAAGCACAGATGGAAATTTATATACAACTCCCTTCCCCTCTGTTTACTGCAATGGACCCTTAACTTACGAACAAAATGAATATTCAAGTAAATGTAAATCACTCAGAGTGATATTTTAAAGATGTCTTTGACCCACTCATTCACAGAACAACTGCAGAAAATAATGCTGGATTTCTAATGCAGTAAAACTTACTCACTGCTACAGACACATTAAAATGAGAGGTCCAGACTCTGAGAATAGGACAAGCACTAAGTGACAGGTGGTGTTGGATTCGATTGCTTCTATCTACATCAGCTGAATGGTAATTAATATTTTATCAAGGACTAAAGAGCCACGGTAGTGCTTTGCTGTTGATGCATGTTCTACTATTCAAGGTTTTAAATAGTGTCCTGTACTGGAAAAAGAACAAAAGATAAGAATAGAATGTTATCCTTATTCCTGCAAAGAGAGTCAAAGAGAGTACCTCTGGTGCCACAAAAGAGGTTATTTGGCTTCTGACCTGCCTTGAGGACTGATATGAGGATTTTCAGAAGGAAGCTGTCATGGGATGTGATGGTGCCCTAACCTTGGTGTGTTCAGCTCTGCCAGATAATTTCCAAGAGTCAATGAGTCGCCACAGACATAAGGAGAATCTCTGTCCTCTGGGACACACAGCAAATCTGCAGGGAGCCAGGAAACCTGCAGGAGCCTTGTCACGGATGGAGACATGCACTTCACTCCTAGAGAGAAGCAGAGACACTTACTGATATAAAACAGGGATTTAATAAAGTCTGATGGCAAATGGGACAGTCTTTTACTGCAGCGAGGACAGGGTCAGATTGAACTGCCAGGGAGAACCTCCCATTGATTCAACGTTCAGAAAGGACCTCCTTACTTTCTCAGAGAGGAGATCCAATGGCTGGATCCAATCCCGGTGCCAGATTTGGTCAACAGTTTATGTCTAAAGGATTACATATGCACAGTCAATCCTTTACATCATCTTAGCCAAGATTTCCAAGCTTAGCATGCTGTTAGTCACCTACTGAGGACCTGTTGTAGCAAGGAATCTCTGAATCTCAAGAAGTCATCTTGAGAGACATCCCTACCCAAGGGGAGGTCCTGGTGTGCAGCCACTGCTGTTCAGGAGAGCTAAAAAGGACTGCTCATTATTGATGGTGGTGAGATGATTGACCTACAGTCATATTTGCATACTGACCCCAGTGTCGGCGCCATGGTGAGGTCGGCACATTACTCGGGTCAGCGCTTAGTTGTTGTGTTATTATCTGTCTCCCTGAAACCACGTTGAGCTTGATGGAGCCATCACCACCAGATGCATCATCATGACATCTTCAGTAGCACACAACATGTTTCTCAGCTGTACATGAGTGCTGCCCAAAGTGTCAGCTGGTGTGCACAGGTTGCCGGGCACAAACCAGGAGCTCCTTTCACCTCCAGAGCTGGTGTCCCAAAAAACTAGGTGAGGAACTGGGTGATTGTCTTTCAATCACTGACCAGCTGCAGAAAGCACGAGAGCATCTGCTCGATAAGTGTTTGTGGGGTTATTGACACTGTGTGGACTATCCACAGTCTCAAAAAGTGCCACATTCTGTGAATTTAAGTATATGGACTGGTTTACAGGGGAGCATTCCTTTCTCAACCTCGACTCAACAGGAGGGGCTCCCTGACATACCCCATCCCTGGAGGGGTTCAAGACCAGGCTTGGATGGGGCTTTGAGCAGCCTGGTCTAGTGGGAGGTGTCCCTGCCCAAAGCAGGGGGGTGGAGCTGGATGGTCTTTAAGGTTCCTTCCAACCCAAACTGTTCTGAAATACCAGTCTGCTGCTGAGCTGGGTTTCAGAATGCTGATCCATAAGATGGAAAGGGCAGCCAGCGGTGAGATCCTCGAATCAATAAATTTGAAAGAAAGGCAGCAACTCACACTGACTTGCCAGCTGAGGCCATCAGCTTACCTACCCCGAGGAGGACCACACTTTCAATAGAACATTCCTCCTATTCTTGAAAATTTTCCATAGTTCTGGAGTACCCTAAGTACAGTATTCGTATTCTCTTCTCTACAGCCTAATCACACCTTTGCAAATGCATCTATAATTCTCAGTACTTCTGTTTCTCCATCTGTCAAACGTGGATAAAAATACTCTTAAATTACAGAGCTGCTGTAAGGCTTAATTTATTAATGCGTGTACTCTGAGATTCGGAATTGAAAGGAATCATACACATGAATTATTATTATTACTGTTCCATTTCAAAAATATTTTGAAACAATAAAAGAACCGGCAAAAAAAGATGGTATTTTGAAAACATCAGTTGTTAAATCCTTTTGAATATTCCTGTGCTGGAGCTATCAAACAAATCCATTTTATCATACAGCAACAGAACATGTAAAATAATTACAGCTGATGCTGACTTCAAAAGAACCAGAGTTTTCTGCAGTCGGGAATAAGTCTTTTTCTTAGCTGTAGGAAAAACTTCAGACAGTGAAAGCAGGCAAGGTAACCATGATTTCTCTTGAGAATTCTTGATAATAATACCGCTACCTCTTATACAGCGTGCGTGCATGACAGTTTGGGGTCTAGCAGAATTTCTGAAACAACTCTTTTTGCATGAACTCTTCGAAGCTGGCTGAACATTGCACCAAGAAATGATAAACTAGGGTTCTGCGAGCAGCTAAGTCAAAACAGTCAAAATTTAAGAGCCTGAAGCAAATCACAAAAGCTATATTTAGGACCCTAAATCAGGGGCCTTATTTCACAGACACTTAGCGCTGCCGGTTGCCCTACATGCCATAAGCAATCTCATCGTGGCAGAAATGCCACCACCAAATAAATGCCTTATGTATTTGCAGGAGGCCGTTCTCAGCCTCCGGAGCCCGGAATCTCGTGCAGTCACAGATGAGCAGAAGAACAGCACTGCCTGCTACCAAATCAGTTCCCACAGCTCACAGGACTCGCTATTTATATCTCAGTAGCAGGATATGAGCTTTATAGGATCCTACCCACAATTACTGTAAAAGACAGGCTGTTAGACGCATTAGATTACAATTATATTCTAGATACGAACTTTTTTCCCAGAGGAGTTATAGCCAAAAAGGAACGTGCCACAAGATTAACCCATGGAGGCATAAATCTGAATACTCGTAGCAAATCTGTTAAGGTGAAAGTTTTAGGACCAACACACAGTAATTCTCAGGGAAACTTTCAGAAGAGCTCCACTTCTACCAGCCTTGCACCACACTCAGTTTACACTGTAAATCTCAACAGCATCATTAACAGACGTGATTGATTAGGAAAACTGAGTAGCAGAGTTTGAGTAGGTTCAGAAAGCGTGCTACAGAGCTGCATGAATTTTCAAAACATTTTGTTTTCTCTTTTCTCAGCTGGTAATAGGAATTCTTTCAAGCAGGAATAATCACAGCTGTTGTCCTTAAATATCTGGCAGTTTGGCTTACAGTAAGATTAAGTTACCTCGGAATCTGCAGTATTGGCTTTTGCTTTGTGTATTTGAAATAAGGAATGCTCTAAATACTGCAAATAATACAGTGAGTTTACTAAAAATCCTTAGGGCATAGACATATGTTTTGAATGTAGCTGGAGCAGTTTGAGAAATCACCACCCCCAGCTGTTTACTGCCACACCACAGCTGGAAATTACACCCCGTGCACAGCTGGAGCACCGTAATTGTCCATATGGGCAGCCGTAGTTAGTTCCCGTGAAAAACGGGCAGCTTTGCTCCAGTCACCTTCAGAGGGACAGAAGAAATCCTGGCAACAGGACAGAATAATGAGGAGATGGTAAAATCCTTAATAAGACAGCAGAAAAAGAGAAAACAAACAACTTTTTGTTGGAAACAAACAGGAACTTGGCTCTCCCTCCTTTTCTAGGGAGCTGTATTATAACCAAGACCCTCACCCTTCACTGCCTGAGCTGTGACATTGGTATCTCCACGCTGGTATCCATAAACTGTAACAACAGTCCCAAAGTCCTAAAAATCACAGAATCATAGAATGGTGAGAGTTGGAAGGGACTTTAAAGACCATCCAGTTCCAACCCCTCTGCCCTGGGCAGGGACACCTCCCACCACACCAGGTTGCTCCAAGCCCCATCCAGCCTGGCCTTGAACCCCTCCAGGGATGGGGCAGCCACAGCTTCTCTGGGCAGCCTGGGTCATGCTCTCACCACCCTCACAGCAAAGTTCTTCCCCACATCTCACCTAAATCTACCTCTCCTTCAGTTTAAAACTGTTCCCTCTTGTCCTATGGCTTCCCTCCCTGATCCAAATCCCCTCCCCAGCTTTCCTGAGATTCAGCAGAACTTTTTTAAACTGGAAAGAGGGCTGACGGTACCAGCTCACGAGAAACCTAGAAGAGTCGGGGAAAGACAATTTTTTTTTTTTAAAAAAAAAAAAAAAAAAAAAAAAAAAAAAGTAAGTCTGATGGAATAAATCCTTTCCTCCTTCCAAGAATCCTTCTTGGATCAAATGTCCTGAGCCACTGCTCTTTCAAAAATTTAGAAATAGGTGAAATACAGGCACTGGCATCCGATGCATGAAGGTTACAGCATTCATATAGGCTATAAAAGACACACATTGAAATAGAATCATGTAACGGTTTGGCTTGGAAGGGACCTTTAAAGGTCATCTAATCCAACCCCCTACCATGAGCAGGGACATCACTGATATGGATGAAAACAAGTATCCAACTTCCCTGCTTTCTGAGACATGATGTCCCCTGAATACAATCCCTCAACCTCCTTTTTCTGAAACTGTTCCACTGCATTTAAAATACAGAAATAAATATGTGAGCCTGTGGAGCGAGAAGGCTTTGAGAGTCTTGTGGGTACTAACTTCTCCTGGGAAACCTGCGTCTCAGTCAGTGCTCCCATGAATATTTACACAAAGAGGAAAAGCTCCTGGAGGAGAGATTAGAAGAGACTCCACTGGGAATGCCCTGCTTGGGATTAAGCACCAGAAAGGCACTTACAGGCTGCTCATTGCTGTCAAGAGCCTGAAGAACACTGGCTTCAGAGAGGAAGCCAACCGAGGAAGTTCCCCTGCTCTCTTCTTTGCCCCCTTCACTCTCTCCTACATTCAAACATCCTCAGGTAAGGGGCAATGTTACTGTGAGGCCACACTGCTGCGAAACAATCAATTAAATTATTATCATAGGAGAAGAACAACAACAACAACAAGAAAGATCACAGAATCAAGGAATTGTCACAGTTGGAAAGGACCTCTGAGATCACTGAATCCAACCATACACAAAAATAGAACCCACACCCTACAATATCGGCCACTAGAGCATGCCCTGAAGTGCCACATCTACTCGTTTTCTTAAATACCTCCATGATGAAGAAGAAGAATCCATCTTAACGATGAAGAAGGACTAAGAGGAAGATAAAGAACACCACCAACAACAACAATGAATGCCTCCAATAGTGGTGCTTTGGCCAGTATCATTTCACTAACCCAACAAACAGTGTAATTCCAAGCATCTGTGAGAACATGGAGAAAGGCTTGAAGGTTGGCAGTACACCAGTGGGAATGAGTAGTAGGGAAGTATTTTTTAGCACAGAGAAAGAAGATGAGAGGGAAACTTACAGCTGATTTTCCCCACGGAAATCACTCTGCACACAACTACCCACATTGGACTCAACTGCCCTTCTAGTCCTCGATCACTTAAAACTGCAGGATCCCAGTAGTCTTGGCGGCAAGTAGAACACCTCCTTTAGTCCTACCCTCCCATTTCTCTGTCTACAGAAAGACTCTTCCCTCTTGCCATTGGCACAGCTGTGATTCCTACAAGTTTTTGGCACAACACTTTTGGCGAACGTATCTTGAAAACCCAAGTACAGCCTCTGTACTTGGCTGGAGCAAGCTGGACCACCCTTAGCTACAGCACATCTATGAAATCACTCCCATGTTTTATAAACTCCATCTTACCAGTGGACCTAAGGATGTCACAGGGAGTGTATTTATGCTTAATTTGCCCATAATACAGATTTATCCATTCACTAATGCAACTCAACACTCAGTATTTTCTTTTTTTTTAATAAAAATTTCCTGTAATATTTCATATATTTTAACAAAACAGAGACTGTGAAAGTAATCTTGTCTCTCTCAAAATCAAAACAGGCCTTATAAAAACTGGCATTTAGATGTAGATTATACATTATGCCGGAGATAACAGATGAGGTTATCAGTTGTTTTACCAATTACAAAGGAAATGTATTGATTAAAACTAAGCCACACAAACTAAACTGATTTTTGCCAATAACACCTGACCATGCCAGGTCTCTGTCTGCCCACCTGTTTGCATTACTTTTTTAGGATTAAATTAACAGCCTGTGTTCCACTTGGAAAACAATTTTATTGATAGATTGTGCTTAAGAAGGTTTACATTTCTGTTTCGCTTCTGTTTTTTAAAGAGCTCCTCCAAAAGATTAATATTTTAGCAAAAATTCTCTCATCTAACAGCATGACCTTAAGCAAAACGCAGAGCAATGTGGGCCTATTGTGCCATCTTCAGGATAATTTCAGAATAGAGTTATCCTGGATTTTCCAGTCTTTCTAAAGTACAGGAGACACATGTTTGGAGGGGATTGGGTTGGTTTTATAGTTTGGGGTTTTTTTTTTGCATGACTCATCTCATGACTAAGAATTTCAACTAAGGAAGTTTAGAAAAACAAGATAAAAGAAAAAAAAAAAGGTTTTACCAAAAGGTAAACCAGCTTCTTTTTCATCATCCTGAGAAAAACATCTGCAGGCAGCTGCTTTGTCTGTTGAACTTTTATTTTGTTCCCTAACATCACGAGGAGAGTTGACTCTTGTATTTTTGTGTTTCAGTGGAGTTTATCAGCTGGAAATCCACAGTCCTGTTCTCTGACCTGAAGCAGATGCCGCACTGCTTGGGGCTTTACACTGCAGCTCTTGCTTTTGGGGTTTTTTTATTCTTCTCTGATTTTGCAGCACTGAAAATGGTCAGAAATAATATTGCACCATGATCTTTTGGTGAACGGCTTCTATTTTATCATGACCCTCTGATTCTTCAGTGGGTTATCCTTTGGGACCGAGCTGAAGCTATCTGCTGGTCTTGACCTGGGTTCACTCTGTCGCCAGCATCATCTAATCTTGGCTGGAGCAAACCTGAATTCCACAAAATGTATTTCTAAGGGTATCTTGGCTACAGTGGGGATTTTTCCCTTTTCCTGAAGGAGAAAGGAGGGGGAACAGTCTTCATGTTAAGATCCAGCTCAGTTCTCATGACCTGCCACGTAGGACTGGCCTCTCCAGTTGTTCTGGTGCAAACTGGTATGAAATCAGTCACCAGCCTCTGTGTGAGTGAGAGCCACGAATTCAGCAGGACCTACTGAGCTGTAGATTAGGGTGAGCCTAATCACCATGGAAAGGAAATGCACAGACTTCCAGTTATTTTCACACTAATGAATTGATAGCGTTAATGAACTACCACATCCACCTGCATGCAAATTCACTGATGTTGTACCTGCCTGCCTCTCCCACGTGCCGACACGAATCAAACTTGTCCTTTCTTGCAAGGGGAAATCTATTCCTCGTAAGGAGACTGCAGTCAGTCCCTGTAACTTCACAGAATCACAGACCAGTTAGAGTTGGAAAGGACCCTAAAGATCATCCAGTTCCAAGCCCCATGCCCTGGGCAGGGACACCTCCCACTAGACCAGGCTGGTCAAAGCCCCATCTAGCCAACTTGCAGCCTCACACTTGCTTACAAAAAATAAAAAAAAAAAAAAAAACAAACAAACCAAAATTCTTGGAGACCAGTTTGAATACAGAAAATGCAAGAAGCTCAGGGCACACCAGGTTGTTGGTGGAGCTCTGCCATGACAACACAACTATGGCAGGACACAAATTTCACTTTATGCAGCTCAAGAAGATAAACAGAAAAGAAATCCAGTCCATGTTGGAAAGGTCTGTTAATTATTTCTGTCCCAACACCTGGAACTTCTATGTAATCTCTCCCACCACACAGCAAAGTTCAAGTCTTCTTCTGAGATGATCCTAAACCAGTTCTATGATCAAACTAAACCACTCTACCCTCTCTACCTATGAGATAAATCACATCTTCATACTTTCCGTGAAGAAATCCGATCATGCCTTCTAAGAAGAAAAGCTTTACATTAGACATGAAACCGGTTGAACTGAAAATGGAGGTGGATGGTCAGGCACCACAGACCAGTTTTGTCGAGCTGATGAACTATGGTCACACTGCCAAACCACAGCTGTGTTTCAACACATGGAAGGTAAAATAGTCAAGCTACATTGACCTTCCTAGATGTTTCAGTTAAAGGAACAAAAAAGAGTAGGGAAAGGCAGTCAGAAGGAATAGCATTGTTCGTTCCTAAATAGAGGGCATCGCAGGTCTTTCAGCTTTCCTTTCTATTCTTACCCCACTACTAAACGTGTTTTCAGCAGATTATTATCTTCACAGTGCAGAGAAAAGCACTCTACATCAGTTACACAAAAATAAAACAGACTTCTTACTGTTTCCCTTCGCCTCAAATATTTCCATAATTTACAGTACCTGCCGTGGATTTGCTTGAGAAGCAGTTTGTCTTCAAAAACCTGAGTGACTTTTAGTCTGGGCTCAGAAGTGACTCTATAGGCTGCTGATTACCTTGTGTGGGATGCACTGGGAATGGGGTATCACCCAGCTGAATCAA
Organism: Thinocorus orbignyianus; assembly: GCA_013400375.1. NCBI lineage: Eukaryota > Metazoa > Chordata > Aves > Ciconiiformes > Thinocoridae > Thinocorus > Thinocorus orbignyianus. The sequence continues at coordinate 134,276 of VXBW01001780.1, forward strand.
TTTTCTCATCCTTTTCATACCAACCAGGTGATAGCGCTTTAAAGTTCACACGAAGGAAAACTTATCACATCCCAAACATGTGGGTCTGGATTTTACTGGCACTTCTGGGATTATACTTCAACCAGTTCAGAAATAGGTGCATAGAGGTCGGGTTTCAAAGTCTTGAGAGATTCTTGGAGACCAGTTTGATTGAAAACACAACATTTCAAATCATCACCTTATCTCCTCCAGAAAATATAGGGCATTATCTCCCACTTTTCCCCAGGTTTCATGATGAAATGAAATAGACTTGGTTCTCCAGTCACCCCAACAAATATATGGAACAAGTTCACTTCAAATAATTAAATTATAAAAGTATAAAACTAAAGTTAAAACAATTTCAGAACCCTATTGTCATAAATTAATCTTAAATCTCAGTTTTTCTGTAAAGAGACAATACCGTAATGCTTGAAAAGATATTATTGTAAACAAGTTGTGCTGGTTTTAGCCAGGATAGAGTTCATTTTCTTTCCAGTAGCTGCTGGTTTTTTAGATTTAGTATGAGAATAATGTTGAAAACACATTTTGTTTTAATCATTGATGAGTAATGCTTATATTAAGTCAAGGAGCACAGACAGGACAAGCTGGCCAAAGGAATATTCCATATCACAGACGTCATGCTCAGTATATAAATTGGAGTTGGCCAGGGGGAAGGGGTCATAAAATCATTTAATAGTTTGGGTTGGAAGGGACCTTTAAAGGTCATCTAGTCCAACACAAATCCACGATTGCTGCTTGGAATGAGCTGAGAAATCCAGCATCAGGTGGGAGATCTTCAATAGGGACATTTATCTTCCATTTTTTTATGTGTGAACAACACCAATATTCTTATTATCACCCAGGAACTCTACATGTCTCAAAAGAAGACCTGCTGAAATCCGTTGACACTTCATTGTTCCTTACAGTCACCTTCCTTGAAGGAAATGCAGGGGGTTTTTAACAGCTTAACTTTAATTTCAATGAATCTCACAATTCACTAAAAGTATAACATTATCCAATCAAACACTTGCCATCATAATTATTACTGTTCAAGAGAAAAAAAAGCTTGGAAAAAACAGTTGTCTACCTTCTACGTATTCAAACAGTTTTGACTTCTGCCTGTAGGATTTGATTATCTGCATTTATAACGGACATCTTCATCTGCATGATAGATGCAATCAGGAAGAGCTAAAACACCTCATCAACTCTTCCCTTAAAACAAGGAGTCTCCACTTTATTACCCACATTCATAACACTCATGAACTCCGGAGACGAGAGCGTAAAAATAGATGAGTGTATAACGTATGCACAAGGGTTCAGGCTGAGAGCAAAGATGGGAGAGCATTTCTCATGCCAGAGAAGTGCATGAGCGTGTGCAAGAGCATGTGTGCACGGGCCGAGGCCCGATTAATCAAAGTATCCCCACATTACTCACTGCCACCGTTCACCAACCACCGCTTTTTTGATTTATTATACTGATTTGTTGTTCTTAACTCCGAGAACATTGACAGCTTACGCACACCGACGCCAGCAGAACTCCCACAGAACTTTGTTTCACGCACACTCATCCAGGTCTGATTGCCCCTCTGACAGACGCCAAAAAGCCAAAGGAAAAAACCTTACTCTATTAAAAAACTTACTATTGCTTAAGTTGATAAAATTTACACCCTAGAGAGCAAGAAAATAAAGTAGGAAGCTGTAGAGTAGATGACTCCTACTAAGGCTGCTCCCAGTTATCTCCACCAGGTTTAAAGGTTTGCCTATCAGAAAGTAGGCTACAAAACTCCTCCTTTTAAAAGGGGTGATCCTGGAGCCAGAAACTTGAATATTAATGGTGAATGTGACAGAACAGTACTTTGGGGTAAGAGTTTAAATCATTTTTTTTCCTTTTTTGGAGATCAAAACTGAAACATACCATCAAGGTGCAGTCTCCCATTTGGAATTGTTGGCAAATATCAGGAAACACTAATCTAATTGTGATCTATTTATTTTTTGTACATCAGGATGTTATAGTTTTCACATGAATAGTTATAGTTCTTTCATATAGAAATCTACTTCCATTTTTAACTAAATACAATGACAATCCGGTACAGAACTATTCTTTCCAGATGCTTAGCAAATTCAAGTAACCAAAAATGGTAATCGTGATAGTGTTGATACAAGGAGTCTATCATACACATGAAATAATGATAAAATATTATCAAAGGCTTTGCAAGCACAAATATAGTGCAGAATCAAAAAGTGCTTATTAATACCAAGCCTCAGATTATCTGAATATCTCTACAGATTGGCAAGACCAAGTAGATAATTTAATTACTGCTCAAAGATGAAATATTGTTTTTCTTCTATTTGTCAGTGTATTTGAGGTTAAAAAAATAAAAAGATTAAAAAAAAATGCTCACAGTCCTACCTTCAAAATATGTGTTTGTCCAACTTTGGGATCTTTTGATGCTGTTCCATTCAGATACATCGAGATAACATTAAAGTCATATCCCCTCTTTTGAGAGTCAGGATACAGAGTGTTTATTGAGAAGATGGAATATTGGGAAGGCAAAAATGCCATGGTATGGTTCTTTGCCAAGGAAATCATAAATTGGAACCAATATTCTGCCAGATGAAAGCAATCTCAGAAAAAAAATTAAAAAAGAAAGAAAGTCCTTATCTGGGCTATGCACTCAGGGCTGGAAATAAAAACCTTCGCGAACTGAAATAAAAAAAAACCAAACCAAAACCAAAAACCAAAGAATGAAAACTCTGAGAGAAAGAGAAAAGCAGATTTGCTGATGCCTTTAACCCGGTAAAATAACAAAATCCTGTGCAAAGAGATTGTGAATTGATACTCGCCTGAGCTGTAGCGTTTCATCTGCCTTTTGTACTCACTTGGCAACTGCAAAGGCAGCGGAGCCTTCACACTCCCAGCTCTGTTCTCATCTGCGACACCAACTCTTTTATCAGCAAACTCTGGAAATCAGTTTTTCTCAGCTTTAAACACTAAGTTTTGCTGTAGCTCTTAGAAGAGCATGATCAGGCATAATTTCTTTTAAGAACTGTCTGAAAACCTTCCATTAAGCATGATTATACTTTTGCAATTATTTTAATTTTAAGGGTACGCAGCTACTTCTCCCTACCTCATATATTATTTTCCGGGAGAGGTTAGCAATTTTCTGTAAATTCTCATTCTGTGGTTGCCTAAATTCTTAAACACGGGGAATCTCAAAGATGCCAGCACTGGTGGTTAGCCCTCAAAACACACAGTTCCCCAAATCATATTTACAACCTCAGTACGTGGCTGCTATTTAGGAGCACTGACTTCAGAATAAATGAAATCTCAGCCGAGCAATGGTAGAACTCCAAATTTGCCATCTCTCCTCACTCAGCACAGAGAACCCGAGCTAACAGGGTTAGATTTATGTCATTACATCCTCAACTGGAAGGTCCCTGGTATAGGAACCAATTTCTGACAACTGATGGTTTGAACGAATCCAGCTCTCACACAGCATGTTGCGTATTCCAGCTTCTGCCAATTATTCATTTGCTTCAGTGTGTCTTTTCAGCAATGTGGAAAAAATAAAATAAAAAATCCAAAAAGCTCTCTTAAAAAAAAAAAATAAAAAAAAATCTCATCATCGCATTCGGCAAATGATTTCTTTGAAAGGATTTCTCTGAGCATCCCGGCCAAATAATTGCAGCTCATTTCAGGCCAGCATTACAAAAATAGAATTTCCACAAGGACACGTTTCCTTATCGAGTATAACATTCCTGTTTATAGGTCTGCTCTGACCCAGCTAATCACTTAATCTCCTGTGTTGCCCTCTGTGCTGCACTACTCACAGGTGAGGTCGAGGTTATGGTCAGACCCTGATCAGCTTTCCTGTGAGTTCTTATAGTAATTGTTTTGCACAAAGAAAGTCTCTCTAGTTTTAACAGAAGGCTGGGTTATTGCTCCTTTGTCATCCTTTCGTAGAGGATCCACGTCAGAAAGAGTCAGAGATGGATGGATATTGGGGTGGTCAGGATTTTTTGCCATTCTGCCCTGGGAGAACAAGGAGTTCTCACATGATGAGTCAAGGCAGTGTAAAGAGGGCAGGGCAACCATCTAATTCATAGAGTCATAGAATGGTTTGGGTTGGAAGGGACCTTAAAGATCACCCAGTTTCAACCTCCTGCCCTGGGCAGGGACACCTCCCACCACACCAGGTTGCTCCAAGCCCCATCCAGCCTGGCCTTGAACCCCTCCAGGGATGGGGCAGCCACATCTTCTCTGGGCAACCTGTTCCAGTGCCTCACCACCCTCACAGCAAAGAAGTTCTTCCTGAGATCTCACCTAAATCTCCCCTTTTTCAGTGTCAAGCCGTCCCCCTTCATCCTGTGGCTCCCCTTCCAGTGCACCAGGGTAGCCCTTATGGGGAGTTCTTTTGGCAAATTCTCCTGAGACATTTACCTTTCCTTAGGTTTTTCACCTATCACAGTTTCCAGCGCTAAACATGGGATTCATAACTCTCAGGTGAAATCAATCCATCAGTTGCCATAGCTGCATAGTTGGCGGCGTAATTAGTTGGGCAATTTGTGTATAAAAGAGCTTTTCTAGTGTTTTCTAGCCTCCTGACTAACAGTAAAGGAGAACCTGATAAATGGCAACAGAGGAAGCTGAAACTTTTATTTGCAGGAGGCTGAAAAAATCAGAGTTATTCATAAAAGCCAGAATCCACACCTAAACCCTGCACATCATCACACGCTTAAGCTCTACTTTTACAGCTGACCTAGTACTCAAGTCCTCTGGCATCTTAAAGATCTTGTTGGTTTTGCATTTATCCAGACACAAAATAAAATCCTAAAAGAACTGCACCACCCATTCTTATATGAGAAGGAAGACATTTTATTAAACCCTTAGTGGCTGAGTTATAAGCTCTTCTATCCAGCCCAAAGGTTCTTTACTTCAAAAGTTCACAATTTTTTTTAAATTAGATTACTAAGGTGAAAGGTTTATACATAGGCTTCCCAGCTGAGCTGAAACAATATTTTATCAATAGTAAGGAGTCATTTCCCTCCTCTTGATATTTAACGTGTGTATAAACCTTTTTTTCATGATGTTCTATAATTTAATAAGTAATGGTATGTTTGCACTACACTTAAGCATATATTAAGTGCTTTATAAATGCAGTCAAAAACGTTTTAAAAATGGCAGGGCAGCCAAATGACTGCAATAATCTCATCTGCTGATTGATTTGGATCCCAAGCTGCTTTTATTGCAGGAGAATGAAGTAGCAGTACATCTGGGAATATATTTTCTCCAGCAATGTTTTGTTACATCTAATGAAAGACAGCGAATTGGGATATGTTTTTCTCAACTTCAAAAATGTCACTTTTCCTAACAAAAACACCATAAGAACTCCCAATTAATTTTTCCAAATATAGTCAGTGTACTACAAGGCGGTTCTATCTGTGGATAAGCAATGATGATAGTAACCAGTGGGGAAGGTCATTAGGAAGCCTTCCTGGGAATACTTACCAGCTAGATATCCAACATTTGGGGGTCTGGAGCCAGGATAACAAGGCTGATAGGATAGTAGATCACGGACTATAGATTATTTACTCAGCGTGGGATTGCTGGCTTCAGCAAATAGAAGGAAAGGGAAAAGAGCTGGAGTCCCAGTTAAAATACAGTTTGAAAAGTAGGCCGAAAAGATAAAACTTACAAAAAAGCAGAACATCAGAACATGCTGCTGAGTGCTCCGCAAAAGCTTTTAAGAGAGTATAGATACGAGATCTAAAGTCTTTTGAAAAGCAAGCGGTACCAAACATTGCTCTGTGTATTTATTTCCTCACTTGAACATCTCGGAGGCATTTAATGTGCACCATCTCACAAAGGCAACAATCTTCACAAACTTTGCATGCAAGAATCAAGACATTTTCTCCCTGCAAGTTGGAAATGCAAGGTTTGGAAGACAACAGCAGCAAACAATTAGGAGCCCAGGCTTCTAAATCAGGAAATATGGAGACAAAAGAGAAAGAAAACATTGGTTTTCACGAGATGAGGAAAGAAAAGACTGTTCAGCTTGCAGAAGAGAAAGCTCCAGGGAGACCTGAGAGCAGCCTTCCAGGATCTGAAGGGAGCTCCAGGAGAGCTGGGGAGGGACTCTTTGTCATGAAGTCTAGTGACAGGACGAGGGGGAATGGTTTTAAATTGGAAGAGGGGAGATTTAGATGAGATCTTAGGAAGAAGTTCTTTGCTGTGAGGGGGGTGAGGCACTGGAACAGGTTGCCCAGGGAAGCTGTTGATGCCCCATCCCTGGAAGTGTCCAAGGCCAGGCTGGATGGGGCTTGGAGCAACCTGCTCTAGGGAGAGGTGTCCCCGCCCATGGCAGGGGGGTTGGAACTTGATGATCTTTAAGGTCCCTTCCAACTCTGACCATTCTATGATTCTATGAAAAGCCTTTTTTTCTAGGTGTCTTTGCCTTTGTGAGCATAAAAGATGCCCAGTTCATTCATTTCTAATATGCGTACAATAATTTTGATGGTATTTTGGGATGTTCTTTTCCTGAATACCTAATGCAATGCTACATGAGTTTAAGGGAATCCAGAAAATAACTAAGGGATGTCAGAAATCTGAGACGGACTCTAAATTATTAAGATACTAAACGATCAACTTCTTGTTCAAATTTTACAATCACAAAGATATTTTCAACTTTCCTTTATAACATGGCTAATTGAGCCCAGCTGATACTGATATTTTTTTGTGAAATACCACATCTGTCAGTTCATAAAATGCTTCGGTTTTATTTCCTTGATTCCGAGCTGATGTTTATAAAAGCCTTTTGCTCAGGAAGGGACTGACTGACTGTGAAGGAAACAGAGAAATTGTCTATACATAGAGGGAAATGGACCATATTTTTGTAAAGCTTCTGCAGGCTGCTGATGAAAAGTGCTGTATAAAAGGTTGGCATTATAATTACTACAGAGAGCTGTCAAATGCACAAAGTAAACCAATCAAAAAAAAAAAAAAAGAAAGCAGAGATTCTTTTTTCATTAACTTTTTTTCGATTATAGTAATCTTCGTTGCTGCTTATAATTACACTCAGTAACAATTTTTTCAGACAGCACTGTTATTTTCGAGTTGATTGTGTCCCTTTAAATAAATCCCATCATGTGTCTAAATCAGCCCCATGGCAGAGAGCTGAAGCAGGTATTTAAAACCCCATGGGCACTCCAGATTTTGCGCTTGTGAACTTTACAGTCATGGTCTCAGCTCGGTAATTTCTTGATAAAGATAGGAAAGATATTCTCTAACTCATTGAAGAATTTTTTTAACTATACATATATGTTACATTTCCCTAGATTCTCCTAATTTTGCACTTCTAAAGGTCAAAAAGGTTCTGAGACAAGAGAATGCTCACTTTTTTCACTAAACAGTTCAGGGGGAAAAGGCAAAATACACAAATATTAAGCAGAGTGAATAAGGGAAAGATCAAAACCAAAGTGAGCCTTCTTATAGAAATGAATATGCCTGCCCAAAGTAAATACATGGAGATTTTATGCCAGAATATCTTTCAGCAATAATTTAAATACCAGACAGTGCGTGTCACCATGTGGGAAGAAAAAGGGGTCAGACAATATGCTAGGGAGTGACTGAAACAAAAAGGGAAAGCAAACTAAAATGGTAACACAAAAAGAGATCAAAGTTATCAGGCCGCAGTCAGAAATAAGATAGGCAGACCTCGGCTCCGCGTTTTAAAGCACAGAACTGTCTGCCAGCTCCACTGGGGGCACAGAGTCAGGCTACCTTTACTGTCTTAGATCGTATAACATCGCTTTCATCTGTCACCAGAAAGTAAATTAGAAATGTTTCCCACTCCACCCTACTTTCCTATCTCCTTCCATAAAACTGTGATGTCCCCTGGAATCAGCGCACACGTCCTCCCGGTTCAAATCCCATCTCCTGCTTGGCTACCGCTCCCATATTGATATATTCTCCCCTCCTTGGCCTCTGATTTCCTAATGCAGCGTTCAAGCTTGAAATTATGTGGATGACTGGGCAACTCCACCTCTTTAGCCACCACACTGATTGTATCTTCTCATTATATCTGATTACAGCTCTTGATAAACTCATCGAATGAAAAGGATGACAGAAGATGCCAAGGAAACTTCCCTATGCAATTACAGCCTTATCTGCAAGCTGGGAAGATCCTATTTGAAAGCAGTGCTATTCTTATTTTACTTCTTCCCTATCTGCTGCCTAATAATCTCCCCTGTACAGCAGGAAACAAAGAGGCAGGATCAATCTGGTCAAGCCACAGGCTGAGATTTGGATCTTGCCTCTGTTTGGAAATTGCCAAGACCTGCTCTAGAACAAGCCTGCTCCTCCGTGGATGCTTGTATTCAGACAGGAGTGACCCCAAAATTGATGTTAGCCTAAAGAATGGCAGCATCCTTCAGAAATCAAGAGCTCAAGAGAGGTAGGACATGTGTGCAAAGCGTGATCATCCCATGGCCAGTGAGAGCTGTTTGCAGAAATGCTTCCTTCGTACAAGGGCAATGAACTGGCTCTCCCTTCTGCATTGCTTCCTAATTTTCCTTCTCACTTACTGAAGAGTAGGGGTTGGGGAAGTCAGCGAAAAGCAAAGTCAAGCAAGCACTCAGGTTAACTCAGCAATGGAAACAAACCCACGCCTAGCGATTCCTAAATTATTAGGAAATTAATTATGTCTACTTATCTCACCGATCTCCACTTGCTTCAGTAACAGTTAATCCAACATTGAAGTGCTGACCCTCTCTTCCAAAGGAATAACTGTGGTTAACCTCCCTCTGCTGCCTTTTGATGGGAGGGTTTAGTTACTGTTCATTCAACTGTCCCCCATTAAGAAATCTCAGGGATCTCTCACACGAGTTATTGAGTAACGAGTAGGTTGAAGCACGAATTTCCTGTGTTCCAGATGCTCTCCATCACTGCAGTGCATGTGGAGAGGCTCTTAATCCACTGAAACAGTGCATGGTATACAAAAGTAGCTCCTCACGGTTTTGCCCCACCTTGGGCAAAATATAAAAACTTAAAAGCCAAAACATTGTGCAAAACATTGCTTTGTACAATTGGATTTAATCAAATGGAGGCAGCAGAAGGGGTGTTGAGAGCACGGCATGAACATTGGGACAGCATTTGGCTGGGATGGGCAAGCCAGCACCAGGCATTTGGGAAAGGAACCGGGCAACAAGAGGAAAAGCAGGAGAGAGTCTTAAAATTTCAGCTCAAACTTCTGGATAAGGTTGACCGAGATCTGTTGCTTCTGAACTGATTTCTACTGCTGGGGAAAAAAAAAGAAAAAAAGAAAAAGAAAAAGAAAAAGAAAAAGAAAAAGAAAAAGAAAAAGAAAAAGAAAAAGAAAAAGAAAAAGAGAAAGAAAAAGAAAAGAAAAAGAAAAAGAAAAAAAAAAGAAAAAAAAAGAAAAAGAAAACAGTAAAAGAAAAAAAGCATATATATTTCAATATAAGCTAAAGAAGCAATGATGGGAGCTTCATTTTAATACTGAATACCACTCGGGTGCAATTATGAGCAGTCTGCACTTACACAGTAAAAGCGAGCCCAGATCCATTTGCAAAAAAGAAGATAAAAAAATAAAAAAGAAAGACAAAAAGTGAAAATTGCTGAGGAGGAGACAGAGTGCCTGGGAGCTCGTGGCCAGGCAGCATGCCTCGCGCCACAAACTTCAGCTCTGACACATCTCAAGCCAGGAAATCACTCTAATTTGTGACATTGATTGCAATCAGTGAAGTGGCTACTGTACATAATAGCAGCTCTTCTCTGCCGTACATTCTGTGCTGCACTCGGCTGCCGCAAACCCTTCTATCGACTGCCAGGTACCAGTCCCCAGACGGGAGGGTCTTCTACTATTTCCTCCCAAGCAAGATTTTGCTTTTCCTCCTTTGCTTTGACCCCATTTGTAAGACCTCTCTGAAAACTTCACCGTGCTCTTGGACCCCACCGTACCCCTACGTTACCCACCTGGTAGTCACAGAATCACAGAGTGGTTTGGGTTGGAAGAGACCTGAAAGATCATTTAATTCCAACCACACCATGTTGCTCCAAGACCCATCCAATCTGGCCTTGAACCCCTCCAGGGATGGGGCAGCCACAGCTTCTCTGGGCAACCTGGGCCAGGGTCCCACCACCCTCACACCAAAGAAGTTCTTCCCCAGATCTCATCTCAGTCCCTCCTCTTTCATTGTCAAACCCTTCCCCTTCATCCTGTGGCTCCACTCCTTGATCAAGAGTCCCTCCCCATCTCTCCTGGAGCCCCCTGAGGGACTGGAAGGGGCTCTAAGGTGTCCCTGGAGCCTTCTCTTCTCCAGGCTGAATCCCCCCCAACTCTCTCAGCCTGTCCTCATAGCAGAGGGGCTCCAGCCCTTGGAGCATTTCATGACCTTCTCTGGCCCTGCTCCAACAGGTCCATGCCCTTGTGATGTTGGTGGCCCCAGAGCTGTAGACAGCCCCTCCTCACCCTGCTGGCCACGCTGCTGGGGCTGCTGGTTTGTATTGACGGCTCATGTTGAGCTTCTCATCCACCAGCACCCCCAAATCCTTCTCCTCAGAGAACGATGAAGTTTGTAGCTGATCCAAAGAGCAGGGAAGCAGTGGAAGAAAGCCTGCTGAACCGAGGTTCAGGGGAATCAAGCATAGAAGGTGGGTAGCACAGACTGTAAAGATCTATTTTAGGCATCTCAGTCTCCAAAATACCCATCAGTGTTAACAGGAATAGCAAAAGAAAGGACATGATTTTTGCTTTACGTTCTCTACTCCTTTGCCTGTTACATTCAGCGTTTGACAGGCATAGAGCTATATATAAAACATAATAGATGAACGTATCTAATACACCAAAATCAGGCTCTGAACATCAACGGTAACAAAGCAGAAATTATAACAGAATGACAATCAGCCTTCCTAGCAGGAGGAAAATGAAAAATGGCAAGATGCTTTCAGAAAGACACACGCAGCCTTGCATATTCCTTTTTAAAACATAGCCCTGTGTCTCCTAGATTGGAAAAGACACTTCCTAAATGTGCAAGCTTTAAGGTCAGAATGGACTATTATCACCACAAAGCCATAGACTTTCACTGAGTAACTACTCCTACCCCAGGACGGAAACCACTGATCTGAGGCACGGGCTACATTTAACAATGACAACGACAATAAAAGTTATTCCTGGTGCATTCTTCCTGGAATAACTTCTTTCAGCTCCACTTTTCATAATACCCACAGGCAGACTCTTTTGCAACATACCCCTCAGAGAATCTACCTCCCAGCAGCCGATTTGCTTACGGTGGCCTGCTTTTTAAGTTCCTTTAGGTAGCCCTTTAGACTGTCCAGCCTGCTAAGGACCAAATCCGGCATTCCTAAGACATTCCAACCACATTCCAATTTCACAGAGTATTTCTTCAGAGAATCATAGAACTGTTGAGTCATCTATGTTGGAAAGCATCATTGAGTCCAACCATCAACCTAACACTGACAAAACCTAGTGATTCTAGGGAATTCAATTCACTGGATGCAGAGGAACATGCTTTAATTTTAGCTTTAAAAGGTATTTCTTAAATTCTTGCTGGACAGGTACTTCAGGCTCTGGTGTTACTAATCCCTTGGGAAAAAACCCAGGTAATTGATCATATGCTATAAATGGAGCTGGTGCCCTGCTGGTTGTGTGTTTCTTGAGTGTTGAGGAGAGCAGGAATAACTACATTAGGGATTTTTAAAGCATGTACATGGGTTACAGGCAAGCTACCAAGGTACAATAGGGAACGGTAACGTAGTGTGGGCATTAAAATCCAATTAAATCAGTATATTTCACTGTTAATGGGCATTGGTTCTGTTTCTCTTCTGTTTCTGCCCTGTAAACTGGGCATTGGGGTATCAGATTTGGAAGCCCAACTCATCGAATTTCATGCAATCATAGAAAGGTTTGGGTTGGGAGGGACTTTAAAGTTCAAAACTGATGAAATACACAAGTGTTGTGAGGTTAATAAACAGTTTAGATGAAAGGAAATAAAGGAAAGAGCAATTGTACATAATACAAAGAACCAAATCCTCCTTACTTGGCTCAGGTTCAACATCAAGACGACGGAAACTCTGTATGAATAAAAATAGAATCATTTGGTCGAAGACATTCATCCTACTGTCCTCCCACTGACGGAAGTAAGTTGAGATCTGACATGAGCAATTCAAGTGAGTGACACTACAAGAGGGAAAAAGAGTATATCAGTGTGTAAAACCACGGCCTGCAATTCAGTTTTACAGAAGGAAGCCAAATATTAGCAGACAAGTAACAAGATACGACAATATAAAACACAAGTAAAAGGCTTGTTAAAAGGGAAAACACCTACAGGCAACGTGGATTTCATGTAGCTACCCAAATGGTGGAGGGCATTAAGCTAAAGGAAAAATCAGGGAAAACAAACTGGGATAAGATACCAGAAGAGTAACATAAGTCACACAAAATGCAAAAGAGGGAATTGGGAAGGGAATGACGCTCGGTTATACTTCAGAGAGCAAAGACATACCTAGTGATGTACTGCAAAGGCGTAGGAGTAGGATCACAAACAATTTATGTCTGGAAGGAGGATGGTGGGCATACAAAGGTGAACATGAAGAGACTACAACTAATCAGAATAAATCTTGGGAGGCCATGGAAAACCCAGGGGGAAGTGGATGGGATCGAGCAATGGACTGAAAGGGCACAGAGGGGAAACGGAGAGTGCAAAATAATTAAGACACACCCAGCTGCTCCGTAGCTTTTCACATAACAAATGAATTTGTAGAGAAAGAGACTGATGAGCAAGCAAGGACAAAAAGTAGCTGATAATAATCATCATTATCATCATCCTCCTATCAAAGAAGGATTACAGACTAGAGTTAAGTTGGCAAACAAGACTCAAGGAAAAAAATCAGAAGACGAGAATGAAAGCTAAATTGCAGAAAAGGTTAAAGCATACAATAAAAGATTTCTTTTTAGAAATTGAAGAAGAAGCCTCTGAAGGTAATTGTAACAAACTCAAAGTGTTTATCCAGTCCAGCTTCTCTTTGTCATTAGCAGATGCTGAAATCAACGAGATCAATGGGTTCAGCTGAAGCATTTGACTCATTCTCTAATAACAGATGAAAGCTGTTTTAAGCTGCGGGCTCGATGACTGATGTAACTCCTCAAAGAAGCAGCACATGAAGAAATGAAATGCTTTCTTTACAAGGTGTTTACTTTGTGTATTTGTCAGCACTTGAGAATTATCCACATCGCCAGTTTGCTGAAAGTTTGCCCCCTTTCTTCGTCTCCGCAAAACAAAAGCGTATGCCGATAAAAGCAGTAGCAAAGCTGGAAGGGGGGAAAAAAAGTAGCAGGAAAGGTGTATAACAGAGAAAATTATAAATAATTCCTGTTCAGAGAAGTTAGTTACGCTGCACACACAGGTTACCCTCAAAGCGAAGCTCTGCAGAAGAACCTAATGTGTGGTGGAGGAATGTCACATCCCAGTGACTCCACGCTCACACCCATGACATTTTGGCTCTCCTCAAAGTAAGACAGTAAATACCACCAAAATGCTGAGGAAATCAGAAAATGACTGAATTGTCTCAGAGCTGCCCTTGTACGCCATTCCTAGCAGACTGTTTGTGCCTACTTATGTTAATTCTGATAAGATTTGCACGCACCACCGAGTCTTTCATGAAAGAAGAAAGACCCACATCCTGCTTGAAGGATTTTGAGTCCTCTTCCTTCTCTCAGCCACCTCCTAACGACTCGATTTTTTTCTTAATGACAGCAGGAAATGTGCAGATCTTGAGTTTTAGAGAATAAAAACCCTCTCAGCTTTTTGATCCTGTGGCTGTTTACTCGAAAAGCTACCCATTTAACAGGTTCTGAGTTTGGCTCATATATACAGATAGGATATTTCAAACAGTGATTTGGGATAAAACCTTCATGTAGAAAGGCTGAGAGGAATAAAGCTTGAGAAAAGACAACATCCATAAAATTCTGACCAGGTCCAGAGTGCAGAGGCCGGGGGGGGAAGTTATAAAGCCGTAGTGTACAGCTTAATAGAATTTAAAATATTCTATAACCTACAAAGCAGGGAATCAAATCTAAAATGGGGAAAATAGATCCACGACCGGGCAAGTAATAGAGAATAAGATCATATTTGGAATCATGGGCATCGTTCTGGTCACCTTATTACGGCAGTGTTGAAACCCCATTGGCTGCCACCTGATGCGAGGGGGTTTGGGATGTCGTCCCGTTTCTCCCATTATTAATTTCGTGCTCCAGGGCAAATGCCAGCAGTGCTCATTTTAGTTTTTACCTCCTGCTGCAACTTCAACTGTCAGAGAGACAGCAGGAGTCAAAAATGAAAGGAGCCACCTTATAGAAATGCTGCGCCACTATGTCATTTTTAAACTGACAGCTTTTTACAGTCCAATTTCTCAGGGAAAGAAAAAAAAAGGACTTTCATTTTCACCTCCCACTGCTGCTTTGACAGAGAAAGACATTCACCCCGGTTCGAATGCTGGTGGGAGGCAGAAATGTAAAACTGCGGCACAGTGTTTGTAAGTGGGCTTTGACTACCCCGTGGAAGGATAAGCTGATTTGGGACAAGTTGAACTCCAACCCTTTGCTTACCGGGGGGCAAAAGAGAAAAATGTGTCCACCTGCTCCTAATGCAACAGACGGAGACTATTCTGAAGGATACCTGTGAACACAGGTAGCTCCCGAGGATTGCAGTTCAGCTGAAAACACAGAAAAATGGCTCTTTTCATAGTCTTTGGCCTTCAAGACATCGGCAATTGAGAAGATTCTTCAATGAGAACAGCCACTGAGGAAGGCAGAGACGTCTAAAAGGAGGAATTTAGGGGGAAAAAGATCACAAGCCCCTTATATTAGTAGTATATAATAAGGAAAATCCCTCCCAATCAAAAGACTCAGAAAAAGACGTTAGGAAAAAACTGGATGCTGAAGAACCCCACGTGGTAATTTTTCTACAGTTATTAAGGTAATAGGTACCAAAGTGAAATATTTACAATGGTGAAAGCAAAGTAATAAGGAACGGAGATATTAAAATACATCTAGGAGAGATCCCTCTAGCATCCTAATCTATCTGACTTCCACAACACATACGGCATTTAGAAAACCCGGAATCTAATATAATAATATAAAGTAGTAATAGAATATAAAAGTAGAAATAGCCTCAACTCACTGCTTGATTCCTTTTTTTTTATTTTCCCAGTATCTGTTACACACTCTCCTGAGCTCAGAGTTAAAATTAATTGCAAGTGACAATGTTATTCAGGCTAAGGAAATTAATCTCCTATCATTTAAGACTGTCTATTGTTAATCTTGTACGCCTTGGTTTGGGTCTCTGCTTCTGACAACGTCCACGACCTTGTCAGGTGTAGAAGGATGCACTTGACTAGAACATGCAAAACATTTGGCTCTCAAGGACAAGAACGCGGAGTCTCTCCAAATGCATTTTTTAGTGAGACTATCCAGAAGAACAGCAAAGCTGTGCTGCCTGGAAAATATGCATAATTGCCAATAAAACAGCACATTCATATATGGGGTATACATTTAAATATACATGTATTCCTATATATATATTTAAAATTATAACATAGAGTGCATTAAACACACAAGCTGTACTTGGGGTTTTCTACAGAAAGTCTGGAAATCTAAGCCTAGCAATAAAAACCATCGTTGATAGTTATGAAATCTGGAGTTAAAATTAATGCCATGGACCTGGCTCCAAACATTTTTTTCAGGCACATGGCACAGTGAAACAGCACCCTGAATTCTGCATCTTTTGCACATTTCATTGTCTATTTTTTCATTTAGAATTATTTTGAAACCCTATTTCATTCATTGAAGCTCACTGAAAAAGTCTTTTTTTCATTATACATTCCTTGCCTTCTGCTAATTTTACATGAAGAAACTTAATTTCAAGTCCCTCCCTGCCACTTTCCAAGACACATTTACCAAGAAAACAAAGCCCTCTCTTTCCCTGACTGTTTCATTTTCACACGACGCATCCCGATCCACAATTTTCCTCTAAAACAAGTGGTTTGCACACATGGATATGCTGCCCTGCAGCTGATTCTGTGGCAAGAGGTACTGAAACAATTCTCTATGAAACTGCCTTGAGTGTTTCTAGGTCTTATTGCTATAAAAGAAAGCTTGAAGACATGAGTTAGGCAAGATGTGACACAAACAATGTCTGCATAAGTGCCTTTGTGAGAAGAAAGATGATCAGCTGTATTTATGAAGGGTCTGTTGATGGAAACATCAAGATAAACAGAAAGAACAGGAAAGGTAGGATAACCCTAAATATATAAATTACTATACCTAAATATATAAATTAGTGGGTGAACTGGAGCTTCAGAACTGATTGAGTAATCACTTCCCAGCGCTTTCCTTCAATTAATTATTGTGCATTGCCAATAAGTTTCAAACTTTCCATCAGAGCAATCCACAATTTTGGAGCAAAACTTGAATCCAGGCTGACTGGATGAAGCCAGTAAGAGGCAAACCACAGAGAATTTACATGCCATGGTGTTTGAGATACCCATCCAGCCTGCTGAGAGCATCGTTTGATGTAGGTGGAGCTTATTTTCTAGTTGTGGCTAAAAGAGGGTACAATTATCTCCTTTTCCCCCCTTTCCAGAGGACAGCAAGGCAGGATCAGGCTTTGAGGGAACAGGGAGGGACGAAGTACTCAGGATAAATGGAGCAATTCTCTCTGAGATGCGAGTCTCAGAAACGGAGTAAAAGAGCCCAGGTATGTTCAGAGGTAATTGTGTGGAATAATAGAGATAGGTTTCTCCTAAGTAATCACCTTGGGGAAGAGAACGCTTTTAACATCGACAGAAAAAGCCAGACAGGCTGCAGAGAAAGGACATAAAGAAGGGGTTGGGTTTTTTCTTTTCCTCTCATGCTTAATCCAAAGTTTGCTCGGTTTCTGCCTGAACTCGGGCCAGCTCACACTGCCTTCCCCACTCACAGTACCACGGGTACAGTTTTCCACCACCTTTCAGCAGCGCATTTGTTTCTCCACTGGTTATAACCATCAGCTTCAGAAAGGGGAGCATCCATGAAAGTGTCTGATGATTTGGAGGAGGGCCCAGTGGAATTTCACCTGTTTTCCAAGAAAATCCCATCAGGCACCAAAAGAATCGTGTGACTCTGAAAAATACTTGCTACCTTTCGGGTTTAGACATTTGGGGTTTAGAATCTTAACCAGGCTGTTAATTTCAGGCTGCCCCCATGGCATGGGGGTTGGAAAAAGATGATATTTAGGGTCCCTTCCAACCCAAAACATTCATATGATTCCATGATAAATACTGCAAGGTGTGAAAGGAAGAGGGGGAAAAAAACGGAGAAAAAGACCTGAAACAATATTGGTTTTGACTTTACATAGACACCTCCTGATAAGAATTTTAATACAAGACATATGAAGACCAAATTCCTCTCTTATTTGCCCTGACAGCTAGAGGAAACGTTCTGACTGGCAGGAGGTGGTTCCTGTTCTGATATACAGCTTTTCATTACTGCGGTGTTACACGGGTTCAGCGCGAATCCCCGAGAGCAAATCCCCTCTATATCCCAGCACATTGTTCTTTTCTCTCCTGGTGGCTGAGATCCTAATTGAAATGCTTATTTATTTATTTTCTAAATCTTCCTCTTTTTTCTCACTCAAACTTCAAGTGATTTGATTAGGATTTTCATCTTTTAATGACTACTTGACCAGCTCTGGGTCTCCCCTTGTCCACGCCAATGCAAACACTCTGATGAGTTTTATGGGGGCAACTATACAAGCAGCAAAGACTCACTTGGGTGTGTGCAGGAGGGGACTTCTAGTTGGTAAATTATTCATGTTCACAAGTTAAAAGACAGTGGTTTTTAATTGGTTGAATGATACAGTTGCAGGGAGCCAGATTTATTTCTGAGCAAGGAAAAGTTATCAGGTTATGAATGGGATACAGCTGGAGGTCAACCCACAGCCACAGAGCTCACTTGGCCAAGGAACATCCATGGGACAGCAAGGTTGGGCTATACCTTTGTACCAACCCCTTCTCTCAAAAAAAAAACCTACCCAAAACCCAACAATAACAACAAGAAAACAATAATTACACTCCCTATTTTTATCAAATAAGCTTTTTTTTTCCAGCCAATCCACCAAGGCATCCCAGGAAGAATCACACCTGAAAATAACCCCATGCTGCCATTGCTGCAAGTGGAAAGAAGATCTAGGTGCAACCAATCCCCTCCACATCAATGGAGGGAGAATGTTTGGGAATTTTTGCTATGGATTATGGAGTCACACAGAAAATCCTCTATCTCCTCAAGGCTAAACAGAAAAGGGCCTGAACCCAAGTCGAACCTCATGATTGTTAAACAATAGGGGGGGAAAAAGTTCTCTTATTATATCACAACGCTTCTGACTTGCCCAGGAGTTACAAAATAATAATTAAAAAAGCACACAATTTAAAAGGATTGTGGTGAGGGCTTCTTCTGATGGAAAGAGAGAGAGAGAGAAAATAAGAGCTCATGAAAAGCCTCTTCTCATACTGCTGTCTTGTATAACTTCAAAGGTTTGGATAAAGATTGATATTTTTACTCTTTCATAATCAGGAACGAACAAACAAAAAAATTACCTTATTTTCATTTCATGACCACCCTGCTGCTCTTGTAATTAACACATATTATTATACCGATATCCTAAGACACAGACCTACCAGTTATTAAGCAAATCTAAGTATCTCAGGGAAACAGGTTACGCTGTTGTGTGAGTTACTCAGTGCCCGGGATCTGTTTGAAACAGCAGCAGTGGGGAATGATAAAATGATAATGAAGGCCTTAAATTAATACAAACTGGTTTTATTCCAGATGACCAGTCCTCTGCGCACAGGCTTATAAAGAGATGCAGACACATATATAAATGTATTTGGATACAGAAGCTTTTAAACAGAGCACAGAATTCTTCACACGGGACAAGAGAACTGCATTACATCAGAGTTAAATCGAAATATTTGTTACTTTTCAAAATAAGGGAAAAAAAAGTCTTTAAAAATATGTCTCGATTCCCCAACCTCTGTTTTGAAAATCTTGCCCAGTTCAAGAAGGGAGCCCAGACACGGAGCAGGGAATTGAATTAATTCAGTTAATTTCTGATGCTGCCAGGATAACGCACGATGGAGCGGTGAAACCGGGGATGCAATTCCATAGCATTTAAAGGAAAATTTCTGCTACAGCTTACGGAGAAATCACACCATTGTCACACTGATTAGGAGCTTGTTCCTCTTTTTACGAAAGCCTAGAATGTCCCCAAAATGCTGAATGTCTTCCAAAATAATCTTGATTTTAAAATAGGTATCTTTATTACATCGGAAAGAACTTTGAAAGTACCAATCTGTATTTAAAAAACTTTTAATTACACAGAGCAGCCAACAGATATATACTCTGATTTAAGAAATTAATTTGCTATGAATTAGCATTTTAAAACCTCAGTATTAGCGTGAAATGTGGTAATTTTTTGTACCCAATACAGTATTTGACTTGGGCACTTGCTTTCATTCAGATCTGTAAGGATGAGGTAGGAAGTAAATGGAGGCAAAGTTCAGTTGCAATCCCTCACTGCCTAAAGAACCCACAGACAAATAAACCATAAGAAAGGCAACTTCATCGGTATTTTCTGACTTTAACTCAGTTGGGAGGCATCAGTGGTTAAGTTCCAACCGCTGAGATGCATTTGATGAAAATCTTAAAAGCAACTGAGTAGTCTAAACTGTTGACTTTTATGAATTTGTATTGCGAATTACTCTTTGAAGGCTCCTTACCTGGGAGGCTTTGAACTGCCATTGTTGTGCTAAGCTTCCTGTACCTGGAGATAACAAAAATTAACTTTGCAAAGGTACAGTGGTCTAGAAACCGGGGAAGTTATTTAAAAGGCTTAGTTCCAGGAGTACAGCAACGCCCCAAACCCTTAATTATTGGAGACAATCTTTAATGCTTATCATCCAAATATGAACATTCTTTTTTAAAAGAAAAAACCTACACAGATAATCTGAGCTCTTTCATCTGTGGATTAGTTGGACATTTGTTTTTGCAGAATTTTACGGATGATTTGATATTGCCTTTGAAAGGTGGTGGGGCATGGCTGTATTTACTTCCTTTTCATTTTTTCACACAGTCATTAGGAGCATAAAAGGAGCTTCGCAGTGAGTTTATCCCTTTCATTCTGTAAGGCACTCCTTAATGGTTATACATATATATATATATATATGTATAATTTCACATGAAGGGCCTGATCCTGCA
>VXBW01001780.1:154635-164695 GCA_013400375.1 Thinocorus orbignyianus
AATAAGTGCTTTTAGCTCCCTTCCAAGCCAAAAGGCAGCAAGTCTGTTTGGGATGTAGCAGAAGATACGCAGCAGGATGTAAAATGTGGGCTCAGGATGATTGAAAAAAAACCAGTATATGTTTCCACTCCCACTCAAACCATACTTCCACACAAGAAATCTATTTTGACATGACTGAAAGACAAATCAGGCGTTCGCCTTCTTCCCTGTGGCGTATTAAGCCTCAGATTTAATAAACTTAGAAGATATAATGTTGACTGCAGCCAGGCAGACAGCAAACACTAGTGAGTAAAAAACTGTTAATTATTGAGAAACATGTGAGAGAGACACCTCAGTACCACAAGCTTGCCTGGACTTAGAATCATAGGATCATAGAATGGTTTGGGTTGAAAGGGAACTTAAAGACCATCCAATGTCACCCCCCTGCCCTGGGCAGGGACACCTCCCACCACACCAGGTGGCTCCAAGCCCCATCCAGCCTGGCCTTGAACCCCTCCAGGGATGGGGCAGCCACAGCTTCTCTGGGCAACCTGTTCCAGTGCCTCACCACTCTCACAGCAAAGAGTTTCTTCCTGAGATCTCATCTAAATCTCCCCTCTTCCGATTCAAAACCATTACCCCTTGTCCTATCACTCCACTCCCTGACCAAGAGTCCCTCTCCAGCTCTCCTGGAGCTCCCTTCAGATCCTGGAAGGCTGCTCTAAGGTCTCCCTGGAGCCTTGTCTTCTCCAAGCTGAAGAGCCCCAGCTCTCTCAGCCTGTCCTCACAGCAGAGCTGCTCCAGCCCTCTGATCATCTTTGTGACCCTCCGCTGGACCTGCTCCTACAGTTCTATGTCCTTTCTAAGTTGAGGACTCCAGAACTGGACACAGGACTCCAGGTAGGGTCTCAGGCGAGCAGAGTAGAGGGGGAGAATCACCTCCCATGACCTGCTGGCCACGCTTCTTTTGCTGCCACCCAGGATACAGTTCACTATCTGGGTTATTTTTGGGAATTCAGCTATGTTTTGTCATCCCCCTAAAATAATGGGTAAAAATCCAGGCCATGACTCTGACCCATGACCATGGGATGCCCCATTCACACCAGGAGACCCAGGATCTCCTTGACCCGAGTATTTTTGCATTCACTGCAGCACCATGCTGCACAGGAGAAAAAGCTGGAATGGACGAAACTAGAGACAGTTTAAAACCCGTTCAAAATCCACACACCAGAATTATATTCAGGCAAAGCCGTGAGAGTAAAAGAAATAAGAAGAGGGTTTTCTTTTTTCTTCTCCTCCACACAGCTGCGAAATACTGACTGGCAGGGATCAATATCAATTCGCTAGATGAAACGTCGGATTCGCTAAACCCAGGAAGATGAAAATGACAATGATAAGAGTGAAAATATGCTTCAAAAAAAACCTACTGGAGCACTATTGTTCTTTTCCGTGGAAGACAATTGCCCTTTGTTCAGCAAACGTCAATCTCACTGGCGGCAGCTTTCATAATAAGGACTCGTGAGTAGGTGTAAATGAACAGAAGAGTCTCTGTTACTTAAATTGAAATCCTCTCACAATTCCTTGGTATGTAAATTACAGATTATGTTCTGCGCTGATAGACGGGTATAAATAGATGTGGCAGAACCTGAGGGGAACTTTAGAATCGTTCCAAGTAACGTGAACCACGTCTGAATCCGGCCTTGGGTACCGACGCAGAGAGGGGCGATTTAACTGCTGGAGAAACTGGAGAAATGAGCAAGCACAGCAAGGGAGATGATAACATCCTCCCTCACACTCAGGGTCAAACAAGAATGTCAGTAAAGAAAGGCATTACACTTTCTGTGGAAAAAAAAGAAAGATTCACCAAACTGCTCGAGATCCAACAGGACCGTTAGCAGTGAAACATCTCCAAATGACAGCAAGACCTTGCAAAATCCAACCCCAGGAGATGTAAAACACCAGAATCCATGGAGGGGACATGACACAGGAAATCTTGAAGTCTATAATGGTAATAAGAGTTCTTTTTTTTTTTTATTATAAAAAAATTTCACAGAGGTACAAGCTTGTTAGTCTTTGGGGACACAACGTATGGCCCAGCCTTTTAAGACATCCCGGTTTCTTAACTGGGAAACCAAGTGCTTTAGTTCTGGGAGCTGCCAGCTTCAGCAGGTCTATTGAGAAGGGGAGGCTGAACCCTTGCAGAAGGTGGACACTCTGGTCTTTCCTCACCAGCCCAGATGACATTCACTGCACTGAAGGATAACATTTGCTGTATTGTCACAACCATCACAACTATGCCTGACAAGAAGAAACCAGGGGGTGGGCTGAAGAACAAGGGTGACAATGATAAAGCGCTTTAGGGACCAAACCATAAGGTTCTTTAGGTGTCAAGATACCAACATTCATTCACTTCAGTGGAAAGTAAGATGCTAAATACGATTTAAGAAACTAGAAGCCAGTGAGGAGACAGGACTTTTTTCCTTCACTTTCTTTTCCTTTTGATCATGCCTTCTTAATGATGTTTAAATGATGTTTTCCACTGATCATGCCTAGCGTTACAAACATCTTACTGCAAACTGCAGGCTCGGTACTGAAGATGCAAATATATTCATAGCACGAGCAGCATATAATGGTCCAAAGAGGGAAGGAGAGGGACAGAACAAAGGTGGAACTACAGCAGCCAATAAGTAGCATTTTTTAAAGCAAAACTATTTAGATATTTTAGACAAAAACGTCTTGCTGGCTGAGCAAATTCTGTAGTCATTTGTGTTTATTATGCCACCAGTATAAATAAATCAGTTTGTATCCTGTTCCAAAATATAGAAGGAAGGAAAAGCCCAACTGCATCCCTAAAGATGCCTTTCCCACCCTGCCTGGGATGGAGAAAACCCACAGCTAAGGCAGGGCACATCCTTGAGAGAGAAAGCAACCCCTGTGTTAGAAATACTTCCATTTCTTTGCATAAAAATCTTCTCATGACTCAAAAAATGAGAAATGCCAAGGCCACTGCTGGCATGTGAAAAGTAAGTACAGGGATGCTTCAAGTCTGAAACAGTTAAAAAATAGAACAAATAAACGAAGCCTTAGAATGTTCTATTAAACATCTCCTGACACTAACAGAGGTGCTGGTGGCAGAAAGAAAAGCCCTGACCTCAAGTCAATGACAAGGCTGACACTCCAAAGCTGGCCTGGCAAAGCGCACTCCGCAGCGGCGCGGGGAAGCGACGGGGAAGGCAGCAATTTACCACTCTAGCTCGGAACAAATGAAAGCCCCACGTTTTCACACTTGAGTGTTAAAATTGGGCCCAGACGACGGGGAACCAAAAAACTCATTTGGATACATGTGGTGTTTTAAAAAAGCACTGCCAGGATCCTCAAATCGATCCGGTGCCTACCGGCAGGCAGCCCCGAGATCTCAGGACAGAGATGCGCGGTGACCGGGGTATTCTGGTGCTTAAAATCTCAGCGGTGGTGTTATTGCAGGAGCTGGGGCTTCTCTGAAAGGAGTGCTGAGTGAGACCTGAGAGCAGGGAATTACAGTCATCTGGAGGAGATGTCACAGCAGCCCGAATTAAGGTTTCAGCAGCTCTACGCGACCACGTTCCCAAACTTGTTATATTTCCAGGCAGATAATAGGGGTTTCATTCCCCCTGAATGCACACGATCCCCAAAGAAAAGCCCTCAATTAAGGTTTACCTCCACATTCTGCACAGATGAAGACCAGGCAGTATTTATGTGCGGCACACTGAAGGAACAAATCTTCAGGCAGGGTGTTAACGGCATTATTAAGCGCAGTGGTCTCATCTTTTTCATGTTTAAAGCAATTTGGGGGCAGTCAGAACTACACTTCATAGAAAATGGGGATCAGATGCTCCTATTGAGTCCGTAGCAAAATAATGTGAGTCCTCCTTCCAGCAGCTGTGCAAGCTTTTTCCTTCTGCTCTTATCTTCCCCTGGATCTTATTATCCCCCTTTTGTCTACGGTGCTTAATCAGAGACACAGCAGTTTAAACTGCTATATGACCTGAGAGATGGCTTCTTTATCACCTCTGCACTTTTATAACATAAGTAAAGTGATGGATAAATTATAAAAGAAAGCCTGGACTGTGACCCCAGCTAGTAATTTTTGTGGGCTAAACCCTGGCATTGCAAGTCTTGCTTGGTCTGGCAAAAGCCAGGCAGGAGTGAGTAAGAACTTCATCAGAGTCAAGCCCAAGTAAAAGCAGAGAAGGGACCTCAAGATTGGGCCCTTTCTGACCTTCTGTTTGGAATTTTCCTGCAAGTGCATTGGGCCACATGTTCAAAAGCATTCAGAAGAGTGAAAGTCATCTCTACGTTATATTATAAAACACCACAGTTGTTCTTCAACCTCGGTTGTTCTTAAGCTCCCGTTGCATGAATTTGCCACTGGACATCCCTATTAAAACAGAATGAAGAAAGGTTTTAGCAGGGCTTATATTGTTCTGGTGGGGTTGGAACTCACCATCCCCAAGGCAAAAGCCAACTCTGGCTGCAGAAGACTTCTGACATTTGGGGGATTTATTTACTTTTAATATGGACAGCAAAACCCCCCATAAAATATAGCACTAATTCCCCTCAACTGCAGCACACACAATAATTGCTAATGGCTTTTTCTTAGCCGGTCCTCTAAAAAACCAAATCATAAGCACTGGAAACTCAGGGATACATAGCAGGTCTAGTCCAACATTAATTAAATGTCACAAATAATTACTGTCCACTTGAAGATTACAGTAGGGGTACCATCCAGCAAAGGAATGGAAGAATAATGGAGACAATTTGACAGAAAGCGCTCAGGGCAAGAGAACGCTGGGTCAGACAGAGTGAACCATCAGCATCACAACTTCAGCAAAAAAATTCTACGTACAGACATCGCCCACCACCCCAGAGTGAAAACAGCTGAAGAGAGAACAAATTAACCAGTCAAGTCACATAACGAGATCTGAGAGAGCAGAAAGCTGCCCACCCAGAACCGGGCAGACAGGTAGCCTGGCGTGAGGCCACACTGAAACCCAGCAACAACTGGATCTGCCTGACAAAGTATTTCATTAATTCATGAGGCAAATGAGAAATGGAACATCTCAGCTCCGGGTAACGCGGTATCTGTGTCTTAACACTTCACACTTTGTGCCTGTAAAAGGAAGATTTAATATCGAAGCAATCAAATCACACAGCCAGAATCTCCGTTGCATGCACAGTGAGTCTTAAAAGGGGAATTCCAGCAGATACTGCTGGTGGTCTCCACCTCCACAGGGTCTTCTCCTGGCCCCGCAGTGAAGATCCCATCCTGCTGATGGTCTCCACCTCCACAGGGTCTTCTCCTGGCCCCGCAGTGAAGATCCCATCCTGCTGGTGGTCTCCACCTCCACAGGGTCTTCTCCTGGCCCTGCAGTGAAGATCCCATCCTGCTGCCCCCCCCAGGTACCACCTCCAGCCCACAGCTCCAAAACCCCTCTGGGCATTTCCCAAAGCATCGCTGTGACAAGAGAAGAGAGGAAAAACCAAGGAACTCCTAGACAAAGCTGTCCATGCTTTTCTGAACCAGCCTTCACACCAGTGCTTGGAGCTCTGATACAACCATCAACTTCAGAAACTCAGCCTAATTAAATATTCCTAATTCCCGGCTGTCATCGGGCTTCTCTCACTGACTGAAATGAACAATTCCCACCACATCTCACTCCGTCCCCACCATAAGCACTGGGGGCGATGGGGTCTGATGGCTCAGCTGAGCCACCACAAGAGACCTCCTAGATACCTCCTCGGGTACCACGGGCTCTACCGCAACCTCAGCTACTCTCTGCTTGAGGCGTAGGTAGGGAATGAATTCTTAGGAGCAGAAAATAAAGAAGTGGGGCTGAAAATTAATTGATGCTTCTCTTTTGCGATCCAGTGTAAAGCATTTATCAGGTGCAGCTGTGAATTTGCTACAAATCACGTACTGCATTGCCACCTAGTGAATAAATTCGGGAATTCGACTGACACAGAGCATACGACAAGTATTTTTAGGACACCTTTAAACATTCCCGTGTAAGCAGGAGCTCCCTGAACATCTCAGCCCTTGCGTGCACATCTCTGCCTCTGTAGGACTCATCACAACGCACACAAGAGCAATTATGAGTCTGTTTGGAATATATCCAGTTTGGACTCGTCAGGAAGTCTAGTGACAGGACGAGGGGGAATGGTTTTAAATTGGAAGAGGGGAGATTTAGATGAGATCTTAGGAAGAAGTTCTTTGCTGTGAGGGTGGTGAGGCACTGGGACAGGTTGCCCAGGGAAGTTGTTGATGCCCCATCCCTGGAAGTGTTTAAGGCCAGGCTGGATGGGGCTTGGAGCAACCTGCTCTAGGGAGAGGTGTCCCTGCCCAGGGCAGGGGGGTTGGAATTGGATGATCTTCAAGGTCCCTTCCAACTCTGACCATTCTAGGATTCTATGATGGGTTTTACCCTGGAAAAAAAAACCAAAAATATATATATATATCTACGCTGCCAACAATGCCAACGAAGAACAGAAACCTCCTGTGTTGCTGTCTGTCATGCCTGCCATCCTATGCCCAGGTGACATTAAATCTGATTTACTGAGAGCAACGAGGTAGTCAGTCCAAATTCTCCTTTTAGATAAAAACGTAGCACTCATTGGGCGGTGCTGGTTTGCTTGGACCCATGAGCTGCCCTACCAGAAGCTTTGCCGTGGTTTCTAAGACAGAAACAGGGATAACAGCTCCAACGGCGGAGTTCCCGGAGTGACAAATTGCAAGGGAGATCTCTGACAAGCACCATATGGGCTCTCGTGTGGTGCTGAAGGCGGTTTAAGGACTGACACGGGCGGTGGCGGTGCCAGACGGGAGCAGACAAGATGAAAATGTGCTGATCAGAGATTGCAAAGGCGTGAGGTGGACACCCGTGGACGTGGTCCATCACCCCAATTGGTGACAGAGTTGTTTCGGGGGATGTCTTCCTCACCACCGCTCTCCCCTCAGCAGGGGAGCTCAAGCCCTGAGAAGCTTAAGGACCAGTTTGTCCTGATTTTTTTTTTCCCCCAGGTTTTTCTTTTCCTAATCATAAGATGACAAAACTAATTATGTGATGGGGATCGCCTTTTTCTGGAAAACTCAAGATCATTACAGAGAGACTAATTTAATGCTCTAACTAAGAGTTGGCGTGTTTTGTGAGACTGTCTATATGAAAAGACCCATTCATACAAAACCACAATTCTTAATAAACAGGGGAAAAGTGTCAATTAATTAATGGCATATATGCCAGCCCAGATATTTTTTTCTAGTACAGCTGAGTTTGCAATTAGGATTTCACATTACTGGTGTAGTAAAAAAGCAAAATAAGGTCCACTAGCAGCTGGAAATGGGAGAAGATCCCTGCAAAGGCAGGGGGGTTGGAACTGCATGATCTTTAAGGTCCCTTCCAACTCTGACCATTCTATGATTGAATGATGCCCTTCACTTTAAGCAGATACTTATAATTTAGAATTTTTTGGCTCCATAGCCTGTTTTTGTGCATGCAGGAGAGTAGTGGGCAATAGAGCTGAATGCATCTGATCCAGCTGTGCATCTAATTAGTAAGTCATCTGTGGATCAAGGGTGGTTTCCCATGGCACATCTCCTCAAGCCGGGCTCATCCTGCTCCCTACAAAATAACCAGAATGTAGTGGAACCCACACGCTGTGTAAGGAACCAGGTGCTGCCTCTCTTCCACAATTCAAAAGGTGAAAAGTGCTGCTCCAAAGCCCACACTCCTATCTTCCAGTGTGGGATGGAGAGGAAGTTCCACATCTCATCTGGTTTTCAAAGGAATTTATTGTATCTTTTAGATATATTTTTCAGCTTCTGGGCATTATGTTTATGACACGGATTGATTTGTCATCTGTTTTTCTCCTTGACTGAAACCTGTTTTTATGAGCGAGACACCGAAATAACATGCTTTTTCATCTCCTAGATCTTACAGGCTGTAGAGAGAAGGGTAATTTCCTCTGTCTGAGGAGGAGCAGGAGTCTCTATTTGCTACTTCAAAGCCAAGTATGTGCAAAGTTAATGAATCTAAGTTCTTCAAACACAAGCAGAGGCATTGCTTATAACTAACACTTGCATAGTTCCGGGAGTAAATACTAGTTAAAGAAAATACTTTTGCTGGAATACCTTTTAATGAGGAAAAAAAAGATTGCAGGAAAAAAAAACTACATGCCAAACTTTTAAAACTACAGACCCATTATTTGATCTATCCAATATCTGATTAATACTAAAGATTATGTATCCAATTGCTGAGGGGAATTAGTCTCTATGTCTTTTTTACACATTTATGCAGAAAGAGCCGTGTGACAGAGCACAGGACAACGGAGCAGCAGACACACAACTCGGGGGAAAAACACAGAAAAAAAATGGAGTGATAAAAATATTAACTGCTTAACTTGGAATAAATTAATTATAAGAAAGAAAACAGAAATTGCTGAGGTGAAACTGAAGCATCGGCAACTGAATTGACACCAGCCTTTTTTAAAGGAGGGGAATCCTTTCCCCAATCCTTTCCTATCCCCTGAAATAACAACCCATCATGATTGTACATCGATGCAGAGATTTTAAATAAAGCACCAGATGGTATTTTGGGTATTTTTTTTGGTATTAGAAAATAACACAGTCCCTCATTCTGTACACTTTTGTGTACAGTAAATACAACGCCTGCATCTGATACTCAAATATACACTATTAGAATGCATGTTTGATCCGAGAAAACTCTGAAAAGGACATTGAATAAAACAAAATACACAGTTTTAGACATCAAGTTAGAGTTTTCAGAGGGCAGCAATCATCTTTGAGCCCAGAATGGTTTTACTGGTCAAAGTAGCTCCCAGGTAGGGCCTTACAGAGCTGTGATCGCGTTTCCAGTTCAAGGATCACTGAAATTAACAAACATTAAAAAAGATTTCTAAACAAATAGTAAGATGTATTTTCTCTTGAAGTCTGTAATTAGTTTCATCTTAAATAATATTTGTTGGGATAGGCCTTTTGGAGTAAACTTCATTAGATAATGTGTCACATGGATTAAGTCAAAACAGGAAATTTGAGAAATAAATTAACGTTACAGAAAAAACAGCCACATTTTGTTCCATTTGTTTTAACACAGGGTAAGAGGATCTCCTCAGGATCCCCTACTCCTCCTCCCTGCTGCCACATCCCCAGTATCTTGTGGTTTGATTAAAATACATTAAATATCTACAGTTTCAAAAAAAGTAAGGTTTTTTGTTTGTTTTTTTTTGGTGGAAGTCTACACAGCAACACCACAGTTTTAATATGACATTATCCACCCTTTCATTAAGTCATAAAGGCCCTTTAAGTGAAGTCTAAGTGATATTCTTGCTTGAGTGACTGACAAGGTTGTCAAATTTCAAATTCTGGAGCAAAACTAGATTTGCTTCTAAACAAAGAAGATCTCCAGGCTACTGGGAAAATGAACAGACAAAAAAAACCCAAACCACTGGACTTGATCAGTTTTAGCGATGTGAGTTTAGTGGTGGTTTTGTTTAATATTTTAGAAAATATTTTCTTTCTCTTAAGTAAAAGCTTCTAGAATTCACAAAACATTTCTACAGAATGAAAACACTCAAAATCTGAAGAAATTCCTGATGTCATTTCTATCTACAGAGTCTCTTGCATTCTGTGGCATTGCACTTGCGTGACCAGGAAAGGCTGAGATTATTTGACTCGAGTAATGAGACAAAATCCTTGCAAAGTAAGTAAATTCAGACACACACCTGCTGCTTAACCACTGCTTCGTCACCTTGGCTCCAGGCATCGTGGCCTATGATTTAATCAGCACAGAAGGCCAATTTCTGGCACAAAACTGAACTTAAAAATGCAGTGGTGGCTCATAACTTTGTATATTTGTGCTTGGCATCTCAGCCATTTCACTCAAACCACACGAGAAAGATGGAGAAACTGTAAGTTGTCATATTTCTAACATAATATTTGTATAATACAAGGTTCTGGTTACCTTCCTTTCAACACCGGAAACTTTTAAGTGTGCTCATTTAACAACTCCAAAATAACTTCCAGACTTGG
>VXBW01001780.1:167948-187877 GCA_013400375.1 Thinocorus orbignyianus
TTACCCCTAGTCCTATCACTCCACTCCCTGACCGAGAATCCCTCTCCAGCTCTCCTGGACCTTCCTTCAGATCCTGGAAGGCTGCTCCAACGTCTCCCCAGAGCCTTCTCTTCTGAAAAGCAAGAAGACAGGCTTTTGGAGAACTATCAGCTGGCTGATGGGGGCAGAAATAAGGAGATTTAGACTAGATATTAGGAAGAAATTATTTGCTGTGAGGGTGGTGAGACCCTGGCCCAGGTTGCCCAGAGAAGCTGTGACTGCCCCATCCCTGGAGGGGTTCAAGGCCAGGCTGGACGGGGCTTGGAGCAACCTGCTCTGGTGGGAAGTGTTAGAACTTCACGATCTTTAAGCTCCCTTCCAACTTTAACCATTCTATGTTTCTATAAATAGTATTTTAATCTTCTTCGCCTCACAGCGGCTGCCGAGAGGCGACTAACCTCCCTACCCGTACACGCCACCACGCGAATGCCGCACCACCAGCCTCCGCCGGGCTTTACCTTCCATGTCCCTCCGCCACTGTGTGTGTCCCTCCGCCGCGCATAGTCCCGGCCAGACATGGCGACACCCTGTCGGGATGATTGTGGCTGGCGGCGGAGTGCTGTGGTAGCTCCTCTTTTCGTCCTTTTCCTCCTTTTCTTCTCCATCCAACGGGCTGGAGTCGCCTCAGCCGCCGGCTTGCCGCTAGTCATCAACACCTGGGCGTTTAGGAAGGCGGCGGAGACAGGTGGGGCGGCGGGGGGGGGTAGGGCCGCAGGGCCTGGGGGCTTAAAGGAGAGAGAATGCTCTTAGGCCTGGCTCTGTGGTAAAAAGCTGTGAGGAACGGCACACCCCTACCCCCCTCGTTCATCTTACAAACATTTCCGCCCTAATTGCGTCTTAATTTGCACTCCCGTGGCCCTGTGGCTGGATTTTAAAGGTCCCCCTTCCAGACCCAGGATTGGTAGGGGGACTCTGAATCGGGGAGCTGTAGGATGAGGGGGAAGGGGTTTACGTTGAAAGGGGGAAGATTTAGATGAGCTTTTAAGAAGAGCTTCTTTGCTGTGAGGGTGGTGAGAGCCTGGCCCAGGTTGCCCAGAGAAGCTGTGGCTGCCCCATCCCTGGAGGGGGTCAAGGCCAGGCTGGATGGGGCTTGGAGAAACCTGGGCTGGTGGGAGGTGTCCCTGCCCATGGCAGGGGGGTGGAACTCAATGATTTGTAAAGTCCCTTCCAAGCCCAACCAGTCTACAACTGGTTTTAAAAGACTCCTGGGCTGTTTTACCATGCTTTGGTTGTCAATGGCCCTATATGACTGAAGCCTTGCTAGTAAAATGGGTTGTCTGTAGAGCCTCGCATAGGTCAGAAGTGAAATACAGTCAAGAACACAGCAAGCACTTTGGTTTGCAGCATTTGAAAGTTTGTATTAAGGCTACTCGTAGCAATAAAGGCTATAGGGATTGGAGCAGTGCTCCTCAGACTGAATGTTATATCAAAGACAAGCATATATAGAGTTGGATGTTGGGTATTAAGCCTTATTTTTCCTTGCTGCAGGCAGTTTTGTGCAGGTGCATGCAGCATTTGTGAGGATGAGGCTTCTCAAGGTGTTTCAGATGTGTAGCAGTTTAATTCTGCCAAAAAAGGGCTGGGCTGTAGGGGATGGAGCATCAGCATGAGGAGGAGGGACCAGGAGTGCAGCCCTTGGTGGCAGCGTGGAAGATCTTGCCTGAGGTCAAACCTTGCAAAATGCCAGGACAGCAAAGCCTTCGGGCCCCATTTCTTTGAGTCACGTTGTTTGGCACATCTGTAATGTCTTGTGAAACTGCACCACGAGCTGGAGCCTAAAGAACAGAAGTCTAAGGGTTGAGCAGATGGATGTGGAGACTGGTTTCTTGTATATCATTTCCACCTTCTTTTTGTTCCTGTGTAGCTAGTTTTAAATCTTCTAGATCACTGTGTGGTTTGGATCTTTTTGTTCTGCAGCCAAGAGAAGTTGGTGTTCTCCTATGAAGCTCTTGAGGGCTGTTTGTTACAACCTTTTTCTTTTTTGTTTTTCTGAGAAAAAATATATGTTTTGCTTCCCACTCTTCCTCCCTCGGAAAGGCTTTAAATAAACAGTCATAAAGTAAAAAACAGTGGTTGGTTCTGGGCTGAGAAGCTTATTTAATGTATACAAATTGTGATGATTGTTAGGAAATAACACCTTCCCAGTAAGAAAACTCCATTTCTCAGTCAGAAACACTGAGCAGAACAGTAATGCTTTACATTCCTTTGGATATATTTATGTTTTGACTTTATTTCACCTATAAGTTATACTTCACTTCTTTTTTATCCACTTACATAGCGCGTCTTCATCATGTTCATCTTTAAAACATTCTTTCAAGCAGTAGTGGAGGCTTTTATCCCTGGTGATGTTGACTTGTTTGTGTTGATTACAGCTTGGAGAGTGTTAGAGCTGGGAGGCTCCGAGCTGGATGCGGTTGAGAAAGGCTGTGGCCAGTGTGAGATTGACCAGTGCGATGGGAGTGTGGGCTACGGGGGAAGCCCGGATGAAAGCGGAGAAACAACACTGGATGCCATGATCATGGATGGGTAAGAAAACTCTGGAGTTTATGGAAAAATAAAATAGTTAGTCTAAGATATAGAGTATCTTCCCCCTCTACTCTGCGCTTGTGGGACCCCACCTGGAGTACTCTGTTCAGTTCTGGAGTCCTCAACATAGAAAGGACATGGAACTGTTGGAACAGGTCCAGCGCAGGGCCACCANTTTTCCCTGTTAGTGTGGTGGCATCTATGGCATAGGACAATTAAAGCAATATGTTAAAGGAGCAAATTTTCTGATTTAGATGAGAGCAGATTTTTTTCTAGTAAAAAAATGTCCAATTATTCTGGTATTTTTAGTAAGTTTTAAATGTTTCTTGTTTTCAGAAACACTATGGAAGTCGGGGCAGTTGCGGATCTCAGACGTGTAAAAAATGCAATTGGTGTGGCACGGAAGGTCATTGAATACACTAAACATACCTTACTGGTGGGAGAGTCAGGTAATTATTCCTTTAACTGTTTCCAAGTTATTCCTTTACTGTTTCCAAGTCATACCTTCTACTTAAAACACTTCCTCTTAAAATTGCCATATATTACTCCTGGTAATAACAGTATGGAAGGACTCCATGACAATCAAATGAATCTAGTCCAATAATTCAGAAGTGTTTACTCTCTTATTAAGTGTGTATGACTTGGAGTTTAGTAAAATATGGGACAAATAGAGGGAGGTGAGGATAGTGGTTGACAGAAGGTCTGAAAAGAGGGAAATGGATTTGCAGATTGTATTTCATTCGAGGTGTTGGCTGTGACTGGGTTAAAAATGGCAGGTGATGTTAAATAGAGGGGGAAGAAGTGCTTGTAGTGTTCCTTTCCCCATCTTTGGTAGTTATCCAAATATTTTTAACTTTTGATGGGAAGAATGAGCCGAAAAGGATAAGGAAGATGAAGAAACAAAAGAATTAAAGTGCTGATTTGAAGTATATTTTCCAGCCTAAGATGAGAAGCTCTTTGCATAATGCAGTCATGTGGACAAGGCTGTTATGCCAAGTCCTGGCTGTCCATGAGAACTTCCTCAGAAAAAAGATAGATACAGGAAAGCTGAAGATATATCTGAGTAAAGATTGGAGATGGTGATAAATGTTAGCACGTGAATCTAAGTGGTGGAAGAAATTGAGAAAGAATAATATTTCTCTGTAGAAATAGGAACTTGGAGAAAGGAAACTCTGGTTGTCTTTGCCAGGTGAAGATTGATAAAGAGCAAATAGAGCTGTAGCTTCAGAAGAATACTTTTGAACCTTCAAATCAGCGTATGCAAGAGCAGAGGGTTTATGTTCTGAATAACAATATTTACATTTTTGCTGGAAAAGCTAGCTAGAGCAGTAAGAACTTTTTATATAAGTATACAATCCCTGCAGGCTTTTTTTATTCAAGCTGCAAAAGTGCTGAGGTTTTTCCTTTATTTTTTTTCCCCCCAATAAGTAAACTGCATTTTTATTTGAATATATTTAGTGATAGAACCTGGGAAAACCTGCCTGTCTCCTGAACTTCCATGTATATGGGTGGTTGGCACTAGAGAGGAGGAGGCAGCTGAGACACACAAAAGGACCCTCCTGCCGTTCAGTCTGTGCCCGTTGTCTCTTGTCCTGTCACTGTGCACCACCAGAAAGGGCCCAGCTTCATCTTTACACCCTCCCTCTGAATATTTTCATACAAATCTTAGAAAATCAGCAATAAAGACCACATATCCTAATGTAGGTCTGAGTCCAGTCAGGGACATTCAGTGCAGAGTGATTACAAGTGAAGAGGAAAAATAAAATTATTATTTGGTTATCATCTGCCAAGAGATTTTCAGGTTTGTCTCCCAGAAGATAGGATCAGTTTCATCAGGGCCTGACCTTCTCCCTTTTTGTCCCAGCCATTCTTAGGCTGATAATTCAAGTAAAAAGTTCAGAGAGTAAAAATGGCCAACTCTATCAGTCGTTCTTGCATGACTTTTGAAGCCTCATTTTTATTCCAGGAAGCAAACACATACAAGCACACTTTACCTTAGAAAGGAAAAAAAAAAAACAAAACCAAAAACCAAAACCACCACCAAAAACCCCTGTTTGTTGTAGAAATGGGAAGATAAATATCTGTTTAATTGAAGCTGCTGGTCTTCTTTTCCTCTGAGTGCAAAGAAACTTTAATTGTGTCAGTTTTTAAAGAAAACCACAGAAAAGCTGTCCAGAAATAATTGAAGGTTTTGCTAAATGCTGGGAGTGGAGGAGCTCGTTGAGCTGTGTGTTAGGGTGACATTATTATCAAGGGCTGGCCATACAGACCCAAGCTTCTGAATCCAGCACCAGTGTCTGTTTCTGGGTGATGTCAAAGGTATCTACAGCTGGAAGATGAACGGACAGTTGATTTTTTTCTGATTTTCCTTTTCCCCAGCTCTAAAAACCATTCTTAGAAGCGCAGCGTTTTCATTGCTTGTGTTGGTGTTTCTTTTGCTGCCTCCACACCTCCTGTTTTCATTTTCAAAACAAGGAAGTGGTGGTTTTTAAAGTTGTGAGGAAGAAGGGTGTGGTGACGTGTCTGGTGGGTTGATTTCTGCAAGTGTCAGTGCTTCGGTGGCAAATGTTGTACAAAGATTAATTTTAAAGGAAAATACACTGTTATTTGCATCATTCATTTCAATATTTCAGGCACACAGCCCAGGCCACCCTTCCTCCAGGTTATTTGTGTCCAGTTGATTAACAAGAATCACAGAATGGTCAGAGTTGGAAGGGACCTTAAAGAGCATGCAGTTCCAACCCCCCTGCCCTGGGCAGGGACACCTCCCACCAGAGCAGGTTGCTCCAAGCCTCATCCAGCCTGGCCTTGAACCTCTCCAGGGATGGGGCAGCCACAGCTTCCCTGGGCAACCTGTTCCAGTGCCTCATCACCCTCACAGCAAAGAGTTTCTTCCTAATATCTAATCTAAATCTCCCCTCTTCCAATTTAAAACTGTTCCCCCTCGTCCTGTCACTAGACTTCCTGACCAAGAGTCCCTCCCCAGCTCTCCTGGAGCTCCCCTCAGATCCTGGAAGGCTGCTATCAGGTCTCCCCAGAGTTGACATTGTT
Source organism: Thinocorus orbignyianus (assembly GCA_013400375.1). Taxonomy (NCBI): domain Eukaryota; kingdom Metazoa; phylum Chordata; class Aves; order Ciconiiformes; family Thinocoridae; genus Thinocorus; species Thinocorus orbignyianus. The sequence goes on from VXBW01001780.1 coordinate 173,565, forward strand.
TCCTTTTCAATGCTAAAACTTAACGTGTGTTATCACAGTTATATTGAATTGAGGAAATTCGATATTTTGGGGAAGAGAGAGTTCCTTGCTTCAGTTGTACATCAACATAATGCTTGATACTGCTTCCTGAAGGTGTATTCCTCATTTCCATAGAGAATGTAGAATTTCTTGCTTTCCAGATAACACTATATGAATGCATTGTCATAAGATATATTAAAATGTCAATAAATTAATGCAGTGGTGTTTTTTTTCTCTTTCTTTTTCTTTTCCAGCTTCCTTGTTTGCTGTGAGAATGGGCTTTCCATATGAAGATCTAACGACCCAAAAGTCTCTTTCGGTGTATTCCAAGTGGCTCAATCAGAGCTGTCAGCCAAACTACTGGAAGGTACTGGTGGTGATGGGGAGTCAGTGATGCAGCAGTGCCCCTTCCTTTCAGCTTAGATTGAAGTTGTGCTTTACATGTAAAGAGGGAAAAAGAAACTGAAGAGTTTTTTCTTATTAAACAGAACAAACTTGGAATTCCCAAGTATTTTGTGGACTTGGGAATAGTCCGTCTCTAGCTCTTATTTCTCAGTTCCTGCTGGTTTTGACCTTGCTGTAGTAGCGTTCTGGTGGGGGAATGATTTTTGTTGTTGTTGTTCAGCTCTAAATTAGGCAAGGAGCTTCTCAGAGTAGAGAATCCAGTGTATGTGGGTTTTAATGCACGTGTAAATATTTGGAGAGGTTTTTTGCAGACCTGTGAACACATCAGGTTAGTGCAGCTGGCCGTTAAACTTCTCTGTCGTGGTGAGGTTGGTTGTTGCTTTTGAGTGGGGGTTTTTTTTGTTTGCCTTGGGGTTGGTGTCACAGATTCCTCCATGTCTGTACATTTCTTGGGTATANATGGAATGCTGCATTGCTGAACTGTTTTTATTTAATACATAATTCTGGTTTTAAGTGGGGAAAATATCTTGGCTATGATATTGTCAAGTTGAGATGTTTTTGTCGTTAGTAAAAGAAGCTCAGTGCAGCTGGTTGGTTTTTTAGCTTGTAAATTCTCTTCATTTTGCCAAAGAATGAGCTTGCTTTGTTTGTTTTTATTTTGACCAGTCATTTGAGCAAAGGAAACTCTTTAATTTGAAGGACATAACTTTCTAGTCGGAAAAGCTTTTTACCATGTAATACTAGAATTAAATCTTTAAGTGAAGCAGCTTGTGGGATTTCAGTACAGCTGTGTATAATTTAAGCACTGGGCACCTGATAGCTGTGTAGTAGGTTATAGCTGTTGGTTGTAGTATTTTATCTGTAATGAAGAACGATATGGTATTAATGCAAATCACAAACTAATTGCAGAATGTGGTACCAGACTCTTCAAAATCCTGTGGACCCTACAAACGGCCTGACAAAGTGACTTATAAAGAAGAAGGAGAAGAAGAGACCATCTCACAAAGAAGTGTTCATAATCATGATACTATTGGTAACACCTTTTGGTAACTCTGATTCTGATTTATTTTTTCTCATTCCCTTACAGGTTAAGTCATACTGAATTTAAAGAAAAGTGTTTCTTAGGAGCATTATTGCCTATTTATAGTGATTTTAAAAGTCTGTTATTTCTGTGTTAGGATGGAGTGCAGCCAGTTGCTTCATTTTTTGCCCTCAGACACCTTGGCAGAATTGCTGAGGCAGCTATGGATGCTTAGAAAACTGATCAAGGTTAAAAATAATTATTTTATCTTGATTATGGTTAACTTAGGTCAAGCCTCCCTTGGAGCTGTCAGGCCAACTTGAAAAGCTTTGTGGTGGTGGAAGATGGGAGTAAACAGTTTGTCCTGTTGCCAGCCCCAAGCAATGTTTATATAAGTCCTTAAACTTACAGAATAAAGCTTTTTCTTCGGTTCTGGCTTTTGACTAAATCAGTGAATTTCTACAGAAATTACTCTGCTCAAACCAGGTTAGCAGCAGCAGTCCCCAGAGACTTCTAAGAGCTTTCTGATTGAGGACTGTTAATTGCTAAACCTGTAAGTTGATTAATGAGCAGATCAGACAAAGGACTGGAGCGGTTACAGATTCATCTCTTTCAAGGCTTTGTACTTTGTAGTCTTGAAACTTGCACTTTTTGGTTTAGTTTAGTCTTGATTTTTCTCAGTTCAGCAATGCAGAGCTTTTTTGCCTGATGGTATTTGAGATACCAAGAATTAACAAGGTGTTTCAAGTGCAAATCTTTCTTCTTTGCTTCCAGTCTACCCCAATTATAACCAATTAACATCCCACAGAAGTCAGGCAACGTACCAGATTTGAAGTTCTCCCCACCCTTATGTATTTCTGGTGTGAAAGAGCTCCTTGACCAGCACGTTTTGAGCAGAGTCTTCACTCAGAAAGTATTTAGGAGGCTGGTAGAAATTAATGCCCTTCCAGTCCTTTTGCAGAGGCTAATGGTGACCCCGGAGTCACTGCCTCAGTGCTTCCAGCTGCTACTGCTCAGGAAGCTTTTCCATGAGGAAGAGGTGGTGGTTGGTGAGGTCAGAGAACCACAGTCTGGGTAACTGGGTAACTTGATAACCCTCTTGTGCCAATAAATGTGTTTCTCAATATGTTTCATCCCTGTTGATCATTTTAGGTATGGTTGTAATCGGGGCAAGGGGATCCGTTGCTTCTGGGACATCCACTAATGGTGCAATCCACAAAATTCCAGGGTCAGTATCTCTGCTTTTACCAAAAGAAAAAAAGCTCTTCCCCCCTACCTTCCATGAAGCTTATCTAAAAGTTCTACATTTTAGACTGCAACGGTCACAAAACAGCCTTGCTTATTTCTGGGCACTGCCTCAGTAAACTAACACTGAGAAACTGATTAAGTTGTGAGATAATTAGTGTTTTTGGAGGGAATGCTTGTTTTTCAACTGCCTTAATTCACCACAGAAACACCAACAACCATCGTGGTTGTGGGGCAACTTCTAAGTTCTTGTTTTGAGGTGACTTCTGATGGCAGTGGAGTGACATAAGAACGTCCCAACATCAGTCCAAGAGCTATTACCTTAATGCAATGCCACTGTAATTAGTAAATTTCTATAGTTCTCAGGTTTTTGTGGTGGTGTTTTTGTTCCCAGGCGTGTAGGAGATTCTCCAATAGCTGGAGCAGGATCCTATGCTGACAGTACAGCCGGAGGAGCTGCGGCCACCGGGGACGGTGACATCATGATGCGCTTCTTACCCAGGTTTGTCCCTCGGGCAGACTTTGAGAGTTTTCTCCAGCAAATTAATTAGCACACTGGTTGCTGAAATTGGGAGTAAAGGAGGATCGGAAGGGGAAGGAACAGCAGCAGAATCGAGTCATCCTCATGAGCTGTCTTAAAAGAAATGACTTCTTAAATATCTTGGTGACACATCCCTTAATCCCTTTGATGTGCCCTTGTGGGCAAGAAGGCCAAGGACATCCTGGAGGGCATNCAGCCCTGCCTGGACACGTTCCTGTGCCACCTGCTCTGGGTGGACCTGCTCTGGCAGGGGGTTGGACTGGATGATCTCCAGAGATCCCTTCCAACTTCATAGCATCCTGTGATTCCGTATCCCCAACCTGCAGGCTTTTTAACAGAACTGATCAGCTTTTTCTCTTCCCAAGTGTTTTGTTGTTTGGGGAACGGGTGTTACAAATTGCAGAAGGGATGAGGGGCGAGTATGGGATCACTCAGGAGGGTTGAGAGGTGTATTTGCATACATCCTCCATGAGTTTCAGACTGTTTCAAGCCAATCTTGAAAAACAAGGCACTTGACAGCTTCATGGATACCAAGAGTAGGAGTGACTCAAACTCTGCTAATGAGGCTAATGAATAAAAGCTTATGTCTCAGTTCAGGAGCCTGAGGGATTTGGCTGGAACGCTCAGAACATTTTGTGTGGGTTTTAGAAACAAACTCAGCCTGGTTGGTCAATCACAGGTTCCTTGTGGATACAGACCTTTCTTAGTTCCTTGTTATTGAGATGTTGCCACGTGAAAACACCACAGAATTCCCTTTCCCCTGCCAGAAGTGAAGGAAGTGTCAAATAAAGGGCGAAATTGCTAATATTGTCCAACTGCCTTTGAGATAGTAACATCTTACTGGGTTTGGTTGGTGAAGGGACCCTGGTGAAGCAAGGCTTTATAATCTGATAGTTCAGATGCCTCAAATCGATCATTAGAAATCATCAGAGATACCAGGGGGTCTGTAAATGCAGGGAAGTTCTCTGCGGGGGTGCTGTGATGGCATTTATCCTTAATACTCTCCGCGGGAGAGTCTTCCTCTAACAAGAGGTGGGGCTTGGAAGACGCATCTTTCATCAAAACAAAATGTAGTGTGTGTTTGCTTGTAAATTATATTATGAGTTGTCTTTTAATCTTGTGGGTTATGAAAAACAAAAACACAGGGAAAAAAAGGCTTTTTTTTTTGCCTCTGAGTGCATTTTGGTCTCGGGCAGTGCCCGTGTCATCATTTGTCTAACGATGCTCTACGTGCAAAGGAAGTTCCTTTGGGTTCCTCTCTCATTTAAGAGAGAGAATTTTGTTTAAAGTGGCTCAAAGTCTCGACTAGAAACACTGTGTCTTCATATTCACAGAATAAAATGTGTCAGTTGGGTGGTTTTCAGAAATTTGAGGTTCTTTCTGGCAGACTTTTTTAATACTTTCTGAAATCAGTAGTTTATCCGTAGTGTAACATCAGGGGGCAGCTTTCTTCAGAAGTTTATCTTGATGTTGGAAAATTAGAAATAACTTCTAAGGACAAAATTAATTGTGAAATGAAAAATAGAAGCTCACTCTTTAACTGCTGCCTTGCAGTTCTTGGTCCTGCCTTAGGAGGAGAGGTGTCTTAGATGAAATCCTGTGGTCCCTTTTAGTCCTCTAATTACTTTTCACGTCGAACTGGAGTAATAATTATCAATATGAAGTTTGGCTGTGGATTATTTGTCCTGTATTTTCATAAATTAAAGAAATCAAGGCTTCTGGGTGGTATGTTAGGGTACAGAACCCAGGTATGTCTAACTGGGTTGGGATGTTTTTGCAGTTACCAAGCAGTGGAGTATATGAGGATGGGAACAGACCCCACAGCCGCCTGCCAGAAAGTTATTTCCAGAATCCAGAAGTATGTTCCTCACTTCTTCGGTGCTGTTATATGTGCCAACACGACTGGAAGCTATGGTGTGTATTTTACTTTGAACCTTAACCTTTCTGGGGAGAGAAGAACCTCATGAGGTTCAACAAGGGCAAGTGTAGGGTCCTGCACCTGGGGCAGAAGAATGCCAGGCACTGATCTGGGTTTGGGGTGGACCTGCTGGAAAGCACTTCTGAGAGGGATGTGGAGGTCCTGGTGGATAGTAAAACTATCCATGAGCCAGAACTGAAGGTGGATTTTAAAGCTCTTAATTATTCTTTGAAGGCTGTGGCAGCTCCAGCCCTTGATAAAATCAGGGCAACCATGTCCTAGCGGGGATTTGGGATACTTTAATTTTTCCTCTGCATTTTGATGTCTTGGGAAAAAATCTATGCAAGTCTTAGTAAAAATAAATTATATATATATATTTACAACCTTCCTGTGTTTTCCTGGTCCACGTGAATACTTGGAAGGTTTTAGAAGCAGGATGTTTGTGCTGCCCCTCGATGGGGCAGGAGTGTTGGATGTGAAGCGCTGCGTCTCCCTGCCCGGCAGCTCATTAGCGAACCCTTAGATCAGTGGGAAATACAATTTGCTAATCAAGGTGGCTGATTTCTTTCGGCTGCTTATTGCTGCTCTTTGATCTCCTCCTTCCCATAGCCCTGTGGTTGAGAGATCAGTGTTGGAGGAACTTATTAAGCTAATCAGGAGTGAGAGAGAGAGGGGAGAGGTTTCCCTGCCTTATGCTGCCGTGGGAAGGGCGTTAATTGCGCTGCAGCAGCCAGTTGTGCTCTGCTTCTACTTAAAAATTAAAGACTTTCAAGACTTTTTGGGTTCTACTGATGGTAAAAGGATAATTACCCCGCTGTAGTAGAATTAGTAGCCAGGGCTTTAGATGATAAAGTACAATGACAAAGACACTAGTCCTAAACGTAGCAAATTATGCTGCTTTTTTCTTCTTTTATTCCTAGGTGCTGCCTGTAACAGAACTCCAGGGTTCACCCGGTTTCACTTCATGGTTTCCAGCCCTTTGCTAAATCAGCCAACAGAGCAAGTGGTGGATTGCATTTAATTTCTTTTCTGCTCTTGTCCCATGGCTCCCCTCCCTGATCCAGAGTCCCTTCCCACTTTCCTGGAGCTCCTTTAGGGACTGGAAGGTCTCCCCGAAGCCGCCTCTTCTCCAGGCTGAACCCCCCCAGCTCTCTCAGCCTGTCCTCCCAGCAGAGGAACTCCAGCCCTCCCAGCATCTCCGTGACCTCCTCTGGCCGTGCTCCAACAGCTCCATGTCCTTCTGCTGTTGGTGCCCCCAGAGCTGGCATTACTGGAAGATGCCTTATTGCTACAGCCCTGCCCTGCACCCGGGGTCGAGTGCCAACCCTGTGGCCCTTAACAAAGAAAGAAGACAAGTGAATGTAAACTTGTGTTTTAACCACCCATAAGGTGTGATTTTATTCTGTGTTACATGTTAATTGCAAGGTGGGGGGGGAAAAGCTCAGTTGGAAGCTTAGGATAAAATGTTTAGACCTGGATTGAAAATAAGTAATTAAGAAAAATGCAGTATGATAGGAATTTAGGGCAGTTTTTCTTTGTTTTCCAAATGTAGCAGGGTCGCACATTCAGCTATGGTAGCATTCCAAGTTTACGGTCCACTGTTTCATGTTAAACTCTCAGGAAATAAAGCATCAAGTGGTATTAAAATATATATATATTGACTTTTTATTCATTTTTATTAAACACATCTTTATATTTATGGAAAATTCTACCAGTTTAAAATACTGATTTAGATTCTTATCCATTCTATAAATCAAATCTGCTTGAAAATTATCTGCTGCCAAGCTGCACTGACACTTACATGAGAAAAAGAGAACAGTTGGGTTTATTTATTAGAAATACAACAATCTGCAGTATTGAGTTTTTACAGGACTACATAAGATGACTCTTTCCACATCTCCTCTATGGTGTTGGAGCTATCTTCCTACTTAACCAGAGAAGAAGGGAAAAAAAGAAGAAATGGGAAGGGATGTTGAATGCCATGAGGCCATCCTGAGGAGCAGATAAGGTCAACATTAAGGACTGAACTGCAGCCCCAGCCCCTTCTCCGCCCACTGGAAGAAGCCACACTGTTTCTCCCTCCCCAGAGGACACACAAAGAAGTTCTTGCCGTTGTTGGGACCCATCTTCAGCACCGTCTTCAGAAGGCAGCGCTTGCCGTGGTGACACAAGGGGAAATCCAGGTCAGCCCACTGCCAAAAAAACAGGTTTGAGTAGATGTGATGCTACCAACCCCTCCTTTTAAAACTTACAATAAAACCAGAGCTACAGGGGAGGCCCTAGAGGAAACTCTTCCTCCTTAGTTAATTTGATCTCGTTTGTGATCACCAATTGTCGAGTTTTGTTCTAATTAAGGCATTATGGTCATTGCTGTCTTGAGTTGATGGCACTAGTTTGAAGGTTGGGTTTGGTACTGGTGAACAGTGGGAGCAGCTGCCAGAGCAGATACCAGAACCCTCTTTCTCAGAGGTTTTTACAATTTTGGGCTAAGCCACAGATTCACAGAATGGTCTGGGGTTGGAAGGGACCTCTGGAGATCATCCAATCCAACCCCCTGCCACAGCAGGTCCCACATGAACGTGTCCAGGTGAGGTCTGAATGTCTCCATGGATGGAGACTCCACCACCTCTCTGGGCAGCCTCTGCCAGGGCTCTGCACTGGAACCCCTGTGGTTCCTTCTTGGTTCCAAGAAGGTGCCAGGAGTTTGCCATAGCCTGTTCTCAAGCAAGAGGCTGATCTAAACAACTTGTAGGAGCCCCTTCCATCCAGCATTTCCACCACAAACCCATTTGACACCTCATGGAAGGGGATTGAGAGCATTTGCACATGAAGGTGCCTCAGCAGTGAGAAAAGTAACCAAAACTGGCCATTTTAGAACTACTTACATGTTTTAAGTTCCAATTCAGCATGGAAAATTACCTCAAACTCTAAATGGATCACATCTGTCCAAACTTACAGGTCACTGGGACGAGGAGGCTGCAGCAACATGTGTGTACTACCACAAAACTGGAGTTTTCTACGTACCTGGAAGTGCTGACACTGCTTTTCCCTGGGCAGGGCACAGGAGTAGAACCACCTGCCCTTGTTTTCTCCCTCCTTCCTCACCATGCGGAGGCGGCAGGGACGGCCATGGGTCACACAGCGAGGATGGGCTGCACTCAATGTGTGAGCATTGTCTGTTGTGTTGGCTCCAGGTAGGCTGTAATGAGGAAAATTACTAATTACTGCATTTATAACAGAATCACACAATGCTGGGGGGTTGGAAGGGACCCCTGGAGATCATCTCCTAAACCCCCTGCCAGAGCAGGTCCCACAGGAACATGTCCAGGTGGGTTTGGAATGTCTCCAGAGATGGAGACTCCTCCACCTCTCTGGGCAGCCTCTGCCAGGGCTCTGACACCCTCAAAGTGAAGAAGTTCCTCCTTGTGTTTAGATGAAACTTCCTTTATTCAAGTTTGTGCCCATTTCCTCTTGTCCCGTCCCTGAAAAAAGCCTGGCCCCATCCTCCTGACACCCACCCTGGAAGTATTTCTAGGTGTTGATCAGATTCCCCCTCAGCCTTCTCTTTTTTTGTTTTTAACATTTAACTTAATGACTTGTAACTACCTTTTACTGTGATTGATAGCGTCTCATTTCTTCTGTTCATCCCTCTATTCTCAATTATCCTGTCTCCATCCTCAGCTCTGTGCAACCTGGGCCAGGGTCTCACCACCCTCCCAGCGAAGATTTCCCCCTGAGATCTCACCTCAGTCTTCCCTCTTTCAGTGTCAAACCATTTCCCCTTGTCCTATGGCTCCCCTCCCTGATCCAGAGTCCCATCTCTCCTGCAGCCCCCTGAGGGACTGGAAGGGGCTCTAAGGTCTCCCCAGAGCCTTCTCTTCTCCAGGCTGAACCCCTCAACTCCATATGGCGATGGGAGGTTGATCAAGGTACCCACACTGAGCTTCCTTCCTCTTCTCCTCTCTCAACAACTTCAGGATCCCTCAGCAGATGGCACCTGAAGTGCCAAGGTCAGAGCACGCTGTAGGTGGAACAGGGCCTGGTGACCTCTTTGTGCCACTGTCCTGTTCCACAGGAACGTCCAAATGTCAAAAATGCTGCCCAGATGTCAAAAATCGGGACTTTTCCAGCAACAGCCTGGGTCATTCCATGCTTTTGAAACCCGAGAGGAATTTCAGTTGCCCAAAAATAAGTCACCTCTGGCAGGAATCCAAAGGCAACAGCGCTGGAACCCGCCAGCACAACATCCCATTATTCTCCAGGGACAAAGCTGGTTTAGAGGATCATAAAAGGAATGGTTTACATTTTCAAACACGTACCTGCTTGCTGCATTATGCTGGTGAGCAGAAGGCAGATGATCCCTTTTCTGTTTCTTTGGGATGTGTTTGAAAGGGAGAGGTTGAGGAGAGGACGACGAAGCCATTGAGAAATCTCTGCCTCCCCCAGCCTGGTGGGCACTGGTTTGGATTTGATTATGACCAGGTTTGGGGGTAACACAGGGAAAGTGTCCACGGGACATCTGGGCATCATCTCTCCCATCAGTTTTGTTACCCAGGTCTGTTAAGACAAGAGTCGTGGTTCCAAATGCTGCTTTCCTGGTGATCTTTATTTCTGTGCTTGGTTTTCCAAAATCATTACAAGGGTATTTCATCAAGTTTGTGTTAAAGGCTGCAGAATCTTCCATGTTCTCTGTCTTTGGAACTAAGGAAAAACAAGGAATCAGTTAGAATGGAGCAACAGCTCACACTTCGACCTGCATACGGGGAGTGAAAGAGGAGCTTTACCATATTGTCTCAGAAGGTCTCAAAACTGGTTGTGGATTGGGTAAAGCACCAAATTTCTTAGGATAAATAAAGATCAAGTGCTTCTGCACCATATAAATGGAAGCTTGTAGCCCCTCATCATCTTTGTAACCCTGTGTTGGGCTGTGGGGAATATTTCCCAATGAGACAGTTCAACAGTTGTAAAATCCGCATCCAAGCTCCCATCCTTGTCCCCCCACAACCTTTAGATACCTTCAGGCCTTGCAGCCAAGCAGGCATCGCAGCTCTGGGCTGAAGGCTTGTTGATGAGGGTGCAGCGCCCACACGTCCACTCCTCCTCCTGGCTCCCGGCCACGTGCTCGTTAGTGTGTGCCCCCCCGCTGCACACCCAGCCAATTAGGCTGTTTCTCCTTGGCAGTTTGCTGTGAAACAGAGGGATTTTAGTCTCTTGTGAGGTTTCATCTCCAAATTGCCTTAAGCTGCCATGTGCAGGGTGTCCTGCTGCCTGCCACAATCTGGGCAGTGGGTTGTTATTTCACAGAATCATAGGATGGTTGGAGTTGCAAAGGACATTAATGGACCTCTTTTAAAGTTCCCTTCCAACCCAAACCATTCCATGAAATGCAGACACAAATTCCTACCTTCTTCATGCCATTCAACTCAGTCATGTATGAACAGCCAATTCTATTAGATTGGTAACAGCAGGAGCAAGGGGCAATTTTTCCAGAAGCAGGGAATAATCTGAGTAATCTGAGTTGTTTTGTAATTCCTAGGTTTGATTACAGTAACAGCTTTTTTAATAGAAAGAAACAGTATTAAAGAACCAAAGCTTTTAACTGGTTTTAAATACCAACAACCAACACATTTTTCTTTTGCAGAAATAAATTCAGCTGTAAAACACAAACAGGGATCCTAGTTCCTAGGATTCTAGTTGAGAAGGGATGTCAGCAGCACTGTGAGGAGAGCAGAGCTTTAAAGCAGTACAAATTACTGTCATACCCAACGTGGACAAGCTGGGGATCCACCTTCTGACACCCAGGACAGAAGTAAGTCATCCTGTCGTTGTCCCCCAGGCGACACACCGTGATCCTCCCTCCACACTGGCCGCAGCTGGGGCGCTTGTACACTCTGTAGTGCTTGTAGAGAGCAGAGCCGGTCTTGCGGCACTGAAAAACAACAAAAACAACAAAAAAACCCCCAAAATATGTTTAAAACCCAATTACAGACTCAGTATAAATTCTCCATCAGTCCCTCTACAGCCCAACTGAAGCCAAAGTAAAAAATACCCGACGTAAACTGACAGCTCAGTGATCATATACAGATATTTAAGGCACACACATAAGGGCTGGATGCTGTCACTTTACTGGGAGAATTATTTTATTGGAGAATAAAAGAAGATTTCCCCAGCAGGGACACTGAACTCCTCCTCAGTGGGCCGGGGCAAAGCAGACATTTAAGCAGACAAATGAAACAAATCATATTTTTTTAACCCTGACGACTGAAAGATGCATTAGGGAAGTTGGGTGCCCTCTTCCTTGTCCACTAAAAAAATAACTGTTAGCTCCCTGCCTTTCATAAGCACCAAGAGAAGAAATTCATAGAATCATAGAATGGTCAGAGTTGGAAGGGACCTTAAAGATCAGCAAGTTCCAACCCCCCTGCCCTGGGCAGGGACACCTCTCCCTAGAGCAGGTTGCTCCAAGCCCCATCCAGCCTGGCCTTAAACACTTCCAGGGATGGGGCATCAACAACTTCCCTGGGCAACCTGTTCCAGTGCCTCACCACCCTCACACCAAAGAACTTCTTCCTAAGATCTCATCTACATCTCCCCTCTTCCAATTTAAAACCATTACTCCTCATCCTGTCACTCGACTCCCTGACCAAGAGTCCCTCCCCAGCTCTCCTGGAGCTCCCTTCAGATCCTGGAAGGCTGCTCCAAGGTCTCCCCGGAGCCTTCTCTTCTCCAGGCTGAACAGCCCCAGCTCTCTCAGCCTGTCCTCACAGCAGAGCTGCTCCAGCCCCCTGATCATCTTGGTGGCCCTGCACTGGACCTGTTCCAACAGTTCCATGTCCTTTCTATGTTGGAATTCTCTACATGCAGTTTCAAGAAAAAAAAAACCTATGCAAAGGAGGTCAAATTCCCTCTTTTTCTATTTCAGAAAGTTAAAACTAGGAATTACAAAGTTTACAGGGGAAGAAATGAAATCCTAGTGAAGCTGCAGCCATAGGGAGAAGGTGGAATTTAATTCACTTTAGTAACCAAAACTGTTGTTTCAGTTAGAAAAAACAAAAAGTTGTTAGAAGTTACAATCTATTTAGTCAAATAAACATGCTTGCTATTTCAAGTTTCATAAGGGAAAGCATCTGAAATACCTTCATCCTTCTTGGGGCTATTTCTAGTTCCCAGTTTGAAGAGTGAGCTTTGTGTTATCTTCCATGTACGTGTGTGCAATTAACGAAGAGCACAGAAACCAACATTCCTGGTCATGGAAACACTTGCCCTGTGGCATCATTTGGTGCTTTCACTGAACGATCCCATACTAACTAACACTCTGGAGTCAAGTTTTGGAGGTTTCTCAGAAGGATGTGCCAATACCTTATAAAAAAGCAGGGTAAAATCCCGTGTCATTTTCACCAAGTGCCGTATCTGCTCATCTGTCAGTTGGCAAACCTGGAAGCAAGACAAGACTGAGTTTCAGACTCTTACGATGCTAAGGGACAGAAGCAGAAAGACCTGTGATGCCCCATATAATTAAAACCTACAAACTTAAACCCTGTGACTGTAATCTCAATCTGGTTTGCAAACGTCAGGCTTCTTTTCAACTGAAGTTTGGAGAGGATCTGAACCAAAAAAATCACAGTAAACAACAGCAGAAAAGCAAATGATGCCGCTCACAGGATGGGAAGTGGGAGAAGCAGCCACAAAAATCATCACCTCTACCACATAAACTGTCCTGGGTAGTACCTGAACAGAGGAAACCTCAGCACACTTCACTTTCCTTTAGTTACAGGCTGACAATTTCATGGTAACACAGCAGGATGCAAGACAAAGCCAGGATTTGAAAGTTAAATGAATTCACAGAACCATAGAATGGTCAGAGTTGGAAGGGACCTTCAAGATCATCAAGTTCCCACCCCCCTCCCCTGGGCAGGGACACCTCTCCCTAGAGCAGGTTGCTCCAAGCCCCATCCAGCCTGGCCTTGAACACTTCCAGGGATGGGGCATCAACAACTTCCCTGGGCAACCTGAATTCCTTACTAAGGAGGAGTTTCAAGCTGCACGAGAGAAGGCTTAGCCCCACAAAACACACCCACTTCCAGGCAGGAGCAGCAGGAACAGGTCCCAGGGAAGGCCATGACAAATATCTCCAGGTATAATGACAAAACACTAATTTAACGTCACAGACCTAATACTTTGGTGTTGTTAAAAACAAGCTTGAGGCATTCCACCCACCTGAACAGCTGGATGAAGACCACTGTCAAACAGCGCTTCGTTTCTGATGATGTTCCCCACCCCGGGTAACACCGCCTGATCCAGTAACACGTCACACAACATGCGGCTGTGCTGCTGCTTGATCTCACTTTCTGCTCTGGAGAAGCTGAACTTGGGAGAGCAGACATCCAGGCTTTCCATCAGCCTCACCTTCTGCTCGCTCTCGGCTGCATTCCTAGAAGAGAAAAATACATGAAGACTTACTTTTGTTTTAATTAGATGCTAATATAGCATCTAGCACAATTCCTGTGTGAATTTTTCACTTTGTTCTTCAAAGAATGCCATAAAAAGACATCAACCAAGCTGTGTTTAAGGGGTTTAAGTTTCTACCTTACCTATATTCTGCTGTCACCTCGAAGAAACAAACAGTATCCTCTGTAAGCTCTATCTCCAGAACCGGTACCGCTCCGCTCCTGTCTTTGCTTCCATCGGGATTGATGTGCATGGAGCCGTTCATACCGAAGTGAATCCTGGGAGAGAAAGAGAGTTCTGACAGGTATTTTATCATAACAGTGTTTCCAAGCATTACACCAGTCTATAATTTTTTTGAAGTTAGGAAGTATTCTCAAGTGACATTTATGATACGTATTCATCCTAGTTGGTGAGACTGACACGGCAACAAACTGCTTACATATTGTTCCTTTTCCAGAGAAAAACCCTCCCCAAGTCAGAAACACTCGGAAAACCAGCAGTTTTCCAGTGCACTTCCTAACTCATTATACAGAAATCAAACCTGATTATTAAGTAACACATTTTCTGATTCACTTAAATTTTTTTAAGTTGCAAGACTCATGTCTTGCAACCTGAGTTCTTAAGTCCTTGGGGAGGCTGAAAGGAAGGAGGACACTTCACCAGGCAATTTTCTGCTAAAGCAGGCAGAAGTCACCTGGAATGAAAGGCAGGATTTCA
>VXBW01001780.1:187973-315892 GCA_013400375.1 Thinocorus orbignyianus
GGAGAATCCCCTCCCTGGCCCTGCTGCTCACCCTTTTGCTGCAGCCCAGGCTGGGGTTGGTTTCTGGGCTGCCAGCGCGCACTGCCGGCTCCTGGGGAGCTTCTCATCCAGGAGCACTCCCAAGTCCTTCTCCTCAGGGCTGCTCTCCAGCCATTCTCTGCCCAACCTGGATTTGTGCCTGGGATTGCCACGTCCCAGGTGTAGGACTCTGCACTTGGCTTGGTTGAACTTCATGCCATTTCATCCCTCAGGCGGCCAGCACTGTTACCATATCAAAGCTACTTCCAATCACACCTCACAGGAAGTAATTAATAGCTGCCTTATGTTGTTTTCTGCTCTGCTTTGCCTACAACCAAGGCAAAACCTGCAGGTCAATTAAAAATTAATAAAAGAAACAAACTGGAAAAGGCACAGATGGCAAAGGAGTGGAACAGGCTCTTTCAAGCCTCCCTTTTATGGATCACTAATGCTTTAAGAGGCCTTATGCTTTATAAAATATTCTACTTGAGCTCAGGACAAGTTTGTCTGTGGTCTCAGGCACTTTATTGATTACAAATTCACCTGGTACACTCAGGTCCCAGTAAAACATATGAGGGAAGGAACGTGTTATTTCTATACACTGTATTTCAGAATAGGTGGATTATTTTGTAGCTGCAAAATATTTAACAGCTCAAACTACACACATGGCCAAAGGAAGGCAACATTAAACACATCTGAAGTCCTGTCCTACAAGTTAACTTGTATGATTGTCAAAATACTACATCACAGAATTGTAAGGTAAGGTTTGTGCTGGTATTATTAGTCTTAAATTAATAATAGCATAAAAAAAGATGACTGCACACCTTTGTTACAGGGTGACAAAGACTGAATGTAGAAGCCACGCTGTTTTCCCTTTTAAAGATTGAGAGAGATTTCAATTATATTGAAAGGTAAAAAAGAAAAGCACTGAATGCAAGCCTTACCTACTACATAAAGGGCTGTACTGATGTATTCTATACTAATTACATAAAGAGGGGATTTTTTAATAAACCATCACATTGTGCATTTGGTCAGATTCATTTGCAGCTGGCTTTGCAGCACAGAGGCACACTGAACTAGAAAAAGCAAACTAAATTCCAAGAACAACCTTGGTTTCTTATAAAAGAAGGTGTCCGAGGGGTTAAAGCACATGACAAAATCCTAAAGGTGCCAACAAATCCCTGGGAAGCTCCACCAAATGGGAACAAACAGAC
Source organism: Thinocorus orbignyianus (assembly GCA_013400375.1). Taxonomy (NCBI): domain Eukaryota; kingdom Metazoa; phylum Chordata; class Aves; order Ciconiiformes; family Thinocoridae; genus Thinocorus; species Thinocorus orbignyianus. Next base: position 189,206 of record VXBW01001780.1, read on the forward strand.
ATTTGGCAGTTCTACCCTTCATCCAGGAGACATGCTTTCACTAGAAAATGAAGAGTGACATTTATGATACCAAAACCATCTTTTCCAATAATTTCAAACCCCACTCCCCAACCAAGGAGTTGTTAATGTTCTTTAAAAAGAAAAAGGCAGCATAAAGGCACATACCCAGAACATCTTCAGTTTGGCTTTTTTTTTTTTTCCACACCAGTTTATCACAGCAATTGAATCATTAAAAATTAAGCAGAGAATTTCAGTCTACATTTCTTAAGGGAAGTGAAAAGAAACTGCAAGTACAGTTTGCAGTGAAAGATATTAAGTAACTGCATGCACTCCTCTGAGTTTTGTCCCTAGAAAATACAATTTCCTGTTTGCTGGAAACATTTCAAGGAATAATTGTCTTTTTCAGGGACTCTTAGACTAAGGATAAAGCAATAAATCATCTGAAAATGCAGTATTTCCAGCGCTGCAGAGAGGCTGCTGAGAAGATTCTTGCTAACAATAACTTTAAAATCTCCGAAAACAACCTTAGCAGGAACGACCCCAGCATACATACAGTTTGAAGCCACCTTCTCGCCTCTTACCTCAAAGCTTTTTGATCAAAATACATAAAAAGTTCCTTTCCCAACGTCTCCACGCCCCTGTAAACATGTCCCACAAGGAAATCGTGACCGGAGGTTCCATCTGCACTCGCGGCGGCCTGGAAATGAGCACACACAGGCTAAGATTAAAACAGAATTTCTACTACTTTGATTCTAGCATCAGAGCTCCTTCAGCAAATGGCTGTATGAGCTCATTTTCCAACTTGGACAACGTTAAACCTTTTTCTCCTTCAGCAGCTCTGTCAAAACCAACGAGATTATTAACTCAGGAAGCAGACAGTTGCTAGCGCTATCACAACTTAGCTCATTCTTCTCCAAATTGAAACAATACATCTTTTTAATAAGGGTATTTTATGCCTTCTCCTTCCAGTCATGAATTCACAGTAAGAGTTTCAGGCTGATGTAAACTAAACAGGTACAGTTCGAATATTAAATACTTGTCAGAGTGTCAATTCTGCCATTTCCAGACCTAAATCCTCCTCAAAAAAACCCTCTTGCTGGAGTTTCTATCCAAAATAATCAGAGGCTTTCAGTGTTCCACATCAGGCATTGTGTGTTAAAAACGTAAAAACAGTTCCACTGAACCCTCAGAGATACTTTTCTCCTTCTTTAAGCTGAAAGTCTAATCCTGCTAATTAGTAGAAAGATGGTGAACAGCAGGTGGGACCCTACCAGAAGACAAGAAAGAGGTAACTGTGAAACTGAATCAATACTCTTGTTTAGCACAGGAAACTCTATGTAATTACAATTAATTACATCATATACTTAGGCCAGGCAGCCCGGGGCCTTTGTCCAGTCACCTTCAGAGCAGCTCTGAGGTCCCCAAAACCTCCCGAAACCTCCAAGGCACAGTATATTCACTGTAACCAGAGCCCTGCCTGCACGGCAGCGCCAGTGCTTCGATCACAGCTCTCAGCTCCAAAGCAAACAGGGCTCGACGGCAAAGCAAATAAGCATTAGAGTCACCCTGGCACATCAGCACGGCTTCAGCTAGTTAGTGAAACTTCCCAGCTACTCTTTACGCAATCTCCCACCGTATTATTACCTTGAAATGATAAACATTTAGAGGAGGTTTTATGGTTATTACTCTGCCAAGTGGAAAAAGAGTTGTGGGTTTTTTTTGCATAACATGATGTTTGCATAACATCATTTACTTCGCCTTCCACGTACACAGCTCATCTTTTCCAATAAGTTGGCGTGCAGCAAGGTTTAGTTTAGTTTTAAGCCACTCAGGTTTGTTTAAACTAAACCCAGAGCAAAAAACGACCAGGGGTCCAGGAAAGATGGAGAAGATCGGGGAGGGGAGCCAGAGGACAAGGGGGAAGGGTTTGACACTGAAAGAGGAGAGATGGAGATGAGATTTGGAGAAGAACTTTGCTGTGAGGGTGGTGAAACTCTGGCCCAGGTTGCCCAGAGAAGCTGTGGCTGCCCCATCCCTGGAGGGGTTCAGGCCAGGCTGGATGGGGCTTGGAGCACCCTGGGCTGGTGGGAGGTGTCCCTGCCCAGGGCAGGGGGTGACACCGGGTGGGATTTAAGGTCTCTTCTCACCTCTGCGCCGCTGCCCCTGGCTCTCCGCACCGCCTGGCCGTTCCGCAGCCGGGCCCGCAGCCTCTCCCCGTACAGCCTGCAGCCCGGGCCCTCCACCATGGCCGCAGCCTCCGCCTCTCCCAACCCCCGGAGGGGCGGTCCTCCCGCCTTCGCCGCTTCCCCGCCTTGGCTGCGGGATCGGAGAGATATCAGAGCCGGGCTGGGAGAGAGGGATCTCTGCGGGTGCGTTTGATCTGCCCGCAAAGGCTCCGCAGGAATGCTGCGGGGAGCATGAAATGGCGGCCAGGCCTCGCCTGACCCCCCCCAACTCTCCAGGCCCGACCGAGGTGAATGTCAGTATCAGGCAGTTAATCAGACAGTTTGGTCGTGTGAGATCTTTCAGGGAAAACACGGTACATCCTACTTATTTATGTTTTAATTGTGGGTCTACAGTGTTCTCAGATACCTCCCTAGCGCTGAGGGGCTTCGTGGTAGTTGTCTAACCCTCCCTCGCCCCTACATCTGCTAAGACTTGCTCAGTGTGCGGTTGGAAGTTGATGTCAGCTTGAAAAAAGTCAGTATTTAATACGGTTTTGCAGCCAGTCCCAGGTTTATACAAGGAAAACGTGATGCATTTGGAGTAGGAACAGGTATAAAACTCCATGAGCTTTAAGAAAATCAAGGGAACTTGCCTCTGAAGTTAGAACATTCGACGCCATTTCCTAATGTCCACCTGGTGAGGCATCCCGAGTGCTCAAAATCTCGATATTATTTCTTATATAAACAGCCCATATTCAGTATTTTATCTGGATTCAATCAACATGTGTCCTATTCCTAAAAGAAAAAAAGAGTAATTTATTTTATTTCCAGAAAGGAAGCAGCTAAATCAGATAAATGTGAATTCAGGTGTGCTGCTGAAGTTAGGGTATGCTGCCCTATATATATATACACATACATATATTTTATCTCTTCTTTTCTTTTCTTTTTCACACAGTGTTTTCCCAGTGTGAGGCAATCATTAGCCAGAGAGTGAAGGTCCCTAGGCAGAGCCCAGAAATCACCAGCCTTCCAAAATGGTATGTGAAACTCAAACTGGTTTCTCTGCTCCCCCCTGAGTGAGACACGGTCACGTAACTCAGGTTTCTCTGTGCATATGAAGCACCTTAAAAATACGGACAATAACAATTCCTGGTTCTTGGCCATCAAGTGTAATGTTTTTCACAATAAGAGATTTTATAACTGGATGTTCCTGAGTTTGTGCAGTGTCTTGCAGCAGGTTGGGTTTTCAGAAACTCATTGAATTCTGCAGGCACATCAAAGCCTGCAATACTAACCAATTTTTAAGGTTCTCTACTCCTTTTTCCACTCATGTGAACACTGAGTTTTTACTGAAAATTCTTCAGTAACTCACTTTTTGCGTGCCCTTTTATTCCACTGAATTCCAGGTATACACAAACTGTCGTTAGTTAGGTTTGTATCAAAGCGTTTTGGTGGTGGTTGCTAAACATTTGGGAGTTTTTTTTGCCTTAAGAAGAGCCTTTAAGAATACTTTTGCAGCAAAGGCAAGAAAGGTAAGAGGTGCCAGTCTGACAGTTTTATAGTTTGAAACAAATGGCCAGTGCTGAACTCTAAATCAGGATGGTTTAGGTAAAAGTACCTGAATGACAGCAGCTGAATGAAGAACAATCATTGAGCAAAAAAATTGTTGCTGATACAGTTTTTTTAAAGACATAGCAGTGCAGCCAAGACAGAAATATTTAACTGTTTGTATTTACAGTCTTCCCAGTAGAATAATCTTCGCTGCTTCTGTAACAAGCACTTTCTTGAGTCAGGAAATCTCAGTTGCTGCCATTCAGTTTCCAGCCTAAAATGGAACATATTTTGTAAGGTGCAAATTTTAAAAGGAGGATGACGCATTGCTTAGGAAATCAAAGCTTTCCTTCAATTTCTTTCAGGGTTCTTTATTAGAATATAAAGTTTCCTGGCAGGTAATTCCATCAATAGTTGTTCACACCTCCTTTTGACTTTGAGAAATCCAGTGTCCACAAGGAATAGTCTGTCCCACAGGTAATTAAATGTGCAAATTTCAAGACTAAACACGAAAAGAAGTCTCACTTGAGTGTAAGTTTAACATTTGGCTATTTTTTTACTTCTTATCCTCAGTTACATCAACAAAATCATAGCATTTCACTGTACTATGATAATTGATGTAGTGGCAATTTGTCTGCAGTGAAAGGTAAAACCTATATTTAAAACAGAAATTGAGTAAATCTACATGTGCTCATGAATTCATCCCCTGTTACTGTAGCTGTGTGCACAGCTGCCTCCCTTATTTTTTTTAATTCTATCTGCCAAAACTTACACAGAAGCCCTGATTCCCTGCCTCCTTGTATGGGTTCCTATTGCACTTGACGTGAAATTGATTGAAATTGGCGTGGTTTATTTGCAAGAGCAGAGCTACCTGCATCCAGTTGCTCAAACTCAGTGTTTTATGCACATTTTCTCCCTTGGATTAATGTGCCAGCCTTAGGACACCAGCACACAGTTTTAATACATCAGTTAAATTTCCAGTTAGCAAAGCTTAGAGGAAAGATGTTGGTAAAGAATATTATCTTATGGCAAATATAGGATGTATTAAATTCCTAATTTAAATGGAATACTTCTTTAGACCAAATATTGAACTTGTATTTTTATGAAGGCAACACAAGAGAACAGAAATATGCAAAATACAAGCACAACCTATTCTTGTAATCCCAACAACAGTCTGAAGAACAAAGTCAGCACTGAGATTCTCAATAAAGAATTATTTATTTTTCTTTTCCTGGCTGGTTGAAATATACTGTGAACTCCAAAGACATTCCCTTTATGGTGACAAACTCTGGGATAGGAATTAATAAGCAGTGGAGGACTGGCCTGTTTCATAGCTGCTGAGAGAGTTAGTGTGAACAGTTAAACCCACTCAAAACTGCTCATTATGTAATCCTGATGAAATCCTTCCTAAACCTTGTAAAAACATTCCCAAATCCTTCTAAATTAAGTCTGTTAATGCAATTAATCCAAATAGTTGCACGGTTGAGGGACTGTGTTCTGGTTATGAATGCCTGGTCTGCCAGTGAATTTGGAAGGTCGTGCCTAGCTGATATGGGTGCACAGTTAAATTAGTAGTATTATTTTTGTCAGTTATTTCAAAATAAGCAGTACCTGAAGAGCTGGGATCCTTTTCTAGGTGGGAAGTTCTTACTCTCCTGTGTGGAAATCATAATATTGGAACTTTGTGCATTACAGTTATTGTAAAGATACAGACCAAGGAGGTTCTTTGGAAGCTGCAGGGAAGTATCAATATAACATTATGAACTAAGCTGTGAATAACAGCTTTAGTGTTAGTATTTCATGTGGGAGTTTATCCCATTGATTTCATTGTTGCAGCCACAATAAAATGCTGTTCTCACTGACCACGGAGTATATGTTGAAAACACTTCTAATTCATGGGTTAATGGATTGGAAGTCAAAGAGGTAGTTGAAACTTTATAGTACCAGCCTAATTTATACCAACTGAAAACTGGTCACAGATAAGCATATCCATATGGTTACGGTTCATATACTGAGCAAGAAAGTAGATTTCTTTTTTTATTTATAAGTTTGATGCATTGTACTTCAAGTTGCCAAAGCAGGATATGAATTAGAGTAAGACACAGAGGATGCAGAAGAACCCAAACTGCTTAATTATGTTTGCATTTATATTTTAAAAATTACTATTTCAATATTGACACAATATTCCCAGGATTTCCCTGAGCAGGGATTAACAGCATGAAAGGTTCACCTGCCAGTAGCTCTCAGCTGTAAACAAGTCACCACTCTTTTAGTAAAAATCACTTCTTATCTCTGTATCAATTCTTTATTTCCCTAGAGATGAAAAAATAACAATAATCTTTGACAATCTTGGCTAGTTGGACATGTTAGTTTTCAGCAGAGTAGTTTTGCCATTTTCAATCAGGAATTGGATGTGTGTCGCTCTCAGACACTGAAAATCATACTTTTCCTAAGAGACCTTTGCTCTGTATCAATCTCTTGAGCATTAGCTGGATAGGAAAAAAAATAAAGAAAAAGCAGGTAATCTATCTTAAATCTGGGGTTTGCTTCTGGGTTCAGACCAAAGGGTTAAATCCACAAGAGGGAAATAGACTGAAAAGGAGAGAGACAAGCTACTTGCACTCCCAAAAGTTCAGAAATCATCGAGGTCCATTACCTAGATTGTATTTATAAGGTGATGGACACTCCGAATTCCCTCCCTAATCAAGGACCACCTCACCAGACAGTGATTTAGAGCAGAGCCCTCGTTAGGTCTTTCTCTCAGGTGGCCACAGAGGGAACAATGCCTGTTCCTGCTGTTGGATCCACCACTGCCCTAGTGGTGGATCAAGCACTCACCTGTTTTTCCTTACAGAGCATAAAGAGGGGAGTTGTGTCTAAGAACCCCCTCCTTTGGCCTGATATCCAAACAAAGCATTTATTTATTTATTTATTTAAAGAAAAAGAGGATGTGGCAGCTTCTTGTAGCCATGATAGCAATCTGTTAATAGCTGGATAATCAGCGGTGCATCCATCCCCTGGGAAGCAGGAGGAATTGATCCCAGGGTTCCTAACTCCTGTGAAAGTGAGCAGGAGACTTGAACAGCCCTGAACCAGAGGGCTTTTGCTTTGCATAACGTACTTGGTTTTTAACTAGAGCAGTGACTGGAACCAAGGTCATTTAGATTAGCCTGGAATTATCAAATCTAATTTTCTGCTGAACGTAGCCACCCCAGGTTCCATATTTTGTAATATAATCGTCTCCGGGAGGATATTCTGGTCTTAGACTGGGAACTTGCCATTAATTGTAGCAGGAGCTTTGGAGAGTATGGATTTAATTTCGGCTTGTTGGGAGTGAATCTGCATCTTAAGTTATTAAGTTATATTATTAAGTGTGCAGTATCTGTCTACACTTTTTGTTGAAGAGAAATGTGTTGTAACTAAAGAGGTTCCTTTTGCTTTCTCTGTCTGAGAGCCTAATAGCCCAGTGATGATGGCAGTCCCTTTGCTGGCAGGAGATCAACAGGTCCATACGCTGCTCTAGATCAGGTCATAGAATCATAGAATCATAGACTGGTCAGAGTTGGAAGGGACCTTCAAGATCATCAAGTTCCAACCCCCCTGCCATGGGCAGGGACACCTCCCACCACACCAGGTTGCTCCAAGCCCCATCCAGCCTGGCCTTAAACACTTCCAGGGATGGGGCATCAACAACTTCCCTGGGCAACCTGTTCCTGTGCCTCAAGTGCTTTGAACCTACAGATATTATTCCTTTTGTGACCCTTTAAAGCCATCAGGAGAGAGACTTGTGAGATCTCTACAGTGTTCTCCTCCCCATGTTTCTGTTGAAGAGCTGACCTGCTAAACATTACAAGAATCTACATCTCTTGGAGAAGACTCAGAGAGCAGGATACGTAGAGATAGGCAATTCCATGACACACGAGGTATAAAGACACTGATATCTTCAAATCTTGATGCTCGTGCACATCTCTGGGGGAAGAAAATTGCCTACAGAAAATTGGCCACAGCAGAAACTCATCTTGCTGGGAACGCAGGGATCTTCAAGGCTGGGCAGCGCTGAAATTAAACGTGGAAAGGCCTATTTTTTTGACTACTTATGTCTTGGTATCAGACACCTGAGATCAAGCCAGTAAAGACTAAATACTTGTTGTGTGTATTAGAGAGTGAAACTGGAGAAAAAAGAAAGATCTGAAAATACATGGATTCTTTCAGAAATGTTCAGTGTCATACACAAATCAGGACATTTCAAAGTATTATAACCATATTAAGCAAGATTGAGTTTCTTTCCTGAATGTTTCTTTCCAAAACATTATGCCCAAAGGACAAAAATGTATTTTGCAGTTCTTAAATTATAGAGTGGTATTGGAGAAGAATTGGCTAAGACCCAGCCCAAATTCATAAATAAAATGTTGGGAAAATAAGTGAAATAAACCAAGTTATTTTATCAATTTATACTGAAAATAATAGACTCCTTAAAGGCTCTTATTCCCTTCCCAGTTAGATCTTCTCCTTTTAGATGCTCAGATCCCTCAGCATAGGTGCTTCTGCCCCTTTACAACAGAGTAATCTAATTTACAGTTGTAGTTTAACTTCTGGAAGCTGGATATTCATGGGATAACTCCAGACAACCTACTTATCAACCTGGGGACTTTCTGCATCTTGAGACACAGTTCAGCACGGGTGCTTTTTCTTGTTTTGTAGACAAATATTGGCTCTTTCCAAATTAAATAAAAGCTACTACATTTGTCTGGAGGAGAAAATAAAATATTTAAAGCCTGGAGTAGTTTATTCAAAGGGTAAAGCCTTGAAGATATTTAAGAAAAACACTGAAACAGATGAAAGGAAAAAGGAGAAAATTGGTGCCCGGAGAGAGGCAGAACCATTCTTTGTAGCTGATACTGCATTTGTACAGACAGAGCTGTGAGGTGTATTCTCTCACCCTGGACGTTTGACATTTAAGATTAACACCTCAAGGGAAAATAAGAAGATTCAGGAGAAGGCAATTTTGGGATGTAGAACTTTCCTTCAGGTTTAGATGTTGTACTTTGATGCTGTCCTGAAAAACATTGGAATAGTATTTCTTGAAGCACAGACAGTGTTGAAGCTCTAAAAAGGGAAATAAGTGAGGTTTGCTGGGAAAAATACAGTGAGGACCACGGGAAAAACTGGCTTGGAAGATGCAACCAGCTTTTACTTCTCTGTTACACAAATAGTATGATTCTTGGTGCCTTGCTGCAGGCCTTTATCAGCTGCCCATGTTTATGCAGTGCTTCATTTTAATTAGCCCGAAGATTCAAGGCTTAGAAGGAATAGCAGGGGTCTCTAATTATCTTCACAAACTCGTGATCTGCCCAGAAAATGAGGAATGAATCAGCATTGCGCAGTCAGAGGCCAGTGCTCAATCACAGGGAGAAGCAGGGAGGGTGGAAGATGAAGAAATGCAGTTTTCACTGGCTTCTCTGGGCCTTGAGAATTACCAAAAATAATCCTTCTTTAGGGGAGAACTCTAGATATAGAGATTTTTGGTTTATTCATATCATCAGTGTTGGGCTAGATATTTTAGGATGATTTTTTTTCTCATGTCTCTGCTGTATTTCTGATATTTTTATATATTCAGGCGTTGGTATCACTTCTTGGAGGACTTGTGGGACAATAATGTTTTCCAAGCATTGTTTTTCAGTCCAAGTTCCAGAGAAATAAAGACTAATCTTTCATTCCCTTGAAAGAAATGTCTGACATTGGGATCTGAGTCGTTGCTATTCACAAACTGGCCTTGACAAGAAAAAAAAACCACAAAAACTAACAGAGGATTATCTCTTTAGCAACATTGGAATCAAAGCTGCATTATTGATATGAAGCTAAAAAGGCTTTGCAGTTCTTGATATAATTAAAAGCCACTGTTATTATGGAAATTTGTCAGCACAGCTGTTGTGTTGGAAGAAAGGTGACACTCTTCTCTATCGGTAATCCCTTTAAATCTCTGACATGATTCAGAGCTCCTCAAACAATGCCAGTAAATTAAACAAAACTGGATGCCTTCCATACATGTATTTATTACTTACACCCCTGTCAGCAAGTCATGTGAGAGGGCAATAACAGAACTCGAACTGACTGGTGAAGGTAATGCGAATGTCCCATCTTACCAACTTTATTTTCAATTTCTGAGATACTCGTTTTTGCCCCAAAAGGGTGTCTGGCTTCCTGATGACACAAGCACTGGCCCAAAGAGCTTACAATGGCTGCAGGGGCAGCAGATTGGAAGGAAGAGACATGGAACTGTTGGAACAGGTCCAGCGCAGGGCCACCAGGATGATTAGAGGGATGGAGCAGCTCTGCTGTGAGGACAGGCTGAGAGAGCTGGGGCTGTNTCAGGAATCAAAAGGTTCAGGGCTCTTCTCTCACACCATGTCAAGCCTCTTTACTTTCTGACTTGCAGCGAGAAGTAAATGAAATGGGTGAAGTTTTGGGGTGGTTGGTGTCATATGTTGGTTGCGGTTAACGTGGCCGAGCGGGTGGGCAGCCCCCTTTCTCCTGGGCTGCATCATCCAACCAACCAACCCACCTCCAAAGGAAGGCGCTGATGAATTGTGCTGTGGGGAGAGCTGTCTGCCAAGGCACCGCGGGATTAGTGCTAGGACTGCTCTTATTTAACATCTTCATTAATGATCTGGAAGAGGGAGTAAGCAGGCCATTAATTAAACTGGCAGATATTACGGGGAAATAATGCTAAGAGCCTTGCAGACTGGAAGCAGAGGCAGACTGAAACCGAAGAGGGGTATTAAGAAAATAAAAGTAATTTGGGAAAACAGCATTTCTTTGCCCGCAGCTACATCTGGGTCATTTTACAGATTTGGATTGCATGGACGTTTGTATCATCTGCACAGTTTATTTTACAATTAAACACTCAGCAGCTTGAGAGAAGTGACAGCTGTATAAAATACAGGATTTTTTTTGCTTTTAGCGGGGGTAAGGCAGTAGAAACAGTATGTTTTGGTTTCTTACTTGATCAAGAGAGTGCACTGCAGCGTGCCTTTAGACAGAGTTTGGGTAATCCTGTCTGCACTACTTGTCAATATCAGTATATCTTTCATCAATACATTAATTTTTGACCATTCCCAGAGCACTGAAGTGAGCAGGGCTAAGAGTAGCCCTGGAGAGACTCCTCTACAGACACTCTCATTTGATTCTTGTAACTTTTTTAGATCTTTCAGGTGATTTAATTTACTTTATTTTTTTTTAAAGTAGGTTTTAATCAGAATTACATGTGGTTTAATAATGTTACCAAACTTGATGGATTATAAGATTTTCTAGAAATAATGTGGAGGGGGTTCTTTGAATGAATTCTCCTTCATTAAGGTTGTATCAGCAATTTCATGATTTTGAAAGGGATTCATATGGATCTGTCCAAGCTGCAATCACCACTACAGTCCAGTTTCCCTTTTAAAATTTGTTTTTAAGAGAAAAAATTGATACCTGCTATTTTCTGCAAGGTCTTGTAAAGTCCACAAAAGAACAGTGATGCCCAGCAGCTCTAAAAATCCAGCAAATACGATCAGACAAGGCAGAATACGAATCTGCTTGGGTTTCCAGAAGTTGCAAACCTATTTAATGTGTCATATTCTGTATAGACTGCACAAATAGAGTGTTCCCTGCTCGTCCCCACCAGACAGGGCTGGCCAGGCCACAGCAGTATGAATTTTCCCTTGGAAAAGCCGTTTGTTTGTGTAAATCGTGGATAAATCCGCCCAGCGTGGGTTAAGTTGGTGGTGCTGGGAAGTTCTCCTTGGAGTCTTTCTTGCAGCAGAGGAAGCCAGCTCCTGATGCAGCAGCGCTCTCAGGAGGAAGCTGGGAATATCGCACCGGCTGAGTAAATCCAGAAAAAAAAAGGAAAGAAAAGAGGGAAAAGTATTACTGCAAGTGCAGCTGTCAAACCGGGGGATGTGGGAGAAAATGAGGCGGTGACAGGTTGGGCAGAAAGAGAAATGGCATAATATGAAGTGAGTTAATGATGCCAGCAATTTTTAGCAGCTGGAAGGTGAGGGCAGCAAAGGCGAGGTGGCACCCCGTGATTTATGTGGAGAGGCAGGCCAGGTGACAGTTTTTGAAGCTGCTAAGTTAAGCTCAGGTGTTCAGTCTCACAGGTTTTTGGGATATAATTATAACAACTGTGAGGGTGGGGAGGCACTGGAACAGGTTGCCCAGGGAAGTTGTTGATGCCCCATCCCTGGAAGTGTTCAAGGCCAGGCTGGATGGGGCTTGGAGCAACCTGCTCTAGGGAGAGGTGTCCCTGCCCATGGCAGGGGGGTTGGAACTGGATGATCTTTAAGGTCCCTTCCAACTCTGACCATTCTGTGATTCTATGAATTACCTGATCATCAGTGATTTGCTCTCTCTTGTGTTCCAGTTGAGATGACTTATTAAGAAATACTTATTGCCAATCAAAGGTTTTGGTTTTCTTATGCCAATTATATGCTAAAAAAGGTCCATTAGTTTCCACTGAATTATTACTCCTGACTTACCCTATTAAAAAAAGTTCAACTGAATTAAAAATACTTACTATAAAGGTATATTTTTTAAAAGATGCCATTTGTCCTGGCCTGAGGTGCCTGTTATTTTCATCCCACTCGTAAGAAACTTTAATATGTGCTGGGTAGCAAAAATAAATCATGCCATTCCGGGTGCCTGAGTTATTATTCATACTAACAGGATAAATACTAAGGGAAATGAGAAACAGCAGCAGAAAACTTCAGTTGAGCTGTGCCATTTTTGTTAAGAAAACCAGTGAAAAGTGAAGAGGTATAAACTTTGACAAAAAAAGCTACAACTTAACTCTAAAAATCTTCTAATAATGTGAAAAATCAGGGGGCTTCTCACTTTTCTTTGGCAAGGATTTATTTTCAGTGTCTGTTTACTGTAGTTTATTTCAGGTATTTTTTTTGCAAAAATGAGTGTACTTGGTACCACATGTGCAATGTGTATTTTGTGAGCTGGGTGAGTATTGCTGGGATGAAGCATATGTTATAGATATAAAACATTATTATTGTGACCTAGATTTGAAAGCTTCTACAACTAACTTAAAGAAGATGAAACAAAGACATCTGAGTATCGTGTTTAAACAATATTCATATTAATATTTAACAATATTCAGGCTCATGTTGTGTCTCCAGCTATTATTTCCTTGCTCATCCCAGTCCTAGGTATAAGCTGCTGAAGCTCTCACTTTAGGTGGTGACTTCTTACTCCAAATGAGTTTGATATCTCTTCCTGAAGGGTGCCTAAGTAACGTGTGATGATGAAATTTGAAGCTATGGAAAGAAGCTGCCCAGAGGGAATAGTATTTGGTGCACTGTGTATTAGGGGGCATTTAAAAATCATAGAATCATAGAATGGTCAGAGTTGGAAGGGACCTTAAAGATCATCAAGTTCCAACCCCCCTGCCACGGGCAGGGACACCTCTCCCTAGAGCAGGTTGCTCCAAGCCCCATAAAATAAATAAGCCCAAAAAATAAGCCCCAAAATAATAAATAAGAGCTGTCAAAGGAAGCTTGTGGGAGTAAATTTGCAGTAAATAATAATAAATAATCTCGTAGCACAGCAGGACTGGTTTTCAGTAAGCAAGCAAGTGGTCAGGTCAGCTTGTAGTCGAGTAGTCACTGGTCACCACGAGGACAGGAGCTTTTAAAGTGGCAAAGAAAATGGGATGTGCATTCATCAGTGGATGACTGATGGGCTGGCAGAACCCTCAGTATGTCATGACCACCAGAGTGCTGGGATACAACATCCCCACAAGGGACTCGAGGCCATAAATATATTTTACCAGCTGCTGTGTGGAAGGAAAACCTAGTGCAAGAGTTTGGGTTTTATGGGACTGCCGAAGAGGTGTTGATCATTGAATCAAGTAATGAGTTCTCAAGATCGTGGTAATCAGAGGGGGCTAAGTGTCTGGTTGATGCAGGAAACATCTGTTAAAGGATTTCTCCCGAGTCTCATCAGGAGTTGGCAAATCTCGGTGCTTTAGCAGTGTTTTCATTATTGCTGTGTCTATAAAATGGCATCATATGTTTTTACTACTGTTCTTTTCTGTATTCTCAGTGAGAACTAATCTAATAAGAGGTATTTTAACTCCAGCTTCTTGTTAGAAGTTGAAACAATAGATAAAAATATTTTACTACTTTTCAACTGCATATATATACACATTGGGAATTTCAATTTCTGTGCAAAGGTAAATCACTGAGTATGAAAATAACATGTATCTGACCTGTGAGCTACACATCTAGCTTTGTTGTAAAATTAACACCTAGTTACTGTGGAATTGAAGAAGTAGCTGTGTCCTTTGCTGTCTGAAAGTAGCTGTGTTGTTACATGTGCTTGCTTTTCTTTATTCTGCACAGAGAAAAGACAGGTTGCCTAATGAGCATCAATTAACAACCTGATAATCACACCTGTGTTAGGGTGGGGTTGAAATTCCCTTTTCACATTGCCTAATAGCTCTTTCAAAGTGTCAGTGCTGGAAAACTCAGGCTTGAGAACTTTAATATATGGATAATTTATTATTTTTTTGTGATGAATATGCAGTCACTTTACCTCTAGGTCATTTTAAAGCAATCGCCGGTTTTGACACAAACCTGATGGACAAGAGAGATGCTTTAAGGTAAGTCTTTCTTACCAAAGGAATAGGGATGAAGGGGTGGGGACATCTTGACTAAGACGTGTGATAAAAGTTAACATCATCAGATTGTGACTTAGGGTGTGTGATCTGGTCTGTGTAAAGTTTGAATAAAGGGATAGATAGGTTTGGGGGGGTTTCATTTCCTTGTTTTTATTGGTTTGTCATAACACCTGGTATATCTTGCAGTACTCTAATTGCTTTACATCTAGGCAAATGTATTTTAATATTCTGTCTAGTGCAACAACCTCTTTCATTAAACGTATGCTTTTTCTGTCTGCTGCTATCACATCATTCTTATCTTGCAGTGGAGAGTTCAACACGTTAATTATGTGCTTGGTAATAATATGGTCTTTTAACTTCAAGCCTGTTGTCTTTCCGTTTTCCTGACTGGCTCCTTGCTCTTATATTATTAAAGAGCATAAATACGTGCTCACACTTACCTTCAGTTTCAACTCAGATTGATTGCTTTCCAGAAATTATGAGAAGTAGCAAATTATTTCATCTAGAACCGAAAGATTTTGGAGCAATTAATTTAAAATATATACTGTGTATACATTCTTGTCTTCTTATCATACTTGAAGAGCATGACTAGAACCTCCAGTTGCCCTGGCTGTATCTGCCTTCCTGATGCTTCACCTTTATTTTGTCCTTTGTATTATGCATTAGGCTTTAGCAAACAAATGCAAACTTTTGACTACATATGGAGTATCATCATCTCTATTTGTATGCTGTGTTGTCTCTAATAATGGAATTTTAGAATTACTTTAATCTGACTTTTGCTTCTCTCAAAAACCAGCCCCATATTGAACACACTCAGCATTTTAGTACAAGGAAGCTCGGTGCAGTCACACAGTGCTTGTCTTATATTCTGAATAACTGTACTAAAATCAGCATTCCTAAAGGAGTAAATAGTATTTTTGTGTCTGACCTGGAAGGTTTTGTTGCTCCTTGCAGCTGCAAGGTCCTTGATGCAAGTGATGGCCCTAAATACAGGTCACTGTCTGGGTGTCGTGCCTGGATTCTTGTAAGTGGGGAGATGACTTGTACTTTTTCTGTACATTTTTGAGATGTACAAGTGGAAAAGGATCAGTGTTAACATGGGAACCCTAACTGTACCCTTAAAGACATATCAACTGAAGAATTTGTTCCAAACCTTAGAATGACTGTGATAGAAGAGGGAAAGGGAGAAATTATCAATATTATAAAAATGACAAAAAACAAAAGCAAAAAGAGGCAGACAGACGGTGGCAGGTGTCATCTTTGGATCCAGACTTGTGAATTTCTCTCCCATTTATCACCATCAAAGAGAGGATGAAACAGCTGAGCATCAAGGCACTACCAAAGCCCTTTACATCTAACTCCAAGCACCTGGCCCTCGTCAGAAAGAGAAGCGTTTCATCTGTCACTCTCCAGCTTGAAACCAGCAGTTCCCAGGCTCTTTTTGCTGGGTACGGTAACGTCAGCTGGTACAAGGCATCAGTCTCACTGGGCAACCATCACACAGTTCCAGGGAAGAGCTAAGTTCCCTGGTTGTACGAGGCAGTACTTTGGATTTCTTTAAATGCTGAGGTTAATATTGCAGAAAGACTGATAGCAAAGGGTATAACTATGAGGTGGGTGTAATCTTCTAGATATCCATCAAAGTCCATAGCAGAAGCTCTTCCTTAGGACAGTTATGAGGAGAGGAGAGGACTGAGAGGGGATCTCATCAATGCTTATCCATATCTAAAAGGTGGGTGGCAAGAGGATGGGGTCAGGCTCTTCACAGTGATGCCCAGCAACAGGACAAGGGGTAACAGACACAAGCTGAAACAGGAAATTTCATCTCAATATGCAGAAAAATTTCTTTCTTTTGTGTGAGGGTGGCAGAGCCCTGCAACAGGTGGCCCAGAATCTTCTTCTCTGGAGACATTCAAACCCCACCTGGACACATTCCTGTCCAGCCTGCTCTGGGTGACTCTGCAGGGGGTTGGACTGGATGATCTTTTTCCACCTTCCAACCTCACAGCATTCTGTGATTCTGTGATGATTCCTTCAGCCTGAATTCAAATGGGGCCGTACATGTATCAGTGGATTCCTGGGTTGTGTAGAGATGCCTCGAGACAGATAGTGCTAGAAAAACAGGGAAACTTTTCCAGCTGGACAAGTTAGAACAGCAATAAAGAGCAAGGGTCTTACTGAGTGCTATTTGGCTATGAGTCAGAGCAGACCTTCCAGGGGCTGTTAGCACACCTCTGTATCTCAAGTGAGGTGCAACAGTTAACAGCTGAGAAGTGGCTGTCTCCAGCTGAACTCTGAAAGAATATCCACAGTTAGCTTTTCTGAAGCCATTCTGAGATTGGAATGTTGTTTATAGTGTTTAACAGTACCTAACCTGTTTAAAAAGCCACTTCCATTTGTTGTCCACTTAATACACTATAGCTAGATTCATAAAATTAGCTCAGAATAGGAAAAAAAGGGGTCATTGTATTGTTTGCAATAGATAGGTCCCAGACGTACCTCCTTTGACTTTATTAGGCATAGACTAGGGATGAACTTGGATCATTCTTTCTCTGGTTGATACCAACCTTCAGTTGCTGATGCCATTATTAAGTTAATTGTTTGGATCATCAGTCTGTGTCAGGGAAGCTTTCAGAGTGCTTGATGAGATTTCCAGCATCACGCTGTGAGGTATTAAAAAATGATGAATTCACATGCAGGTAAAACGATGCCCTTCAGCTACAATAATGAATCACTACTTTGTTTACAAATGGGTATTCATCATCAGACGTGGCAAGCACAGGCGTTTTGGAAGGGGAAAGGCATTAGCACAGCAAATGATCTTTGCAGCTAAAGCTGAGTTCACAGCGCGGGGAAAAAGGAGAGCATGTCAAATTATCTTTTCAGGAAGGAATTATGAATGCAAATTCACACTGACCCATATTTAAATGTTAACAAAAGACACTGTTCATTATTAAGATGTCCTTTTTCATGAGAGATCAATCAACACAATATACTTCATCTAAAAGTTTCACTGTTGAATAGAATTTCGCAGCATATGCTTGTAGATCCTGGAGTAAATACTTAATGTTTTACTCCAAATGAAAGGCTACTTCCTCTCACGGGCAGGAGGTGCCGGAGATCTTCCTCCCACCTTTCTGGCAGCTGGGGAGGGGATTCAAGTGTCCCCACACTGCTCTGGCCATTGATTGGGAAGACTGATAGCATTTTGTTAGTCTTGTCAGCCCAAAATAACCGTGTGATCGCATCAAATTTAGTGCAATTACAAAGTCTCACAAAGGCAGCAAAGATACTGCTGCGTGGGCTCAAGCAGCCAGAAAACGTGCACAGAGGTGCCAGGTGTTGTGATTGCCAGCAAATTAGTAATACTGGGCAGATTATAATTGTCATAAATATGCCTACCTGTCTTGTGAGCATGCCTGGATTGTGCCTTACAGCTCCATATTTGGAATCTAACTTACAAGTGTTACAAATCCAGTGTCAACAGCACTGTCTAGAGAAGTATCTTCCATGCCATAATGTCTTGAGGTCCTTAAGACACGTTTCTAGTTGTCTGGAAAACCAGTGGGTTATTCAGGTGAGCAGTTACTGAACCAACAACAGCACTGGGGATGTGTCAGCACAAAGAGTTCGTAGAATCACAGAATGATTTGGGTTGGAAGGGACCTTAAAGCCCCCCCAGTGCCACCCCCTGCCCTGGGCAGGGACACTTCCCACCAGCCCAGGTCGCTCCAAGCCCCATCCAGCCTGGCCTTGAACCCCTCCAGGGATGGGGCAGCCACAGCTTCTCTGGGCAACCTGGGCCAGGCTCTCACCACCCTCACACCAAAGAATTTCTTCCTTAGATCTCATCTCAGTCTCCCTTTTTCCAGGGTAAAAATGTTTCCCCTCATCCTGTGGCTCCCCTCCCTGATCCAGAGTCTCTCCCCAGCTTTCTTGGAGCCCCTTTAGGGACTGGAAGGTCACTAGAAGATCTCCCAGGAGTTCCATAAAGCTGGAGTGTAAACTAGAGGCACGGTCACACCCCAGCCATAAACTGCTGCTGTGAAGATCTGGGTAAGACTTTTGTTAATTCCAAAAGCCCCTCGTCTCTCCCTGCTGTACAAAGTGCAAGCATGGAAAAAGTCTTCAAAGTATGTCTGAAAGTCCTTAGAATGGTCTTGGAGGATCTCTTGGTGATGATTATCTCAACAGCAAAGATTGACAGAAAACAAAACCAGTGTCCTGATCAACATGGTGTATTTTGATGGAGGGTTTTGTGTAGAGGCAAGAAGTGTTTCTGCTGGGTAACTAGGGATTCTGAAATTAAGGAAAACTTACTGTTTCCTCAGAGTATGAGAAAGGAACTTGTGAAGTCAGGGTGGCACCAGCATTCACTGTGCTCCATTCTCTGTGGGAACTGCTTGTTGGCGTAGCCGCGGAGGAGAAGGGGAGGAAACCTCAAAATAAACAGTAGGACTTTCATGCTGTTACCTATAACAATTAGTCACATCCATCCCAGAGCCTGTGAGATCTAAAATAGAGCTGACACAAACATCAAGACAGAAGGTAATTTTCCACCTTAAACTTGAAACACGCTTTGTTTCTGAAAGGAAAGGATGGGTAAAGGATGGTTTGTCTTATCCTGAAATTTGGAATCATTTATTCACCTTCGAGGTAGTAAGTAGTATCTGCAGTGACTGTGTGTTAACACTGCTCACTACCAGCACGCATTATTGATTCATTTTCCTGAAGAGGGGCATTATTTTCCCCTTGGTTACGGAGTTGTCTGCCAACATTCCGTGAAAAATCACAAATAGCTCCAGGAATTGTTTACCTAAGGCAGGAGTATCCCTGCAAAGAGGGGCTGGAAATGCTGTGACAGTTCCCATTTCTGCAGTGGGTAGCTAAACAATCACCTTGGTGCTCAGAATTTTAATTTACAAACAAATGATGGCAGTTCATTTGCCTGAAGCAGTTCCTGTTTATCTGCCTGGCCTTCTCTTGGAGATCATTGCTTCTCCAGCACCAAACAAGTTCTGAAAAACTGCCTTTTACTACCCAGAATATCCAGATAACCCAAAAGAGCATCACTGTGGCTTGGGGTGGTGATCTGGGGGAGATGGTGAGCCATCTGGGATGCTTCAGGAGTTGTTTCTGCTGTGGGAGCGGAATCTTTCAACGGATAGGCAGGGAAAGCAGCTGAGAATGGTAAATCCTGCCATCACCCAGATGTAACAATAATAATGAATGTTCTCAAATGCTTCTAATTAGCCTGGTTTAACCTGCTTTCCAGCAGAAGTGTTTGTGTGTCAGAAACTAGACATGCTTCATCTGAAGTTCTGTGCCTCCAGTGTGCCTTCACTCCTAACTCATACAGTAGAACAAACTTGCACTTTTTAGTCTGTATTTATTCTCTTTAATTTTACTGAAAACGATATTCTAGTCTAGTGCTGGGAGCTCTGATTTTTTTTGAGTAATTTTTTCAATTTATTACATTCACAATAAGAATCATAAAATATAAAGCAAATGTATCTGTGTCATGGTATAACAAGTCATGCATCCCGAGTTACACAGAGGGAGCTCTCGCTTCATTTTTCCCTGCAATGAACTGAAATGATGTAATAAATATTTCTGGGCAATGACACACTTTGAGTCAGGATGTTTATTTGTTGGAGGCTAAAGCAATAGCACCCAATAACATTGTGGCATTTTGCTGACTTGCTCATTTATCTGATGCAAAATAACTCATTTTCCTTAAAATGCAGATGGTTTTGGCTGCTATTTGTTTCGCATACAGAAGTTAAAAGAGTAAACTCTGTTTGACATTGAAGCTTAGCGATCCCTTGTTGCTCAAAGAAGAAATTCCTCATTCTAGGGTGTATAAAATAGTAACAGAATGATCTGTAGAAGAATTAAGTACTAGTCATGAACCTTGTGTAGTTTGGTTCCTCCCTTTCTCTTGGATTTGTGACTGTGTATTTGGTTCCCATAATTGTTAACCTGTTATTGAATGTGCAGATACAGTTCAGAACCTTTCATCTGCTCCCTCTGCTTGTTGTGGTTCAATTTGCCTTTTCCTGGAGTTGTTTGCTGCTCCGAGAATGTTTGAAGTCCAGCTGCTAAACAAACACTAGAAAGAATGAGGTTTCCTTTCCCTGTTACATATATGGGAACTTGGAAATTGGTTTTTATCACAGATATGTGAAAGCATTTTCTTTTTGTAGGGACTCAGAGAGGAGAACGTGCTGCACAGGCCCTTGTGGTGGCAGACACAGTTCTGTGTGAGGAAAAGAGGTGCTTGAAGCAGAATCTTAGGCTGTGTGCATGAATAAAACAAATCACAGAATCATAGAATGGTTTGGGTTGGAAGGGACCTCAAAGACCACCTAGTTCCAACCCTCCCCATCTCTCCTGGAGCCCCTTTAGGGACTGGAAGGGGCTCTAAGGTCTCCCTGGAGCCTTCTCTTCTCCAGGCTGAATTCCCCCCAACTCTCTCAGCTTGTCCTCACAGCAGAGGGGCTCCAGCCCTCCCAGCATCTCTGTGGCATCCTCTGACCCCCCTCCAACAGCTCCATGTCCTTCCTGTGCCGAGAATGGTATTCTTCTAAAATATGGGATTTATTTATTTATTTATTGGTAAATTGCACAGGCGGAAAGCAAAAAGAGTAATAAAAAAAAGATTTCTTGCAAATTTTCAATTTTTTTTTTTTATGTCACAATGAGATTTGCATTTGCTAAGATGTTCAGCACCACTTTGCCCAGCACTACAAAATCTCCAGGTTTAGCTGAGTCCAAACACGCTGTTCTCTAAACTGCCTTTACATTTTGCAATGAGCTTTTCTGTTACTGTGTCCCAGTGATCTGTCAAAAAAATAAACCAAACCCAAACCCCCTTTATTGAAATACCACTAGAAGAAAAACTGATGCACTGTTGCCAGTGCATTTTACAGCTCTGTGGTGATACGCACAGATACTTGTTGTCAACATGGATAAATTTCTAGATTGTCAGGACTAAAATTCTTCTGAAAAAGAGAAAAGGTTGTCTTTTCATTTGTTTATCTCGTATTTATTGTCTAACAAGCCTGCCCTTCACTTTTGCTACTTTATACTGTCCATTGAGGCTGACGGCAACCCTAATGTATTATGGTATGAAAATAATAGTCGTTTTTAGAGACTAGTACTAATAACAACAACATTATTCCTGGAGGAAAACAGGGATGTTTTCTTGAACTTGGAGATCTAAGAAATTTAAATTGGAAGAGGGGAGATTTAGATGAGATCTTAGGAAGAAGTTCTTTGCTGTGAGGGTGGTGAGGCACTGGAACAGCTTGCCCAGGGAAGCTGTTGATGCCCCATCCCTGGAAGTGTTTAAGGCCAGGTTGGATGGGGCTTGGAGCAACCTGCTCTAGGGAGAGGTGTCCCGGCCCATGGCAGGGGGGTTGGAACTGGATGATCTTTAAGGTCCCTTCCAACTCTGACCATTCTATGATTCTATGAAATTATATTCTTTGATTAATTGACACTGATTTACCTGGCTAAGGAATCCCAAACTGCAACTCTGTACTGCAGTAATGACATTTTGTAATCATGCTGTCCATACAACGAGAGAAGACTCATATTTTTCTACGCAACTATCTTATTGATATCTTATTGATATCTTATTGATAGTTGTGTCTCGAATATGCACATATACTCAGTCATTGAGTTACGTGTGTGTGCCATGAGCCTTAACTCTGACTTCACTTTGTTTTTCTTCCTACTTTTGAATATTCTCTCCTGAATTTACTATTTTGCATCACGAATGAAACACAGAATGCTGGACTGAGATATTTCTGGTTATCCCAAAGTATTTCTTTCCTTTTCTTTAAAATCCTAGTTGTGCATACAGAATATTTAGGTAAATACTGTCATATTTGGTGCATACGTGTTCCTCAGAGGAGCAAAGCCCAAACAGTTTGAAAGAGAGATTCATGCTGGGAGTGGGAAGTGAAATAAGAATGTTCCCAAGTCTAGAAAAGGAATAGGAAGGATAACGCTAGAGAAATGCCACTTTTGAAGCCTAACCTTTAATTGCTGTTGATCAAGTTGTGCTGCAACTCTGGGTCTTGAAAAGATCAGAACTAGTGACATCACATCATGCTTTTGTGAGAGTTCTTGGCACAAATTAGGCATTTCTTCTGACATTTGTCCAGAACTGCCAATGAATTATGTCATGAAACTGTTGCAGATCAAAAAGAGTGATAATTTGAGCTACTTTTGTATAACTAATAAGAACAAGCTAACAAAGTCACATGGAAATGTTGTCGCTCTGCTTGGGTTCAGTGACCCTGATTGTAATGGTGTGTATAATTTTGGTTTACATGCTGAATTCAATTTTTTGTAAATTGTCAACTTTTACAGCCAGTAAAAAATTAAAATACCCATAAATCCAAGCAAAATAGGCTCATATCCATAAAAGATATTAAAAAAATAATCTGTTACATACCCAGTGCCCTAACACTTACTTATTCAAAACTGAACAATGGCTGGAATCTCTCCAGATGCAGACAAATGCTAAATGCTGCCAGTATGCTGCCAGTATAAAACCAGTCTCTCTTGCTGGTATTCAGTGTCCCTGAGGGAGTAGTGACCCATACGTTGCCATCCATAATAGCTACTTTCCCAGGGAGAGAGGGGAAGAGAATGTTTGTGCAACCATCTTTGGTAAGTTGAATTGCTTTTTCTTCATATTTTATTGTGGTTTAGTGGCAATCAATGGACCCAACGAGAGAGCTGTCTTGCTAATTGAAGTTTCAGGGGCAGGAGAATCATTTGGAGCAAGTGTTAACTCTCTGCTCATCTTGTTTTCTAGTTTGTTTTTATATTGCCCTTCCTATCCAGCAAAGTTTCTCATTGTTCGTTTGATTTTACTTGTAGCTTAACAACTCCTTATCGACTTATTTGGAATATCATTACACAGCTCAGTTTGAATTTGGTCCTTTTGAGCACTAAAATACGAGACCTTACCACAACTGTCCAAGAGCCAAGATTGTATATGGGATACAAAGAAGAAAAGGAGTCCAGGAAGTCTTAAATTAGGATTTTCCCCATCTCAAACAAGGCCTACAAGAGAAAAATACCCCCACGGTTCTTAGCAGAGAAGGATGTTTCTGATAGCAATCATCTGATTCAGACAAATTCTTAAATAAGGATAAGGGTAAGCAACATAACTCATTAAATGAGTAGTCTTCCCCTTTGACACAAGTTCCACATTCTCTCCAGAGTTTATGACCATGGGAAAGGAAGTACGAATTTTCCTAGGCTTTTATGGGCCAGACAGGCAGAATCTGAGCTATTCCAGAGGAGCCTTATCTTCCTCTTCCACGTCCCAGTTCTGTCCTCTAGCTTGTGAAGACAAAGAGCTATTCACAGCCTGTCTAGAAAGATTCAGGACCTGAACAAAATCCCATGAGCTCCAAGAACACTGTGGATGGGCAAGGCCTCCTTCCTTACAAGCTGATGGGATTGTTTTGTCTGTAATCAATATGTACAATTGCATTCATTGATAAAGATTAATTTTAAGATTGTGCTTTAGCAGAGCAAGAAGATTTCACTTGAGTCTTTTTTTATTTATTCCTTCTTGTTAATTTTTTCCTAAACCGGAGAACTCATCTGGATCTTGGTAGGTGGCAAGAAAGCAGCAGGAAGCGATGTGAAAGGTTGGGCTGGTGGGATAAAAAGAACATTTCCAAAGAAATGTTATGTCAGACTCACAGAGACGGGCACAAGGGTTCCTTAGTGGGGTCTGTAGCTGAAGGGATACAGCACCATTAACAAGAGAAGCTAATTAAAACGTCTACAGCAGGTGGTGACAATAAAGGGTGAAGATGATGACAGTTTTATACCACACCGTTTCTCTGGCACCATATACTCTTCATGAGGATTTGCTCAGACTCCCTACTAGTTGTTCTTGTTTCTGATGCTACTAGCAACGATTGGAGTATGCTAAATAGATGCAAATGTTGCACTCTGATTGCTTCTTATGTTATTGAGTAGCAGTTACTCAGTAACTGCTATCGAGTTGGTTGTGCCCTTTGTTGTGTGTTTTGGTTTTCTCTAGAACTAACTAAAATTTACAAAACAAGGTAAGGGAGGGAAGGAGCAGTGATTCTCTTGCCAGTGGTAGTTGCTTCCAATCAGAACCTACCAGAGAGCTCATTTGATGAGAACTGGGCTGAATCTTCCTGTTGGGCACCCTCTGAAAGAAATTCTGTGATCCGAGTGGAGTGGAGATGAAGATCTTTCTGTTCCCGGTGACTATAGTCAGGATTACGGAGTTGTCCTGTCGAGCACTCTACAAAATAGAGTGCGAGTCAGAGCTGTGAAGCATGTAATATCAGGGGCAGAAGAAAAAGAGGAGAGGTGAAACACCTTATCTCCTTTCAGTAGTGCAACAAGAGAAAGAACGCTTGTCTCGTTCCTCTGATGGCACTTCCTAATGGAATTGTTTATTCTCCTCGCTGCTCTGTGATGGTATCATGATGCATCATTTCATTGGATAACTTCAGTGTATATTGTTTGATACCTTTTTTTTGCAAGGTAACTTACTTGTTTTCAAACATACTTCATTCTTCTAACAACTTCTGGCCCTTCTTGTGCTTGCCTCTGGCAACTACAAAGTTGGCTGTGTCTGCCCCAATTCTGGAAAGTACTGAGTTCTGTTAACTCTATTAACTCAGACCTTAGCTCATTCCAGGATCAAATCTTGTCTAAATGCAACATAAATGATCCGGTTGAAAGGCTGTAATTCAGCAGTTGGATTACATTTCACTGACAAGTCAATCAAGTTGCAATTGTAGACATATTTGGCTGTGTAGAACTCATGTAGAAATTTTTCTAAATGAATTATTTTCAGTGTTGCTGTCCAGTCTGCTCTAATGTAAGTTCATAATCTGCTTTCTGAGGTCACCTTATCCACCACTTGTAATATCATTATTTGCTCTATTTATCAATAAATCAATTGCATTCTTATATATTTAACTTAAAAGTTGATAAGCATGGACTGTAGATAGCGGAAAGAGCTGCCAATTAATTATCACAGTAAGTAGAGAGTAGAGAATTGTCAAGAGAAAATGTTTACACAGATACCCAAAAGGAACATTTGGGCACATCAGTTATATCAGCAGAGTTAATTGTTAAGACAACTCAGTGTCCCTTCAGTCTAATTACACCAGTCTCCTGTGAGGACAGGCTGAGAGAGTTGGGGGGTGTTCATCCTGGAGAAGAGAGGGCTCCGGGGAGACCTTCCAGCCTCTTCTAGTTCCTAAAGGGGCTCCAGGAGAGATGAGGAGGGACTCTGGATCAGGGAGGGGAGCCATAGGACAAGGGGGAAGGGTTTGACACTGAAAAAGGGGAGATTGAGATGAGATCTCAGGAGGAAATTGTTTCCTGTGAGGGTGGTGAGAGCCTGGCCCAGGCTGCCCAGAGAAGCTGTGGCTGCCCCATCCCTGGAGGGGTTCAAGGCCAGGCTGGATGGGGCTTGGAGCCACCTGGTGTGGTGGGAGGTGTCCCTGCCCAGGGCAGGGGGTGGCACTGGAGAGGCTTTCAAGCCCCTTCCAACCTGAACCATTCTGTAATTCTGTGAATTCCACAGAAAAGCAACAACTGAGCAAGGCGCAGCTGGAAGAAGGGCTTCCACTGCAGCTGTCTCGCTCTTTTTTAACAGGGGATTAAAAAGATTCAATAGATCATTATGGTAAACAGGAACCTTTTCCTTGTGTAAACTGTGGGGATGCTCTGCTCGCTCTCTCCTTTCTCATGAGCATGCAGAGATAATGAGAACATCTAAGTCTTTTCTCCAAAACCGTATATAAGGCAAAAACTGGCTTGTTGCTGAGCATAACCACTTTGTTCCTGAATTCATGTCTTTCATAGCTCAGTAAATTCAATATTGCTCTAGTGATTCTACCTAAAGCAGAACATAGAATTTCGTCATATCAGAATGAGTAATTTTTTCTTTAGACTGTTCTGTTTCAAATTACTTTTTCTGTTTCTCTTTCAAATACTTCCTATAAATTTTGTAAATCTCTTCTAAAATGAAATATATTGGGTCTTTTTTGTTAAATTCTTTTTTCAAAACTACATTTCTACTGACAGCTTGAATTTTAGGACTGATGTCTTTGAACTCACTTTTTGTGGACTGATCTGTGTGTATATATATATATCAGTTTGATTTCTGACTTCTTTTTTATGATATATTCATTCAGCATGACTAATGCCTGTTCATTGACATTTCTCTCTTCTCTATAGAAAATTATATGAATATGACAAAAAAATACATTAATCATTTAAAATATTTTTAGCAAGACAAACAACTCTGTTCCCAGGGGAAAAAAAAAATTATTTCATTAATCTTCGATCGTTTGGCATTCCTTTGTTTTGAGACTTCTCTTTTTAGAGTGTAAATACTGCCTGTATTGTACAGATATCCGGTTCTCAAATGGAACCAGTTTAAAAACGGCTGCTTTTTACTTAGCAAGACCATTAATTAAGTCAAGGTACTAGTCAAAAATAAAAAAAGCATCCTCAAACCTAAACATCTATAGGCAGAGGTTGAATATAGGGAAATCTGTCACAACACCCCAACCGTCTCGCCTTTGTGTGAGAAGCAGAATTTTCAATCCAAGTTTAGTTTTTCAGGATAGGAGTGATGACATAAAGCCCCCAGCTGAGTTCATTTTTATTATATCTTAATAATGCTGAATTTTGAATTAAATTCTGCTGTGGATATGGTATCTTAGGTACCTGCTCTTACCAACCAAGCTATTTTAACTTGACCCTCACTTAGTAATTGCAAAGAAATCCCGTGTTGGTTCTCTTTCGTTAACACCTGTATTTCCTCCTTGCTCAAAATTTTGTTCCATTCAGAACTTAATAGATCATGATGTCTTCCAGATACAGTCCTCTCTGTCAGAGTACTGGGTAAAGTGAAAGACACTTGATAGCATCATTTATTATTATAATAATCCGTTTTATTGTAAATGGATATTTTGCAATAATTTCATCTATAACCTGTGGTTGTTCAACCAGATTAAAATCTCATCCAGATAAAAAGATTCTTTCAGCATGTTTCCTTTCTTAGGAAATGCTGAAGTTGAAACCTTTAAGACTACTTACTAAACCTTTTCCTGTTTAAAAAGTTAAATAATAATTTGGAACACTTTTAATAGCAGCCAGTATGTCTCATCCATGTAATCCACTTCCAAGTTAGCAATTATCTACTTGGAAGTGAAGGACATAATCCCTTCTTAGCAATACATGAGGAGGATATGCAATTTCCTAACTACTCATTGCCAACTAATAGAAAAAGTCTTTCTAAAAGAGAAATTTTGTTTTGTTTAAAAAAAAAAATTCCACTTACTTGAGATTTCAGAATTTTATATCCTTTATATCCTTCTAGTCCTGAATGAAACTATCTAAATATCTAAATTATTAGTTAAAAAACTTACAATCCTCATTTGGGAAAAAACATCATCAATCATTTTAGAGTTCCTAGAGTTATCCTTAAGAAATACAGGACCCAAAAGCCCAACTGCTCTCCCCATGAATTCAGATTGTGCTGTCCTGAAAATTCTTCAGGACCCTGGAAGACCTCACTTTTGTCCTCACACATGGTCCACAAAAGGGCTTCTCTGAATCCATGGATTGAGGAAACCTGGGGATGTTTGTGCTGGGGGCTAATGGAGAGCAATTTGTACACCTCTGATTAGAAAGCAGAGGTTCCTGAACAGCCCTGGTTCTGTCAGAAGTTCGTCAAGTGTTTTTAATTTGTTGATTGTTTGTCAAGTGTTTTTAATTTGTTGATTTAGAAAAATCTAAAGCAAATGTTTGCAGGGTTTTCTTCTGTCGGCTTCAAAGAATGGACTTAAAACTTAGATGCAGAAGGCTGTATTTCTTTCAGTGAGAGCTGACTCCCACCTCACTCATTTTGTCACTTTTTAAGACCTACAATTTGTTGTCTAAACTGCATTTCTGTGATCCACCCTGTGCGAGGGGGCAGAGGGAAGCTGTGCAGTCCATGAGCACACCAGGAAATTCATTATGACAACTTCTCTAGTGCTTTTCCCTTCTGGTGTGTGGGACTGGGGAGGCTGCCCAAATGGTTTGCATGAAACAGGTGACTTGCTGTTGTCTAAATGGCCAAGATTTTTGATTAGAAACTATCAAAACCTCCCCCCCAGGCTCGTATATGAGGAGATAGGGGAAGAAGAATGAATATTCAACTTGATGAAAGATCATATTGCTAATAAGCTGATTCATACAAAACAATATTCTGCTTGTGGAGGCAATAAAATTATTACAGAGTTGGGCTGCTCATCCTGGAGAAGAGAAGGCTCCAGGGAGAACTTAGAGCCCCTTCCAGTCCCCAAAGGGGCTCCATACTGTCATTCCAGTGATCCAATATTCCAACCAAGGTATTCTTTATTTTTGCAAAGGCTGTAGCTCAGACATAAAAAACATTTCTCTTGGAACTATTTCTTCACATGCAGGAGTCAAATGTATTGGATGCAGTATCTTACTGGCTAACATGTTGTGTCAACTTTGATTCTGAAAAATACTTTCCTTGTAATTAAATTAAGCCAGAGAACTGACGCTTTTGTACGTCTCCTTAAGCGTTCTCCTTATCTCTGTAAGCATACCTCCTTCTCCTAAGTTTCTCCTTATCTCCATAAACACAATTAATAAGAAGTCATAGCAATGTACACGTTTCTCCAATGATACAAGGAAAAAAACATTCCAGAACTAGAGTAGCAAAAACTTCCTTCCTATATAAGATAACCTTCATTCTTTAACAGCTCCTTGCTGTCAACCTGAGCTGGACAAGAGGTTTAAAAAAATCCCAGGTTACTCCCTGTATTCAAAGGCCGTATTTCAAACTGAAGTGAAATGAGATAGTCCTTCTGTTTGCTTTGTCACATGTTGGAAAGCGTTAAGCCAACGTAAATACCTTCAGAAGCTCTCTGCCTTGGTGCATGTCACGTTGGACTGCGCATGGAAGTTATGCTTGATCCAGAAAAATAAACATCTTGAAAGAGAACAGCTGATTTTCAGCTGCTGGACTTTATTAAAAGCTTATCCTAAAGGTGACCTCTAAAGACTTAGCAAAATGTACATTGGAACAGAAAGCTTGCCATTCTACTCATAGGGAATTTCTGAGGATGCTGGGGAAGTACTAATTCAGAGCTGATTACCCAGTGCATGTGTACCAGCTGATAAACCGAGCAGTGAACATCAGAATTCTGTATTTCAGGGATTTTAATCACTCAGTAATAAAGAAACATATTGACATGAAGTGATGTATCAGCTTCTTCATTCTTTCTGTGACTGAGCACAATTGGCTATGTATCGCCTCACTTCTTTGGAATA
Organism: Thinocorus orbignyianus; assembly: GCA_013400375.1. Classification (NCBI taxonomy): domain Eukaryota; kingdom Metazoa; phylum Chordata; class Aves; order Ciconiiformes; family Thinocoridae; genus Thinocorus; species Thinocorus orbignyianus. The sequence goes on from VXBW01001780.1 coordinate 218,978, forward strand.
AAACCCAGTCTGAACTAGAAGAAAATCTCAGGGTCTAATTAATTTTTAGTAAAGCTTGATTAGTTCTAGTCAGTGCAACCTTTTATTGACTTTGCGAGGGCCGAGAGAGGAACTTTGTCGCATCCATCAGAGTTAACATGAAGAAAGAGAGATTATTATCTCTTTGGACTCCACTTGCTTTTGGCTTTCACTCTTGCTTCCCAGACCTTTGTTTGGAGCTGGGGTGGAAGACGGGAACTGAATTAACTGAACGAGGGGAGGCCAGTATTCAATTCAGAGAAGGCTGGGATTGCCAGGGTTCCTGTGAGCTTGATTGTGGTAGGAGATGAGAGAGTAGCCAAGCATCTGAGCAGCTACTCCCACAGAGGGGATGCTACTTTTGATTTCCCCTCCAATTCTGGGTGGGAGAGGCTCCCAGAAGAGAGAAAGGATTCTGTTCCAGCTCTTCAGACAGCCCATGGGCACACGGTGGTTGGCATCACCGCTTCTCTTTTACAGTCTGCATATTCCTGAGGGAAACATTTTGATATATACAACACTCCCTTGCTCCTGGGAGCTTTCTTCTGAGATGCATTTTTATATTGTAAAAAATAGCTCTTGCAACATAAAAAGCACTTAAACTAACAGGCCACTTCAACTCAACTACTAATGTTTTATTGGACTCGTGTTCCCATCTACAGTAGTTTGCACACTCTCGGTATCCACAGAGATTTCTTCAAAACATCAGCTTTGTGCTTGAGAATTGAGATGAATAGATAAAATAAAATGAAACAAAATAAAAATGTATGAGCCCTCTCCCCAGCTTTCATGTCTGAGACTCATTTGGATCCACACGGACTGACTGGATGTGTAGCCTGAGGTAGAATTTTCAATCCTGGATTATTTCTAAAGAGCGATTCAAATGGCTGATAGAAAGAAAGAAAGAAAGACATATATGAAAGTGAAAGGGGAAAGATGGGCAACAGAATGGCTGGAGAGAAGGACATGGCAGCAGTTTAAAAATATTTATCTTTCCATTTTAAAAAGGATGATAAACCAGAAAACATTTTGCTACCTGTATGTTTTCTGAGCGATGAAGTATGGGCTTCTGAAATGTCAGAGAAAAATCATCTTTTGTAGTATTATCACTTCCTAATCATGACAGAATTTTAACCAGAAATAGCTTTGCACCTGAACTTACGTAATACAGCAGATTTTGTACCAATTTCTCATACTTTGGGCATTCTGGGCATGAAAGAGGACGTCCTCAAGCTGCTTGGAGGCTGGATGGTGCAGAGATTGTTGACAGCGCGCAGGCACCTTCATTTAAACAAAACTGCAATAAATCTTCTGGTTCCCTGGCCTGTTTCCTCGCAAACAGAGGCTGTGGGTGATGGCCCAGATGAGGTTACTTCTCTTGCTTCTGCTCACATATATCTGTATTTCAGTTGGAAATGTGCCTTTCTTTAAAAAACAGAGAATCTGCAATTTAAACTCAAGGTAGTAACTTTATAGGTAGGTCTAACTGCAATGAAACACATGGAAATGTAAACTCTTACTTATTTTAAACCAATTTATGATACTTTCCTATTGATTTATTCCATTTAGTTCAAAATAATGAATGTCTACAAATATTGAATATTATTTATACACTGTTGGAACAAGCTTGATAAATGCTTAAGTGTTCTCACCATTGATACTGTGCAGATTCCTTTAGTATCTTCTGATAAAATTAGTGCTGATAGCTCCATGAAATTGCTTTCTACCTAAGAAATTGTTTATGCAAATCTTCTCTGAAAGCAAACACAAAAAAATAAATTATTATAACTGACCAAAATTAATCCAAAGCACAAGGCACTGATGGGAAAACAGCTACTCAGAAGGTCACAGTGGAAATATTTGTCCAATTCCCATCATTTTACAATACATTAAATCAATAACTATAACCTTTGTGTCTCTTTGCATGAGGCCACTTGTTTGGAGAGTCTAACAAAATGAAATTTTTGTGACTTAGTTAAATCCAAGCATGAACTTTTCATGTCATCATGAACTTTTCACGTCATCGTGCCGTTTTATGGCGGCATAGGATTTTTGCACACCTGAAAGATTTAGATAAAAGAATTTAAGAGCATATTTTCTCATTGAAGAAACAAGTTAGTGAAATAAAAACTGTGGAGAGATCAAAAGAATCATCCAGACTAAACTCCCCCTTTGAGAATTGGGTTTGCATTTGCTTTATTTGTCTCTTGTTTTACCTCGCTCCAAAAAATCAAACCAAACCCTAGTAACTATTGAAGGGCACACAGCAAATAGCTCACTTCAAGCCTATATCCTCTTTGCTTAAATCCTTTGGCTTCCCTTTCCCAAACTGCAGTTTCTGCACTGACTGGAACTTCTAAAATCCAGTTTCAAATCCACAATCCAGAGGCACTAGAGGGAGACATGAGCTCGTGAATTTAACCCGTGTGTAACACCCTCATGTTGAAGTCTTGTGGGAAATGTCTGCAGAGACCGGCTGAAGCCTTAGTTCTGGAGGAATTTCTTGGGTACAAACACTCTAAGGTTTTAGTGTGTGATTGGTAATGGTTTTGAGAGCTCCAAAGAGTATTTTAAGATCTCCTCCAATTTTAAATCAAGTTGCTTAGTACCGAGTTATGTTTCTGCTAACATATCAGCCTTTAAAAGTAGTCTTTTAAATACACTATCAGAAACTCTGAGACTTATAAAAGTACAAGGTGAAGAGAGCAGATTATTGCAAGGTCCTTTAAAATATCTCGTGTTTAAATCTGCCTGTATCCCTATTTCTCTGTACAAACTGATTTTTTGATTAAGTAGTATTTGAGAAGAGATATAGCCTAATGCTAGACAAATTTGTGACATTCGATTTGGGATTTTGTTATGGTAGAAAACTTTTTACTTTCTTTTGCAGAGTTTTTTTCTGAAATGAGAGATACAGATTTTGGTGTAGGTTTATGATTTAATATTAAATGTCACTGTCTGGGTTTTATTTTTATTTCTCTATTTATTTATTTTTTATTTTATAAGATTTTTTTGTAAAATACAATAAATGCATTGTATTATTATTTAAATTATAACCATTTTCAGTTACGGGAGATCACTTTACATCCAGCCATCCAACCTACTGATGTTTTAGACACACGGAAGACGCACTGTTTATACCAACCTAATCTTTCTTGGGTAAAGCAATCAATTAAGATCCAGGCAGTTTGTGACCTGTAACGGGATACTGAAAGATAGGTGCAATTTGTTTGTGCAAACCATCTGTATAAAATCAGGATGTTTGCCCAAAGGCAGGCTCAGAGCAGATATTCAACTGTTAGGGAGGAATATTCTGCTTTCTCTGCTTTTTCTAATTCTATTGGCAACAGTGATTTGTGCATGTAGAACATGGTTCGTACATAGCCTTTTAAAAACATAGTATGTTTATTTGACATCTTTAATGCTTTTTTATGGTAGTTATTTGACTTTTTTTTTCGGGTTAACAAAAATATATATTGCTGATATATTACTCATGTTAAATTTTTCTGTGAAACTGTCTTGGTGGGCAGCATTGCCCAATGAAACAATGTGGTTTGGGAACTATGTGCCTTAAAAAGAAATTTAACTCTTCCTGCCGGTTCTGGGTCCACCTTTGGACAATTTCTTAATGCTCTCTCAGGGAAGGTTAGCATAATGCTTCTGGCTTCATTTCCAAGAAAGCAATTTCTGTCTTCTCTCTGGAAAACACCAGTTTACCAGTTCTTGAGATAACATCCCCCAGCCTCAGAAATTATTCCTGGAAAGTCACTCAGGAAAACATTCTGAATGCATTCTGTGCATTACGTGAGGAGGTCAAGTGTCTGGTTTAGGGCTCAGAATTTAACCTCCATGCAGTTCCGTTAATCTTTTTACCTTGTGTCTTCCATCCCATAACTTTGGATACAGAATCATAGAATGGTCAGAGTTGGAAGGGACCTTAAAGATCATCCAGTTCCAACCCCCCTGCCCTGGGCAGGGACACCTCTCCCTAGAGCAGGTTGCTCAGAGCCCCATCCAACCTGGCCTTAAACACTTCCAGGGATGAGGCAGCAACAACACACAGATATGTTTGCCATTCAGATGCTTACTGTATTTTAGTAAATGCCATACACATCACTAGAAACCTGAATTCCTCCTCAAGGAACTACTCTGGAAGTTGTGTTTCGTTTTTCCAGTTATTCAGCTATCATAGAAAGCATCTCAGGTAATACTAGAATACATTTCAGTAGTAATAAAGCAATTTAACAGATGCATAACAAACATGATGGTACAAATGTGCTGTGTTCAGTAGAAATAATTTCTATATCTTTGAAAGAAAATATCTTCTGTCTTTGAAGGTGTGTTTGCTGTTAATCTAGTGCTGTACAGGTAAAGGCTGCACAAGAGCAGGGCTGAGTTGCTGGGGGGTTTCATTCCCCTTTTTTAAAGAGACGTAGGAAAAAGAAAAAGGGAAAGCTTCTTTGACAAATACATTCATTATGGATCTGACTAAAATCAATGCAAACAGTTCAAGTGTGCCATCTGAATTAGAAGCAACTTCTATAGCACCAATGCTTCTCCCAGTGACAGTTTTTGCACTAAGCAGAGGATCCTCACATTTTCATTGGTAGGTGCATTCACACAGGTTCATTATAAAGACCCCTTGACAAATCTGTGCCGTTGAGTTCCCTGATTATGATGACATTATCCACTGGCACAGTGTGCATCTCACTAACCTGCTCTGGTGGGAGGTGTCCCTGCCCAGGGCAATGGGGTGGGACTGGATGATCTTTAAGGTCCCTTCCAACTCTGACCATTCTATGATTCTGTGATTCTATTTATCATTCAAAATATCATTTAACCAGTGCAGAGAACCTTGTGCAAAGAAAGGCTGTTGATTTTGATGGAATTCACCCTGCTTAGTTGGCATGGTTGACTCATAAGCTCTGCTGACGACAGGAAAACTTGATGCTGAACTTGCCTTACAGTATAGCTCTGTATAGGGTCAACTTAAAGTCACAAAGACTGACCCAATTAGGTAAACTCTTGGAGGGATTACATGCATATTCCAGACACTTATTTGCCAGAAGAAAATCACTTTGAAGTCTGAGATCCGTAAAGCTGAAGACAAGCTAAATACGGGCTCTTGGATATCTCCGACATGTTGGGTAGATTAGTCTTACTGAAACACTTTAGAGTTTTATAGGGCTATTTTGGAACAACTCTTTCAAATGCGACTGCTAATCAGCTTGGAGTTGCCTAAGCTCTTATTTGGGCCTTTTAGGGTTTTTTTAGGTTAAAAAAAACCCCAGGCTGTGTATCACATGCAGCTAATTGCATTAATTAATCTGGGGATAACAAAAAGGTGTTTCAAACACATAAAAGGTGTATGGTACTTGGGAACTCACTCAAATCAGAACCTTCACTAAAGGTTATGCGTTTCAATAAAGTGCTTTCATAATTATATGGCAAGGGAATAAATAGGTAATTCTTAATTCTTAAATCTCTTCATGGAACCTGGAATGCTAGGAAGAAAAATCTGCCTTCCTATAGACTTCGTTTGTCTTGTCTCCTGAAAACTTACTCTAAGAATGACCTAAAATTGAAACAGGTTTTTTATCATAATGAACAGTCAAAAGCTGAACATTCTGCTTCTGGGTTTGTGATTGCTGAGTTAACATTGCACACTCTTGACTCATAATTGCCATCTTGGAGAATTTTAAAACAAAGTTAAGACTTCCAAAATTATTAATTCATCTTAAAAATGTCTTTTGAGATGCTATTTATTGATGTTGATTTTCAACTTTGGAAGACCATGGTTTAGCAGTATAATAATGAGGGATATAATAGTGATATAATAATGAGCAATGATATGAGGGTTAAAAATACCTTTTTTTTTAAAATTTTACTATTTGGGGGATTTTACTGTTTTGCTGATCACTGGTTATAGGGAGATCTGTTATAAAGCAATCAGACTTTAAAGTTTTGTAGTTGCAGAAAGAAAAAGAGAAATGTCCTGTCTCAAAAATACTTATAGTTAAAATTAAACTGAAAAAAATCAGCAGAAGGAAAAATACGTAAGAATGAAAGTTATTTTCAGGCGATGCATTAAACCTATCAACAAGTCACACAATTCGGTGCCTCCAATTTTATTCTTGGCCAGATAGGAGCAGAAATAGGGTACAAAAGTCTGTTAAATCTTCATTTCAATAGTAGAAAACTGAATCATCCCAGGTAAATAAGAAAGAATTTTCTTCAAAATAGATCTTTTGTCCTTACTGTTTTTTCCTTCTGAAAAATCTGTAACATAGTGTGTTTAAATAGAATAAAAAAAAAAGGAGCTTGTGTTTGCAGGCCAGTGCCAAATCCAAGGGTGCACGCACTTGTTGAAGAGCAGAAGGTAAATTGGATGTTGAACAGAAAACGGGCAGAGAAACCAAAGTCTGTTGCTGAGTCCCAGTGCATTCCTGTTACATAGCAGGCGAAAAATTGTGTTTAGAAACATGAAGTATTAGATTAAATTGCATATATGGTTTTAGTGATGCCCTAAAGGGACACTGCTGAGAAGAGAGAAACTGCTAAGGACGATTTAACCTGAAGCTATCACTCAGTTATGGGGGTCAGTTGCCTCATTTCCTCTGAAAATTAATTTGTCTTTGATTTTGAGGTTATTTGTGACACCGCTTCTGTATTCAAACCAGAAGTTAGACATTCAAAAATAGTATTTGCTGTCATCTGACATCGTTGGCCTTCTGTGAAACCAGCCTATTTAAAACATATATAAGTGTCATAATTTCAGAGAGACAAAAGAGCATTATTTTGCCTAGAAATTCTACAGGGAGCTCATCCCGACAGGGACAAGCCATTAGCAACAAGCCTGGCTTCTCATGGAAGCAGAAAGTAGGGCTGGAAGAGGAGAATAATCACACAGCCACGTGTCTCAACAGACAGAGTGTGAAACTCAGATGGGAGGCAGAACATTCACAGTAATTGGGAATTTGATTGGAAGCTGTAAAAAGTCATTTTTCTCCACTGCCAGGAGTTAGGGTTTCTTTTTCACTTCAATCTGTTACGGTTGTAGATGTCTTAGAGTTGTTTGGATGCCGTGTAGTTTGTATGCTACATGGTAAATGGAAATATTGGTTGGTCATACCATCAGCTTGTTCCTTGTTTAAGATGTTTCATTGCTTCAAAATGTGAGGAATATCAGCTGGACAGCAGTATAATTCCCAAGATTGATGGTTTGGTTTTGACCCCTCAGAAACTTCAATTTCTGGAATTCACAGAATAGCATAGTCTCTTACACTTCAGGTCTAACTCTAAACTTTCTGTCTCCCAAAGCTACTCCACTGGATCTTCACCTCTAACTCTGCCACTACAATTCTGCAAAAATATGGATAACCAACACATTGAAACATTTTTATCTGACAAGTGATAAGAATTTTCCTGGTTTCTCTGTAGCAGTTGGGGAGAAGGAGGGATTGTTTTTCCATTTGCTTTTTTGGAGGGCATTATTCTTTTAATAATGCAAGAAGTATGTGCTATTTTCAGTCGCGTTTTTGTGACCCAAGAGCTACACCATTGTTTTAGTCAACTGGATTTCATCCAGTGAGAAGACAACATTAAGTGGATTTTTAATTCCTGCTGAAGCATACAGTGTTATTTTGTGTGTCAGATAGTTTCTAAAACAAGCACGGGGAGAATAAACTAGGATATGACTGTGTCCCTTTAGAGATCTGCTTTCATGCATTCCATCTTGAAAACTAGATGATGCCGTGTACTGTGGAAAATGTTTCTTTCCATAACTTTGCAAGAAGGGGTAACTCTTAACAGGTTTGAGGAATGGCAGTCACACAGATCACCAAAATGTAAATGAATAAATTAAATCCATCTTCAGCTGCCACGAAGGTTGTAGTGGATGCTGGGATTACAGTTTCTCTATTCCCAGACATTGGAAGCGGCGCTAGAATAGGAACAGTTTGCTTGTTTGTTTGTTTTTCATTTGCATTGAAGTGAGAAGATTTTTGCCAGTGAATGAAGCCTGTGTTTTAATAACTTTGGCCCCAGGCGTGGATTGTTCTGCTTTTATTATTTTTCAATTTGTTGCACGTTGCATTGTTTATACCATTCTTAGCATTCACAGTACTTCTATTTTTTCCTGTGTACTACTCTGCAGAGATAGTGAGATCTTTGGCAGTCCTTCCTGAGTGATGTCATCTCTTCAGTGTTGATCTTGCAGCATCTGCCATTCATTAGCAGTCTGACTGTTCTGCTAATAGAGTCTTATTGACTTTGATGGATCCTGAACTTTGGACTGTCAAATGGGAACAAACTCTCCAATTCTTAAGTCCACCTAAGCGTGTGTATGTTAAGCTTTGCTGGATCAAAACATTAACAAGAAAGAAATTTAATCCATTTATTTCTGTTAACTTCTGATAAGACTCATTTAAAAATTATGCATGTAGGTACTTAAGCTGCCAGCAGAAATAAAATGTCTGCAAGAATAAGAATTTGAGGCATTTCAAAGAAAACTCATCCGTAATACAGCACTAAATAAAGAACCTGTAACATTCAGATTTTCATTTTCTTTCTGTATTTCGTAGTCTATTTAATTTTTTCAATTAACCAAAAAGACAGATTGGTAGACTGGTATCTGAAAAAAACCACTGCAAAACTTGTTTTGTACTTCTATTCCCCAGATCCCTATTATTTGATGTTAGAGGACTGTTGAGATTTTCGGAAATGAAGTGAAGGCAGACACTTGCTTTGAATCCTCATGGCAGGAGCCAATAAACACATTTCATCACTATGGTTGCAGAAAACAAATACCCACTATTGCAGTGTATCTCATAGGCACATAATTAGTGGACATGGAAGAATTTGCTCTCTCATTCTAGATTCCAGCGTGAATTCTTGGGGGAGAAAGAGTGCAAGTAGAGTGAAATGATTAGATGAAATCTCAGATACAGTATTCTTAGTCTAGGTTTGTACTGGATCAGTTTGATATATCCTTTCAAGAATATATTCTGCTCCATGACCCTGCTTTGAGCATATGACCAGTGCTTGCAGAATGGCAGGAACTGTTCTGTGACATCTTTTCCAACTGGCATAATCATTGCGTTCTCTGTGTGCCTACTCCCTGGAGGGGAATAAAAATATGGTAGAGTAAAAAGTCCTGATGTGGAGTCCATGTGGGGGTCAATACCATGAGATAATTGTTGGGGAGAGAAGAGGGAGGGCAGGAGTTAATCTGCTGGTTTGAAAGACATTGCAGTCAAAATATTGATGTTGCAAAGCCAGGAATGTGAAGATTTAACTTTTAGGGTTCTTGTGGGGCTTGTAGGGTTCTTCACGTAGGGTTCTACGTGAAGAGTTGTACAGGGTGATACAATGGAGGTTAGAATTTGTTGGAGGCTGGAAGTGCAATTGAGAGCACGATGTTTGCTCCAATCTTAGGTTCTCCTCTGCGGACCCAGTTTTGGTTGCTACCTGTGAAAAGATAATGAGCTAATTGGACCTCCAGGGCATCCTGATGTTCCTGTGACATCTCAGGCTGAGCCAGTAGCATGGACAAAGCAAGGAACTGGCCTAACGCCCATACCTAAAATGGAAACTACTTTCTTATATATATTTTTTTTTCCTAGAAGGAGGTAGATAGAATACAAAAGTAAGGTAAATTCTAACAAGAAACATGTTAAATTATTGCTGAAAGAACTAGAATCCTTTTTGCTGTGTGAGCAGATCTTCAGTAGGATTAACTTGTCAAGCATTTTATAAGAAGTAACAGATTACAGGCTTTCCCCTAATTTGTAATTTATCAGAATTACAGCCCCGGTATTGTGAATTCCCCTGTGGTATGAACTAACCCATCTCTCAAGGCATGGAAGCAGTGAGAGGGAAGCAAAGTCACACCTGGATTTTCTGTTTGGCTTTTAAGGGTGAATAACATCATAACCTCTCTCAAAGTGCATTTGTCTTGAGAGTCAAGGGACTTTAGGAGTTCTCTGTCTTTCTGAAGCACAGGAACCCGTGGATTATCTAAACTGCTTCAACTAAAGACAGTTTAAAATGTGTATTTATCTTTATTTTGTCATAAGCCCATATGAACAAAAGGTAAAGTTTGTATGAAAGATCCTGTTTAAAGAGCTTGAACCAGTTACTGAGCATTTACTCTAGTTTTTCCCCAGGTGTAATTCTCATCTGCCTCACTGAGAATGTCACTTGAGCAATTCTCACGTACTCAGCTGCATATGCAGGCATCTCTTTTCAGGTTTGAGAGACCTGGAAACAAAACTCTTGCTGTTTCCAGTCTGTAAATAGGTGAAAATAAGCCCATTTATTTATGGAATTGTAAAGGTTAACACCCAGAGTAGTTTATTGCTTTGATGCTTATGGTTCTTTACCACTTTAAAACAATCACTCTAAATTTTCTCTTCCCCAAATAATCGAGTTTTGTTATTAAAATTTTGTGGTGAAAAAGATAAAGAAAAGCAAAGAGGAATTAGTTACCATTCGTGAGGAGTCTCTGCTGATAAAGCAGTATGCTCCTTATCTGTTGATTTAGAAGATCAAATGAGGTACTCGAGTTACATTTCTTTTGTGGTTAAGTAAGGTCAAATGACCTTCACCGCTTTACTCTCACCTTCCAGTTTTTGAAGGATTGTGATAAATTAGTCATTGATGGAGATCACTCTTCCTGAGATTGTAAATTGAAATAATTTAGAATAAATCTAGATTTTTTTTTCAGCACTGCTTACTGAATGCAAGTGAAAAAGAGAAATAATTATTGTGTAAATACTGTGTAATGATTGTCCTGAAAACCTCTGTCTCTCAGAGATCGGTCAGTCTCAGAGAGCCAAGCTAGTTAATGTTCAGTATCAATATGCCCAGGCCAGACTGCTCTGCTTGAGCATCCTCTCTGAAAGACACAGCTTAGACTCTTAAATTATTGCACAGGATGTGATTTTCCCATTGTTAAAGAGTGTTGATGCCCTTCCTTTCTCCCAAAGTAAGGAATTTTACTATAAGCAGGCAGTGGTGGTACAGGCAAGCTCATTTCTGCATAGGTGATATTTTTTCTGGTGATTAGAGATCTCATCTAATTGACCTAGGTTCAATTATTTCCCCTCCATGAGTGGAGTAATCAGTGGAGGATGGTTTAGATTCCTTAGATTTCTACCTTTCTCACTGGTAGTGCCCATATTCCACGGATGTAATGTATAACTCTCCTGCGAAAGAACGTGCTCATGCAAACAGTTAAACATTCACCAAACCAAAATAGAATGAAGATGAGTAGGATTCTGTAGTCTACTTTTAAATTGTTTACTTCTATCCTGGTTCTTGGTCCAAGAATCTGTGTCCAAGAGAGTAGCACCTTCCTATTGAGCTTTACATCCTCTACTGACTGATGTGAGAAAGGCAAATTCACTTTCTGGCAAAAGGGAGATGAAGGTTTCCAAGAGCCACCTGTGAAATTCTCCTTTTTTCAGTAGTTGAGGTGGATGAAACTGGCAAGGTCATATTTTTTTCTTTCCAAGGATTCCCAAATGACATAGATGATGTTCCAAATGTCTTCGCTGTGCCTGGCCTAATGTACCCATCACTCCATAAGGTTGCTTACTGTTCCATTGTCATGCGAGTCTTGGTGGACATCAGGGTGGATGTCAAGGCTTCACCTAGAAGGTCCATAAATCCTGTTTCTTCTCTAATTCCAGCCCGTTTTAAAATTAAAGTGCATTAAATTAAAAGTGCATTTGCATCTTGTCATCTGCATCCCAGCCGGGAGCAAGATCTCCCCTGCCTCCCGTTGACAGGACAGTAGATACCTCATGACCTTTCTGCTTTTTTTTTTCATCTAAAATGGGGGTAAAAGTTCTGGAGGGCAGAGCGTGCTGGAAGCCAAGGAAACATGCTGACTGCCAGAGATCCCAGGAGATCCCAGCCAAGAGGAGGTCATGGAGCCCCAGTAAGATTGCACCACATGGAGTGGAAGTTGCACAAATCACTGCTGTCGTCTGGAATTGAATTACACTGCTCCCTGCTCCAGGTTTGCCAGGGAGGGAAAGCTGGATGAAGAGTGACTCCAATTCATTTTTCTCACTGGTGTGTTAGGGTTTCTGGAGAATTTCATTGGGCTCCCTGCCTTTTTTGTACTTTTTATTTGGCCTCACAGGCAACGGTGGGTGCAGGCGCTCCTCTGCTTTATGGCAGCTGATAGGTAGAGCATAGGGACCTAAATAACCGTGGGGTTTGGGGGACTTAGGTGCTTCAAATCTTTTCACTTTTGATTTTTCAACCTTGCTGCATTTTTTCTGGAATAAAGTGATCCAAGTATCACCGAGTTACCAAACCATAACCATGGAGCTGAAAACATAACCACGGACAAGTCATTTGGTGTAATGTGTGTTATTACCCTAAATTTGCCCATCAAATCTCTCTCAGCGAAATTTTTCCATATACAAAGAAAAACTATAGTTCATGAGGGTTCCGTACGTGGTCGTTCTTGGTAGTTTAGAAAGGATGAAACACAAAGAATGGTTGCAGAAATTTCAGCTTTCTGACAGATTGTAGAATTACCCTTGTTCTCACCTTAAAATGACATGAAAATTGCTTATTAAATAGGGAAGTTTTTCCATCCTCTGGCTGAAGAAGGAAGCTTTTCCTTCTTCCACGTGGCTGTCACTTGGCAGAATATAAAACACACACAGAGCAGAAGTAAAATCTACCCGTCTCCTTTTAAAAATGATGGTTTAATCTGTTTAGAAACAGGCAGAGGTAGAGTTTGATAAATTCCCGGTAGCATCTCTTGAACAAACTTGACCTGTTTGTTATTCCAGCCTCCGCCATGGAATATTGGACCTACACAAAGGTTTCTGAAGCAGCTGGAAATACAAAACTTTCTGTTAGAAGCTTTTATTTTTGATAATCAGGTATTTGGTTCTGAGTCATGGTGGTGATGATATGGGGATCGCTTCTTGAGCATATGGACTTTCAATAAGGATTAATTAACATAATTTCAATAATAATAATAACAACAACAACAATTTAAATTCAATAAGGATTAATTAATTAAAGTTGTTTCGACCTGACAGCAAGTTGGATTGACTGGCTGCTGTATCTAAACCAAGTGGCTAAAAAAGTAGTAAATGCACTTATCCTGCTCACTACAAGACTGCTGGGAGTAGAGGTCAAGCAGCTTAATTCAGTCAGGAAAATCCCTATGAATTAGCTCTTCCTAAACAGTTTGGGTTTGGGGTTGGTTGTTTTGTTTGGGATTTTAGGCTGTTCTGTTTCTTGGCTGCATTGCCCATGCAACATAAGATTCTTTAATTCTTTGCAAAAACACTCCAAGAACAGTTTTCTGTCTTTCCTTTACAGTTAATCGTGCCTGGGGCACAACAATATCTAATTGCTCTTTAGAATATAAACCATTATGCTCCGTGTGGGTCAAGAGACCAGATCTTTTTGCAGGTTGGAGCAGGGTGAGAAGTTGTGCCAGGGTCTAGTTCAGGCTTTGATTTAATATTCCACGTTCAAACAGCTTTGGGTTTGTGCTGAAGGTGTCTCTCAGACATGGCTTTTCTACCTTTACCTGTCCAAAATCTGCAAGAGTAGAAGCATAAATAGGCAAAACCAGACAAATTCTGGAATGTGATTTAAAAGAATCTGATTCTAAACTCTTTTTCCAGTGTCACAGCTGGTATTTTGTACTGGGCTGATGAGTCTGAATGACTAAAACAAATCGGATCCACAAAAGCGCCTGAATATTGGCACAGGATTGTTTATGCAGTATCAACCACTTTGTTATTTATTCATTGTTTCCAACAGCTAATCACATCCTTGGGCTTTTTCATATTTTTAGAAGCTGTGTTGTGCAACAAAATAGAGAATTGTGCCACAGGATGAATACTGAATCAACAAATAGTTTGATGCAGCATCCTAGGAATGATGGCGCAAGTTAACGCGTGTATTTCTGAGCTTGGTTTGCTTTTCCACATGCTTTGTTTTCTGGAGGATGAGCACATAGATATAATTTTGTGTGATGACAGATTATCAAAACAACTTCTCTTCTCTTGCCCTTGTATTTCTCAGCATTTTTAGTAAATGCAAAGAAAAAGTGATTTATAATCAACAGAAGAAGTCAGAAATCTGAATATTTAAGCCAGGTATAGAATCATAGAATCATGGAATGGTCAGAGTTGGAAGGGACCTTAAAGATCATCAAGTTCCAACCCCCCTGCCCTGGGCAGGGACACCTCTCCCTAGAGCAGGTTGCTCCAAGCCCCATCCAGCCTGGCCTTAAACACTTCCAGGGATGGGGCATCAACAACTTCCCTGGGCAACCTCTTCCAGTGCCTCACCACCCTCACAGCAAAGAACTTCTTCCTAAGATCTCATCTAAATCTCCCCTCTTCCAATTTAAAACCATTCCCCCTCGTCCTGTCACTAGACTCCCTGACCAAGAGTCCCTCCCCAGCTCTCCTGGAGCTCCCTTCAGATCCTGGAAGGCTGCTCTCAGGTCTCCCCGGAGCCTTCTCTTCTCCAGGCTGAACAGCCCCAGCTCTCTCAGCCTGTCCTCACAGCAGAGCTGCTCCAGCCCTCCCAGCATCTTGGTGTCCCTGCTCTGGACCTGTTCCAGCAGTTCCATGTCCTTTCTATGTTAGAAAGCTACTCTTAGGTAGAGCCCAAGAGAGGTGACTGAAGTAGAATACTAGTAATAAAAAACCGTATTGATAACAAAAATACATTTTCAAGGTATTTTCTTCTGATGCTGCGTCAATATTCCAAATCCAAAGAGGATGTAATTGATGTACTTTCTGTACATCCCTTCCTTCCAGCAGCTTGGGAAGGGATGTGATTTCTGCTTAATGAGAATGAAAACTGGGCCAGAGAGTCCATTTCATACAGCTTTAACTCCTGTATTCCAGTTTCTGGGATGCTGAGTGTCTCTGACTGATGATACTGGCATTATCTGAAAGAAACAGCGTTAGTGTCAAAAATCTGTTAGAAATTGTGGATTACTGATAAAGAGAATTTAGAGAAAGGGCAAAGCTGTAATGGCCTGGCTGCAGAATGCAAGAAGAATGTAGTACTAATGCTCTTTTTAGTAAATAAATTGGGATGCATTCAGAATTATACAATCTTGACACACTGACATATCCATACTGGTTTACTACAGACATTATTTTTTGGATTGTTTTACTTAATTCAGTGTCAGGTTTTCACTGTTGAATTTTCAATTGGTATAAGAAAAGTGTAGAGCTTAATACTAGAAGTATTTATTAAAATCTATCCTGGGTAGTCAAACCAATGACGGAGGCTGATTAAAGAAAAATCACCACTTTTTGTAGCTATCTATCTCCCATGCTCCAATCATATATCCAGTAAACATTTTTCTGTTAAACTCTTCTTATAGACAAAAGCTGCATAGTTAAAGCTTTTGTGGGTGAAACTATGTGATTTCATATATATATATATAAAATAGCCTGGTAATTACAAGTATTCCATTGCAAAAATTGTCAGTTCAAGCAAGCACAAGGAAAGAAGATAATTAATTAACATTCCAGACGAACTTCTAAATCATTGTAACTTTGCTCAGGCTTACATTTCTTATTTTTTTATGTGTTTTCTTCGATTTGGTTCATAAACCTTCTTTGTATAGAGAAGAAATAGGTACGTCTAAAAAATGTAGAATTAGCAGAATACCTGCATGCATATAGGTTATCTGTGAATTCTGAGTGTACACTTCCCACAAATACACCATGTAGAGTATTTTTGAAGTAAAGATACTGGAATCAAATATTTATGTGGAGATTGAACTGGAAAATGCTGCAGGTATAAGGATTATTTATAGTGCATGGAATCTTTTAAGTTGAGCGTGTGAATGTTCTTCATCACACAAAGTGAGGTAAATGAGCTACTTCACGTGACATAGCACACGATTATCTCTAGATACATAAGTATAAATTAACAAATACTGATAAAAACAGGCAGTTTTTCTATTTGTGAGACATGAAAGTAATGACTAACAATGATAATATTGGAAGAAAAAGATCTATGTATGAAAATTCTTTGACCTTTCAGTAAATTCTGAATTTATTATACCTGTATATCACCTTTTTTTCCAAGGGTTTTGCATCGTAGTGCTTTCATTTGAAATGAAATTGTGGTAGGAGTGTAGAACAGTCCATGCAGAAGTCTGGGTAAATGGATGGGAGTGTGCTTGGCATAAAAGATACTTCAAAGACTCGTTGATGTTGTCAGAATGATTTCACTCAGTTGTTTTTTATTCAAGCTGAGCATAATGTGGAAGACCAAACATTGCTCTGCTTTACTGGAAGTACAACTGCCCAAATAACAGCAGAGAATGTTTTGTAGTATGTACATATCTGGGGATAGCTGCAGGTGTATGTACAAATACATCTACTCTTCCTTTCCTCCAGCAGCAGGAGAGGAGTTGTAAGTTCTTTCTGCTGCCTTTTTATCCCTTCTTGCTGTGCTGACACCAATACAGGAAGAATTAACAAAATGTTCTGTGGACTTTTTTGCTGAGAAATGTTTTAAGGCTGCCAAGTCCCGAGTCATTTGTGCCTTGAGAGCTGGATGAGAAAGATTGTCAAGGAAACAAATAATAAGCAGTTACAGTAGAAAATGTAGCCTTTAGAAAATGAGGGAGATAGGAGCCAAAGGTCTACCAGACTAATCTGTAATTACCAGACTAATGTGTAATTCTTTCACAACAGGACAAAACAAGGCATGGATACCCCAGCTTTTGATGAGGAGAGTTTATTTGTAACTGCTTTTAGGAGTTGTCAAGGAATATTAAGACGATAGGTGGCAAAGAGACTTCTGACATCATGCAGGAAGGAGTGCAGTCCTCCTCTGAAACGTGCTCTCACTAAATGCCCAGGGCATTTCTACACACCTTAAAGAGGTTTTTAAAGAGATAATGTCATGTGAAAAACCTTTTTTGCCTGTCAATCCAAACTGGAATGGGATGTGATCTAATGGAAATTCAGTGAAGGCCATGGGAATTAATTCAATGGGAAAGGAACATATCCTTTATGTACTTATTGATGGATATTTTCGTGAAGTCCATTATTTTCCCAGAGGTTTGTTTTCATTAAACTCTAGGATGTGATTATATGATACATCAGGATTCAAGTGTTTAACAAGGCAAACAATGTAATATTGATACAAAGGGAACTTGGAAATACTTCCCTCTTTCCTTTACCTGAACATTTCCCACCTGTGAGAAACGTGAGATATTGGGAAGATCTTCTTTGGTGTGAGGGTGGTGAGAGCCTGGCCCAGGTTGCCCAGAGAAGCTGTGGCTGCCCCATCCCTGGAGGGGTTCAAGGCCAGGCTGGATGGGGCTTGGAGCAACCTGATCCAGTGGGAGGATCATCTCTAGGATTTTGGTCATATGGGATTTCAGGGAAATAAACAGTCAATGGGAAAACCTCTGGCCTTTTCATCTTCTGTTGTGGGACACAAGGTCCTGATTTGCGCTAAAGAGGACGGACATTCTGGAATACCAGAAAAATTGGGGTCAATTTATTCATTTCCTTCCCGTGGCTGCAGCAGATGCGGGATGAAGCTCAGTACCAAGGCCCTGGGAGCACTTGATGACTCGTCAGCCCCCGATTACCACCTCCTCTTTTTACTCCATTCCTCTCCCATCCCCCTTGTTCTTAGGAAAAGGAGGCTGCAGAGAAACCAGAAATTGAGACTGGATGGGGGGGAGCGTGATCCCTCTAAGAGCTTTCACATGGAATAGCCAAACTAAGGCTTGAGGGGTTTGAGGATGACATTGCTTTTCTCCCTTGTTTTATCCCAAATAACCACAACTTTACAGGTTTTTTTCCCTCTTGAAAACCAGAGCTGAAACCCTTAAGAAGTTGACACCGACTTTTCTCTGCTCACACTCCACCAGCCAAGAAGCTGCTTCACTTTTCCTTTTTAAAACAATTAATCTGGCTCAAAAATGGATTAGCACTGACATCTGTTCTTACCAATACACCTAGAAACTCGGGAACGAGCAGCTGTTTGGACAATCTTGGATGAAAACCTTTCCCCAGGCAAATGCAGGAGATGTGAGGGTCCCTGGCTGCTGGTGCTGGTGGCCATCTGGTGGGCTGGCCCGATGCCCACGCAGGGGCTGAGCCCACCGTGAGGGCTTCGAGGTGTCAGCACTGCCTCCTCCGTGAGGGTACTGCCACCTGGGTGCCAAAGGGCTTTGCACAAGAGCTTCCATTTTTAGGTAAAAAGCAGAATCCTAACATTTTGAAAAGGAGGGAAAAATTGAGCGGAATCCAACGGAAAACTTGTTTTACTTTCAAACAAATTTGGTGTGATGACTTTATATATATATGTGTGTGTGTATAGATATATTTATGCATATTTATATGTAAAAATCACATTATTTTTTCCTGTTGTGACAGGTGGCTGCAGTTACTTGTTTCCATGAAGACCGAGACTTCGTCGCTAACCAGGCAAGTGATCTACTGATTTCACCTAAATAGAGGGGAAGGGATAGTTCTGAATATTTGTCATTATAGATTAGAATTATTACACCTGAGACAAGACTGGCTGCAGAAATGAGATCACATTTAAGTGGGGACTGATTCTTTCTACCTCAGGAAATTGTTTGAAAAACACAGGTAACCAAATAAAGGGTGTTGCATTTCCAACACTTCTGAGATGAAACCTAATGTTTCGATGGAGTCGACCAGCAAAAGCCCAGCAGAAATCTGTTACAGGCAGTGAATGGAATTCAGAGTAATTCCTCCTGCAACACATAATCCTCCCTCGAGCCGCTAAAAGGACCTTAACTCTTGTGTGCAGAATTATAGCTGTGGTCTTTCATGTCCTGCCAAAATTCAGCTTATCTTTTACACAGAGTATTCTGTTTAATTAGGCTTTGTTCAACAGAATTATTTCTTCTTTTATTTTGTTGTGGGCTGGTAAATGAGGTGCTCAGTTTTGTGCCATGTCCAATAGTAGTATGGAAAAATACAGGTCAGTTGAAATTTTTTTATTGGTATTAAGTATGAAAGTGTTTGTGTGTTTAGAGCACTGGGCTATTGGAAATCTCCCTAATGAGATTAATAAGAAATATGAGATTCAGAAGAAATTATAAGAAGTATTACTTCAAAGTATTCTACCTTTTCCTCTTTAATGGAATTTGACTATTTTGTCCTTAAATGAGCAGAGGTTTATTGTTATTAAAGGGATTGTGTTTAGTCATCGAGAAGAACCTAATACAACAATAACAGGAGTAAAAATGCATGTTAAGTTTTGAAATAGAAATGTCAGCAGAAAGTTCACCAGGGGGCAATGTTACACAAACTCTTCCAAGGTCTTTTCCACACGTGAGGAAATGCTGTGGTGTAGAAGGATGTGTTCACTTCAGGCTGCAGCCATGGGAGACTCTGCAATAATCAGTTTTCTCTGAAGAGGGAACTTCATGAGCATCAGAAATGTATAGTTTTAGCCCTCCCAACCCACCTCCGAACTAGACTTTGGTGTGAAGTGGAAGCCCTTAATCTGGGGATGGTTTTAGTGTATGAAGAGCTTTCCAGAGCCCAAAGGAAAGGTTCTGGCATTGGTTTGGTTCTCTGCGTCACGACAGGGCTACCTCCCAGAGTAAAGGCAATGGTGGAACACGCTTTTAAGGGCTTTTGGCCCAAAACTCCTAGCAACAGTAACTCCAAATTCACAGGAAAAAACCCAGTGGTGTCTAGTTGATGTTTCTGTAAAGAAAGAAGGTTCAAGTAGGCTCAAGTAGGAATTTTTTACTGGTAAAAATATTTACTTTCCATCCCTTCTCTGTGACCTGTGGTTGTCGTATATTGAATCTGTGCAGTGGCATTTGTGATGGTCCAAAGAATAACCCTTAGCTTTTCTCATTGAATCGAGGGCAATATTTATTTAGAACTGTCATACATCCTAAATTTTATGAAACATGAAGCATTTCGTGTCTGGCTTCATTCAAAATATTTAAAGTGTTTTTAAAGTGGCTGCTGCTTTAACTCTTACTTATAAAAAAGACATTCAGGACAACATACTAGACTTTGAAAAATGGATTCCATATCCAGCAGGGTTGGGGTATTTCAGGTTGTTTTCAGCCCATATCAAAGGGGTTAATGGTTATATTTAGTCAGTTGGGTTTCTAGGCAGAAATTTAATTTTTTTTTTAAAAGCCGTGGAGCACTTGGCACAGTGGTCCTGGGAAATATAGATGGAATTGCATATGGGATTAAACTGGCTTCTGAAATAACTGATTTTATTTCAACACCGAATCATATGGAAAGGCAGAATATTATGGATGTGTGCTAATTTGCATACTAATGCCAATCTTATCCCTTGACTGCATTACTGTAGCTGACTTCAAGTGATACAAGCAACAGAATGCACAAAGCAGATGGAGACAGTTTGTAGACAAATAACTTCATACCTGTTTTTATATGCCTGTTTATTGGGCATATGAAATAAAAAATAAAAATTCCTTTCGTTTGCCTCAAAAAGGACTGAATTTCTGTGGATTTGCAGCAGAATTCTTGTGTTTTGAACAGTGATTTACTGGCTGCAAGGATAAATACTCATCTCTAGCCCATGGTAAACCTGCTTTTACAGGCTGAGTCACGTAGTCAAAATTAAATAATGGGTTAGTTAAATAAATAAAAACACTATTTAGCTTAGAAAACATAATGTTTATTGTCTGCTCTTATGGATTTCCCACTTCTGGAATTAAGCAGCAGCATTTTTCCCAGCAGCAGAAGTTGCTCAAACGAGGGTGACAGAAGCGATGCTGAATGGGCTGGTGCCGTAGTTACTTTTGGCAAAATAATAGGAAACTCTGGAAGAAATCCAAGCTGAAAGCCCTGCAAATAGATGTGGGAAACCCAGCTTTCTGCACTCTCCAGACATGCCCAGATGGACAGCTTATGAAATATTACCTTCTTTGATGTATTTCAGGACTTTAGATGTCCTGAAATAGTGTGACGGGAAATCTCTATTTACCGATCTGTTGGCCACCGTTTCACATGGCTGCTCCAAGCGGTTGTTTCCCAGAGAGGTGCACTGGACAGAAATAGTTCAAAAGGTACTAATTATAGGTTCAAAATACCCTAAGAAATTACTCTGCTTTTGACAAATAACTCATGAAATCCAGGCTGGTAGCTCTGCTACACTTCCTTGCAGCCGCGATGACCACTTTCACTTCTTTGAGATGTTGTTTCATCACATCTCTTTGCTGGGAGCTCAGAAGAAACTTTTGGGCTAACTCAAAAGAAACTGAGGATCTTCAGATTTGTAATTTGACTAATTCCAGAATTATTTTTGGTACCCCTAGCACTGATAATTTGAACTAACTATGTGCTGATGCTAAATATTCCCCGTACTACTGCCTTTTCCCGTGGCATTCCTAACAGGGCAGTTCCTTGCATTGTTTTCCTGTTCCTACAATGTGCTTTTTTTTTGCAATAATGTGGAAGTTTCAGCTTGTTCTGAAACTCTTCGATTCTTCCCATCATTTGCTTTCCACAAGTTTCTCTTTCGTATCCCTACGTCCACACTCCTCAGCATCACCTCTCTGCAATTAACTTCTACATGCATTCCACTGGGAATCTGGCTGCTTGAGAGACTATCTCTCTTCCTCTGGCAGCTGGAATTAATGAGGATACTGTGTCTACTGAAAAATGAGACTTTTGGAAAGTAGGAACAGGACATTCTCCATGCATTTAATTTATATTCAGTCTGCATATGGTATGTGGATGTTCTCTTTCATTGTTTATATACACATAAAATGATCTGTTTGGAAAAAGACATTCACCTTTGTGAAATAACGACCTCGGAAAACTCATGGAAAAGGCAAATAAATAAATTCCATTTTCAGTGACAGGAGCTCAGTGGCTTCTACATAAGAAGTAGTTAATTTGGGGATGTATTTTTGCCTGTACTGAAAACAGAAGCCAAAAGAATTGTCCAAAAAATCACATAGGGTTTTAATGAAATCTATCAATATTTTAAAAGAAATCAAGGTAAACATAAATGTCAGTCAAATAAATTGTTGAAATGCCCTTTTTGCTTTTCCCGGGGTGAACTGAAGTAATTATAGCTTAAAGAGTTTATATAAAACTTTAAAATTTAAAATGTAGAAAGGTACAATCCAGAAACATCAGAATATTCTACAGTATCTATCTTAAATTCCACTTTTTTACAATGAAAGGAAGTAAAATGGAAAGGAATACATGAAGATGTAACCATGATAAGCTTAGTTAAAAGACAAAATTATAAAGGGAAAATGTAATAGGAAATACTGTGAAACAGAGGAAAAGACAGAGTGCCTTTCATTTTGTTCATTTTTGGAGCCTGCAGGTGGTGTAAGTACCTTAAGAATGTTTCGGAATTCCAGAATAATGGTTATTTTCCTCTTTTCCACTAATAGTTTATACAAATGTATCCCATGTTTGGTAAGATTGTGGTTTTTAATCTGGTTTTCCTTCTGGCTAAGTGACTGATGAGTTCAGACTGTCCCATGATAATGCAGGTTCTTGGACTGTATCATCTACAAATAATTAAAATGAATTTTATTCATTTATTTGTAGGTTATTTGTGGTAAGAGAGTGGATGGGATACTGGAATATGACACTGGATAATTTCAGAAAATCACTTAGCCCATCTGTTTTGGGTATTTATGAAGGGTGAATAGGCTTTAGCTTACATACTGCATTTTGGGCACAAAAATACAGGTGCCATATTATCTTGACTCCTCAAATATGTTATCAAGAAAACAATATGTTTAGAGATAATGATGTGTTTGTGGTTTGGAAGTTCATGATGATGATTTTCTTGCATGTTATCTACAGTCAACTAGGACTTGCATCACTTGGTTAGCTCCTTGCAGCAGCAGATTTGCAGCTTTCTGGTGAAATGATGATCTGTAGTCGTGATAGATTGAATTCCAGGACTGATTTAATCATTTACTTTCCCAAAAATGGTACCTGTGGGCTGCAGCAGGGTGGGGGAATGCCCCAGGCGGGTCAGGCAGGACAACTAAAGGCTGGGAGTTCCTCAGGATCCTGAGATTTCTTAAAATACTGATTTTATACCTTTGCTTGATGGACATCCTGGTCTATATGGTGATAATTCGTGTTCACCACTTGCTTCCTGGTGCAGGAACTGCTCCTTCAACTACCAATATCAATGGTAATACTCATTGAACATTTTCACCAAGTGACTTCATGAGAGCTAAACTGCAAAATGAAGCTAAGTAGAAACTGCATCAGTCTCTAAACTGATAATAGATAAAATATTAGTATTAAGTGCCCAAATTTTGGGCTGCTTGGTGTTGAGACTGCTGAATAAAGGAGTACATTTTCTTTGTGACGAACGATTGCAATGAAGAGTTATTCCTAAAATTCTTATTACTGGAATCACACCTACTAGGGAATGGGCTCCCTTCTCACAAAACATCAGGATGCATTTTTTTCACTCTGAAATCTTTAGGGTAAGAAACGGTAAAAAAGTTTGTAGACTGAGAAACTTTCTTAAAAACTGTATTTTCCCTATGAAAATAAGTTCAGACTGAATTCTCAGGTCCCAGGGTGAGCAGAGCTATGGAGGGGTGCATTTATGGCCAAATACAGGGGTACGGAGCGTCTCCTGCCTCCCCCTGAATCTGCCAAATACATCTGTGAGGTATTTGTTAGATTATACCAAGCGTTTTCCCCATGAATTACATTTTCAGATTCCCCAGAATACATGCAGCCTTTGTCCAGACCCTTGTAGCCCTAAATACAAGGATCGCTGTGATTTATTTATGTTGAAAAGCCCAAGAATCGCTGCTGTTTGTATAACGGATCAATTAGTGTCATAAACATCACTTGACATGTGAGATTAGATTGCCGTAATGCCCTTGGTGCTGTTATGTTATGGTTAGTGCCCATTTGTGAAATAGAAATACTCTGCTTCAAAGACCACAGAAAACCTGTCCTGAGCTGAAGTACTGCACTTTTACAGTTATTCCCCATGGGATACTAAAATCCACTTAAAATATACTTTATCACTCAGGAAGCTTTAGCTCTCCTTGTTTACCATAAGTGGAAAATAAACATCTTAAGAGTTTGTATATGTTCTTTAAAGGGAAAATAGTATATTTAGTTTAACAGAAGAGTAGATTTGCTGCTAGAAGTGACTTACTGGAGCGGTTCTATGGGTAGAAATTGTACTTCCATACTCCCTAGTGCAAGGAAAACCTATTTTTATTTATTTATTTTACCCTAACAAGGAAACGTTCTAAAATAATAGCATTTGGATGTTCCGATCCGACAAGTTTTGTTATTTGCTGTCTAACAAAGAGAAACATGAGTGAAGAGACACAAACAAACCTGGCTTCATATTTTAAAAAAAGCATCAGTGTATTTTGACAACTATCTCATGGGTCTCCTAAAGCTTCTTCTGAAAGTCATATCACCTACTTTAATCTCTGTAGCCGTTTCTGATGTTGCTTCTGTGAGATGGGTACTATTACTGAGAATTCTGATCCAGAAAGAGAAGTAAATATTTAATGTAGGTTCACAAGAATTATTAAACTTATTAATAATACCCTAATTGGACCCTTAACTGAAAAATATATATTCTCTTAACCGAGAAGTATATATTATGATGAATTTTCAGCAGAAACAAATATGAATCAAGGATGCCAATTTCAAAGAAAAGAGTAGATGCTATTCTCCAGTGCCTCACCCAGCTACTTGCATGTTTACAGACAAGCTGTAAGATAATCAGAACAGCAACACTTTGCATTCGGATCAGACAGGGGGAAATGATTCAGGATCGCCAGAGAATCTGATCCACGCTTATTGAAGCAGGTTGATATAGGTCTAAAACATTCTCTGCTTATAAACCCCTTAAAAAATCATATAGAAGATATTCACTGTGGGCCCATCTAGAAACTGAAATATGTCTCTTGAGTTACAAATAGAACATTCCTGAATTGTACAACTGAGGCTTTAAAGAGTTGCCAGAGCCAGAGGAACAGTTTGCCGTTTGCCCCCGACCTTGGGGCGAGGCAGGAGTGAGAGCGCGCGTTTGTCACGACACGTGAAAAAGCTTGCGTTGAAGCTTGAAAGCTGGTAGAAGAAAAGGGTTCTGCCAAAAAAGCAAGGATAGATGCAGCAGCCCGTGGCAGAGCTCCCAAGGCTGAGGCTCCAGATGTGGGCTGTAGAGTTTGTGAGGAGAGATGGTCCATGTGCCAGTCGGAGCGAAGGGATGCTCGAACAAATCCATCGCTATTTACGCGGGAGACTGCGAAGTGAGAGCATTAAGTGCATGTTCTTTGTTGAAGAACACTTATTCCACTCTGTGGCGGTCTGAAATGAGTAAATTTGATCCCAATCACTCTGTGCTCCTGGGAATAAAACCCTAGAGATCTTTGAGGCAGCAGGAGAGCAGAGGGTTGGTTTTTCTATAGCTTTCCCAGTGCTGGTCTCAAACGCAGTGAGCCCAGAACCAAGTGTTACTCCACTTGCGAGATAAACTCTAACAGGACAAAATTTCTGCCAGGCAGCCCATTCCCTGTAATCCCAGCCTCAGAAGGAGCCAAGGAATAAACAAAGTTGAAGAAGGAGAAAACCACTGTATTAAGTATTCCATCAGTAATTTCTGAAAAATGAAAAAAGCAACGACTTGACTATGTTCACTTCTCTTGACTTGGGTACTTCTGCCCTTTGTTATCCGCTCTCTTCCGTTGCTACGGTGTATTTGAGGCCTTTGTCAACCACATGAAAGGAGGCAAATTATTTCACTGGCTGTTTTCTAAAAAAAAACATGCCAAGAAAACACTTGGTTCCCCACAAGTGAAAGCCTAACTCTATAGTGGAAGCCTTCAGAGTACTTAAATACAAAAACAGTTTGGTTACTATGCAAGAGAGGGATACGACTATGTATAACATGACAAGTACAATTCGTTATCAACCTTTTAATGCTTTTATTTTTAGTATTTCTTTGCTTATGTACAGAATACAGAATTTTGAAATCAAGCTGAACAAGCTTTTCAAAACCAGAAACTGCATCTCAAAGCTCTTTTGCTAGTTGAGATGCACAAATATGCTTTAGAAGTGCTGCTAGGCATCTACTGCCCAATGTGCAAAGGGGCAAACTGCATTCTGGATTCTTGACCTGTCATTGCAATTCGCAAGATATGTAGCAAAACAAGACCACTTCCTCTCTGAAAAAAATTGGCAGACATTGAGCAGTTGGTTAAAAAGGTGTTGGAGAGACAACGCAAGCCCATAACCTCCCTTTGCTTTGGAAGCAAGGCGAGAATTGGAAGGCCATCATCTCATACTATTGGTGGGGAACTTTTAGCACAGGAGTTCTAGCACTGGAAAGAAACCAGAGAATCATGCTAAGGAGCTGCTAAAATGTGTCCCTGTAGTTAGGAGGTTATATTCTCTAGCCAGTGAGGTTCATAAATTTCGGTAGTTTAAGGAATGGGTGAGACTCAGGACCAGTGGATACTCCTGCCCACTTCGTAGTGATCAAAGGACTCATTCTGGTCTTGACCACCTTTTTTTTCCATGTAATTTCCTTCCATTTTCCTCCACACTGTTAATACTTTGAAATAGCTCTTCTAGTCCCTTGGTTCCCCATGACAATCTTTTCTCTCTGTTGCCAGTTTAATATCTCAGGTTATTTGTTCTGGTCGTTGAGCTCAATCTTTCCATCCCAACTCTTCCTCTAATTTCTTTTAACAATCAATACTGTCTGTCTGCAACACCGCTTTCATGTACGTGCTTGAGTTCATTGTTCAGTGTTTGTTCCCACTTTCTTACCTGCTTTTTATGGTCACTCTGCACAGCTAATTTCAAATTCCTTCCCTGCTCCCTGATTGCATATCAAATAAATTTCCTTTTCCCACTGTTTTCTGCACATCTTTAAGCAACCATTTTTTTATCCAGCTCACGTTTGTTCTCCCAGTCTTATTTTCTCCCACTTAAAATAAGATCCTTTAACGGGAGCTTGGTTACCTTAAAACTGTACAGAGCTTCTGTTCCTCCCTTTAGAATCCATTGGAATAACCTGAAAAACTTCACAAGTCAAGGAAACTGCTTCAATATTATTTTTTTTAATAAGAAAGAAATGTAACATGTCATGCTGAGAGCTCACACATCATGGGTTGGGGCAGAGTCTTCAACGGAGAAGCTAGACATCCTCCCCCGGGCACCTAACTCACACAGTCTGCTCTCTCCCTGACCTGACAGTGTCACTCCCTTCCTCTGGAACTGGAGCGGTCCCACGCCGCTGGAGGAAGTTACAGCACGGCAAAATCCTTACAGTAAAATTCACTTATTTATTGCCAGCAGTGAAGGAAGTTTTAAGGGTCAAAGAATGCCCTTAAGATTGAACTTGCACAGCTGATGCTTTCAGTGCTCCCCAGCTCAGGGCAATTTTCCAGAAATGAACTAAATTTCACATAGCAAATATTTATAAAGTGATACAGGGCAGAGTCTGCGATGCTGCATCGTTAGTATTTCACAGCATTATGAGATGGATTTTATGTGCTGGTGTCATAGAAAACCTAAAATAACACAGCAGCCACCAGGAAGAGTTTTTTTAAAATTGCCATCAAAAGAAATTACTCTCATATTCAGCATAAGAGTCATAATTTTACTAATCTTAATCATTTAAGACTTTTGTAGACTGCTAGACAGCCTGGAGAGGAGTAATAATGTGCAGATGGTTCTGTGATTATGGTCCAGCCACTTATTAAAGTATTAATGGTGTTCAATAACACCCTTCCAATAAAATCATTTCATAGAAATCAGACACATTAACTATTACTCTGACCCATAACTTATTTCCCAAAGATCCTGGCCATGCAACAGGGATGCTCCATCAACAGTGAATTTTAGCATTTATATGTGATGATCAGGCAACCATAAGAACCCCAGTGTTCATTTGCAACGGTCTCTTCCTACAGGGAGTACATACACACAAAGCAGAGAATGATTAGATTTGTTTCTCTATGCGTTCTGAGATCAGCTTGGGGAAAATGTCATTCAAAAGCCGGGTCAAAGAGGTTCTTTTTCTTTTCCTCTCACGCTGGAGGATACAGAAAGAACAAAAAGTGATGCGTTCTACCAGTAAAGAAATGCACTGAAAGCAAAATGATGCTGCAGTCCAGTTCCTGGCTGTACAGAGGTGGTAAAATGTCTTGGTGTGAGTTTCATGTTGCCTGGGCAAGGGTTGTGACCATTACCTTGTTAACTGAAATGTCCTTCTGTGACCAATTTACACCATGAAAAACGCACTCTTACATTTTCATCGGAGCCAGATCAGGCATCCCCAGAATCTTTCCACCTTCTCACTGTGTCCCAGACAGGCTCAAGAGGGATGAAAGTGTCTAGAAGCTCAGTCAGGATGGTATTTTAGGCTGCATTTTTGGATGTAGGTTTTAGATAGCAAAATCCTTTTTCAGATACGGCCCCTGAACTATTGTTACGTGTGATCGGACCCAACCACAGCTGGCAATCAAACAGCTGAAGAAATTCTGCTCCTAATCTAAATCTCCTTTTCCTGCCCATTTCCCTGGATAGAGGCTTCAGAAGAGTTCTGTCGCTTGTGCTAAATGCTTTTAATTTTACTGAATGAAAACTGCCAGTAAATGTTTCTTTCTCTCTTCAGTAGATCATGAAAGTTCAACTTACTTTGTCTCGCAGTTCATTGCATTTCACTGCATTTGTCACACGTCAAGTTAAAATTTGTCAACTTTCCACCTAGATTCCTGCAATGACTAATACTGTCGTATTTACTGGATGTATTTGATGAACACTATATTCATGCACACAATATTCATGGGAATATTGAAAAGCCTCTTTTCACAGAATCCCAGAAGGGCAGGGTCAGAAGGAACCTCTGGAGATCAGCTAGTCCAACCCCCTGCCAGAGCAGGGCCACCCAGAGCAGGTTGGACAGGAATGTGTCCAGGAGGGCTTGAATGTCTCCAGAGATGGAGACTCCACAGCCTCTCTGGGCAGCCTATGCCAGGGCTCTGCCACCCTCAAAGAAATGAGTTTTTTCCTCATGTTGAAATGGAATTTCCCATGTTCCAGATTGTGCCTGTTACCCCTTGTCACCACTGAGAAGATTCTGGCCCCATCCTCTTGCTTTAGATATTGCTCAGCATCAATGAAATCCCTTCTCAGTCTGCTCTTCTCCAGGCTGGACAGCCCAAAGCCTCTCAGTTTTCCTTATCAGAGAGATGCTCCAGGCCCCTGATCATCTTTGTAGCTTCCCCTGGACTCTTTCCAGCAGTTCCCTGTCCTTCTTGAACTGGGGAGCCCAGTTCTGGACTCAGTGCTTCACCGGGGCAGAACAGAGGGGGAAGACGACCTCTTTCCACCTGCTGGTCAAGCTCTTTTTAATGCATCCCCAGGAGACCATTGAGGTTCTTGGCCACAAGGGTGGGCAGCCTGTTTTCCACCAAGACTTGAAGGTCCCTCTCTACGGAGCTGCTTTCCAGCAGGTCAACCCCTAATCTTTTAATGAATCATGAAGCAAAATTCTCTTTTTCAGTTACAATATCCACACATTTCTTGATTCTTCACAAACAACATGCGCCACCACCACGAAGGCACTTCTCATCGTTGCTATGTGCTAAGAATCTAGCCAAATGTGCTTATGATGTACCGTTTTCTATAGGAAAACACAGAGATGAGGAACACTTGGGTCTGTTAAATTATAGCAGAATTTACCTCAAACGAGTCCCTTTTCCTTCTGAGCAAATTCTTGTTGTGTGGATGCCACCTACACACAGACTGTGTCACAATGTCAGGTTTTCACCGTCTCGCACAGTTCTGAGACATCCGCTTCCACTCCTCACTCCTTCAATTTGTTAATGCCCATCACAAGGCTGTGGATTAATTTACACCATATCGCCCAGCTAATCAGCTGCAGATGGCACAGATATCTAAACCTGTACAGGCTCTAAAATGAGTTGGCCAGAATGGGGTAAATAACAATTGCTGTAACCACACAAGGAAAGCAAACGCGGTGAAGTTTCCGTTTTCAGAGTTGTGAAAGAATTCCAAATAATTCTGTGGTCCCTCTCTTCAGCTGTGGGTGGATTATAAACATTGTGCAACGGGTAATGGGTTACTCCAGAGCAATGTGCTTCACATTCCTGTCCCCAGTTTAGGTAACATGACCCTGGGGAGGGGGGGCTGGAGGAGGTGGGGGGACACACACACAAAATTCCCTTTTTCCTGGTAGCTCGAGCATTCTGGCTCTAAGCTTTTCTGCTGGATTTTCCTCCCACCATAAATACTCCTTGTCTGGTCAGGTGGATTAGACCTAATTTTAGTGTCATTTTCCATAAAACATTCACACTTTGTTGTTCGAGCATCTGATTCCCGCAAGAACTCTGAACAGATTGTCTACTATCTTTAGGGCTTTTCAGCCGAGCTCAGTGCTAAAGAGAAAATGTAAACTGATTTACAGGAGTTGCTATGACACCAGTTCAAGCTTTATTTTTTAATTTTTCTCTTAGTTATATTATATCCTTTGTAATTTCTCAAGTACCAAAAATCAGAATTCTGACTGGTGTATGGTTGAACAGATGATTTGGGTCGGCTGTTATGTTTTAAACTCTGTCTTGTCTCCAAAAGATATCCAGTTTCAGTAACTTTACTTAAAAAAAAAAATCCATTATTTGTAATTTGAAGGACTATTCCTCAGGAAACATTCTTTTTAAATAATGTCTTAATATGCCAATTTCACATCATGAGTACATGGTTTCCTTTGTGTAACTTCATAGATTAACATGACATCCTTGTAGTCCTCCTGAATCCTTCCCCTTCATCAAAAGGTCATAAACTCTCTTTTTTTTTCTTGTTTGCTGTGCAAGTTCTTACATGTTTGCATTGTCGTTGTATTCTCTGCAACAGTTCTGATTTGCAAAGATAGGCACAAAGAGACATTTATAAATACCATCCAGTTCGTTCTACCAACGTTTCTTGCATTGCACAGCTGTATTCTGATATCCAGAAATTATAGAGACATGGGAGCGTTGTTTTCCTTGAGCTGTTCCTCATGTACATGAGAAATTTTCAGAAATTCCACCTCTGTTTATGTACCCAGTATTTCTGGCTGGCTGGTTCTCATCAGCTGTTGCAAACCTTACTGAGGTCCATTGGAATTCAGGTGTTACTGCCACCCTCTTATTATTTATACCTTGTTTGGAACTGCCTCCTAAGCTTTTAGATCCATCACACTTTGTGGAGCACTTCAAAATTTGATTAGACGATGTGAATAGCCACCAGCTAGTATTCTAATTACGGATCAAGAAGGTATCTGCATTAGGGTGCAGACACCTCCCCAAGTTCTTTGTCACCAGACTCTTCATCAAGGAAAAAAGTTGAAGGTGGTTATTGAAGTCCTTGCTTCCAAAGTATGAGAAACACGAGTCAAATACTGCAAGAGAAAACCAAGGAATCACAGTATTTATCTTATCTGCCCTAAGTCTCCGATGACGTTCATGGTATGCAAAGATTAAGCTGAGGGAAAGCTGAATCAGAGAGGTCTGGATGTTTGCTCCCAGAGGAACAGAAGCCAGCTGATCTTCCGAGTCTCTTTGGAGGCAGGGAGATTGGAGGTCCTGTAATTTAAAGAGAGAGAATGAAAGACTTGATGGCATTCCTGAGAGACGAGTTCACCTGTCTACAGAAAGAGTGGGACACTGCTGACCAAGTGAAACCTCATCTCACAGAATTCTTCATGAAGCAAAAATTTTGTTTGGTAAACTACTAGAAAGAAACATCAGAAAGAGATGGAAAAGAGACCTAGAAGTGGTCTTTCAAAGGAAATAATAATAAATACTTAGAAATAAATATATCTTGTCTAATTTAGAGAAAGAAATCTGTGGCCTTAAAGACAAAATCACGCAGCTGCTTTAATATTCATCCATTATAATGATCAGAAGATCTTAATTCAGTGTGGAATCTTAGTGAGACATCAAGAGGTGACAGGCACAGACTGGATCACAAGAGATTTTCTCTGAATATCAGGAAACATGTTTTACTGAGAGGGTGATCAAAGTTGCCCAGAGAGGTTGTAGAGTCTCCTTCTTTGGAGATACTCAGAAGCCATCTGGACATGTAAGGGTGGTGAGATGCTGTCCCAGGTCGCCCAGAGAAGCTGTGGCTGGCCCATCCATGGGGACATTCCAGGCCAGGTTGGACAGGGCTTTGAGCAACCTGGTCTGGTGGGAGGTGTCTCTGCCCAGGGCCAGGGGTTGGAACTGGGTGATCTTTAAAGTCCCTTCCAACTCAAGCCACTCTGTGGTTCTCTGACTGTATGACATGGTCCTGGGCAACCAGCTCTAGGTGGCCCTGCTTGGGCAAAAGGTTTGGTCTAGGTGTCCTCCAGAGGTCCTTTCTATCATCAACCATTCTGTGATTCCATGAATTATGGACCCAGTAGACTTTAAGGTGAGCTCTCTGTGGTTCACTGAATCACATTAATTTGTAAAAGCCATATTCACGTTTGATGAACTAGCATTTTCCAGTCAAAATGTGTTTCCTTAGAAAACTTCCAGCCAGGTTTTCTGGCGAGCTGAGACTTGAGGAAGCCTTTACATTGCTGATGCCATGGAAATTGTTTCTTTGGCTGTTCTAAATCTATAGTGTGATCTGCAGACAGAGGTCTGCAAGCCAAGGACACAGAGATACAAATAAGCAAGTAGGAAGCCTGACAAATATCTGCTGGGAAAATCTAACACATATAAAATTGTATCAGAAACTGATAAATCCACTGATTTTGACGAAAAAAAAGTTCTAGTATTTCACAGACTCTGCATATTCCCAGCACTATGTGTTTCCTGCTCAGTACCTTTCATGAACTGGGAATATTTCCTCTGGACCTACATCACTGCTAAAGTAATCACATCTTGTTCCACATCTCTCCTGTAAATTTATAAAAAGTTCTCAATTTTTTTTTGCTACATCAAAATAACTGGAAGTGTTCTTCTGTGTTGGAAAATGGGAGAAAAGAAACATTCTCTGGATAACGTGGAACCAAGTGAAGCAACAGCTGGATGAAGGGGAAAGCTATATCTTCCTGTTGAATGGAAACAATTTAAATCAGAATTTGTAAAAATATAGTGCAGCATTGGACAAGCTCGTAGGAACGGGAGAAAGCCAAAGACAAGCCAAAATATGTATAATTTCACATATTTCTGGAAGATGATATCCCAATTTTACAGTTTTCCTATAGGAAATTATTTCATCCAATCCAAGATAACCCCTATGCTCATGGTTCAGTGCTGGAGAAAACGTGCCAAAGGTCACTTTAGATGAAAAAATAGAGAATAGAATTCTTGCTACAACTTCAGATTGCAGAAACAGAAAGAGAGTCTCAGCAGCAGCCAGGAACAGAGAGACATAACGTTGGATGAAAACACAATATTCCCTAATTCTCCTAAATTTTGGTCCAGTCATACTCTGCTGCAAAAAAGATTACAACAGTACTGAGAACCTTCCAAATACAGATAATTGTCAGTGCATGTTCTACCCCACAAAATATGCTAGAAAATGTATTACAAGTGACATTTTGAGGCAGGTTCAAAATGTGTTAAAAGGTTTAGCTAAGATAAAATTAAAAAATAATCCGTAAATTTCAAAGAAATAAGATATCCGAAGGAAAACCTGATTTTCCTGTAAATTCTTACCATTTTTGTGATTCCTGTACACGGGATTTTTTTTCTGGCTGCACAGTCTGAATATCTAGTTTAAGATGTTAACATAAATGAACAGCTAAGTCTGTGATGTGCCAGGAGAATTATCCAGTTGCTTCTGAATATGTAAGAGGGAAGCATCATCTAATATCAAAGGTTACACTGGAATAGGGCTAATTTAAGAAGTAAATTTTGATTGGTAGCTCAGTCACTTCACAGTTCTTCTGGTTTAGAACTCCTGCAGGACTCATTCTAATGAGAGCAACCAAATTAATCTAATTGAAGAAACCCCATCCCTAAACCAGAGGATGTGGTAGGAAAATCTGTGTGATGTACATGCAATAAGCAGCTGGTAGAGCCAGTGGGAGTCAAGGCAGGAAAGAGACATGAAAAGTTGAATAAATACATTCATTTATTTAATTATTTTATATCCATACATGGAATTATCTTAATAATTTATGTGTTTTCATGGTTTCAGATGCAGAAATCAGGCAGACACTTAGAAACATGAAACTAGTTTGTCTGAAAGCATAATTTTTTGACTTAGTAGGAATTTACTACGAAACAATAACTGCTGTATTTATGGCAAAAGAGCAGCTTCTCCTGATAATCAGCTGCAGCCATACAGCTTTTAACTGTATCTTTAATGGTTTTCCATATCTTCTTAGAAGTGATGTGAGCTATGAAACCTCCTCTTTTTTTTTCTTTTTTATCAGTAGACTTGTTTGTCAAAAGAGCTTAGTTTTTTATTAATAAACATTTTCTTTTCTTTGAAATCTTGGCAACTTTTAGAAGGATAAATCGCAGCCAGTTGCTTTTCTCTGGAGGATATTTTATGAAAATACAGAGATTTGGGTCTGTGTCTAGGATAAGTGTTCTTATTTTTATGCAGAGATGATAAACTTAAATTTAATACAGCATGATGGTTTCCGGGCAACTGAGAAAAACCATCATGATTTTAAATCAATTATGAGTTATCTGCAGAGGCACTATTTACTTTGTTCATTGGCACGAGCTGTGTTGTTTTCTTCTTTGGCCACTCTATTTGACTTGTCTGAAACAGATCTATCTGTTTTCTTTATGACCACCCTACGTTGTAACCTCTCCCCAGACGTGGTAAATGAAATAAATGTCCTGCAGCAGCCAGGTTATATATCTTATTTATCATCTGAAGCTTTACTCCTGGATCAGACAATTTAGGATCTCCATGTGAGACGAAGGAGGGGCTCACGACATCAGTGTCTGTAAGAACTGACCCAGCAAAGTATTTGTGCTCTGATAAACTTCAACTATCTTAGTAATTTTAAGAATTCCACCGAGAAAATTTGTGTATTTGGATGTAAGGGCCACCTGGACCGCGGCCATAAATGTCACTGGCTTCATAAACTAGTAAAATATTATGCTGTTGTACACACAGTTACATCTATCCATCATAAATAGGGTAAAGAAATTGAAATTTTATTTCTTGCAACATCTACACGTACTCTAGAACTGGAGGGAAGTGGTTTGTGCTCTAGAGTAAGCAGTTTGCAACCCTCCTTTTCCTTCTGGAAGACTGCAATGCTATTTCAGAAAAGAAGTGATGTGACATAGCTAGTTCTATGATGTCGTTATGGACTGTGATAACTTTACAAAGCAATAATCAAGAATTTTCCTCTCTATGCATTGGGGTAAAAAGCAAATGTAATAACAAACACAGAGCAAAGAAATTGAAACCAAGAAAGATAGCCAGTAATGAAACCCAGGTTTAATTCCAGTATAACATCTATCCAATATCTGTTTGATGTTTGTTAGTTGCCACCGCTCAGTGAGACAAAAAATGTTTCTGCCATAAGGATTTTTGTATAAACAGAGCTTAATTTTTTTAGATATTTTCAAAAATGATCTTTTTTTCTTTTTTTTTTTTTCCCCACTGGTTCAAAAATCAGTTAGGTACTGCAATTTATGGAAAAAAGATTGTGTCCTGAACTGAGATTAAAAAGAAAGGCTTTGTACATTTCCTAAAGACACTGGCACCATCCTTATGTTCTGGCATCAATTCAACAGTGACTTGTACCTACTCATCTGAGCTCAGTGTTGTATTAAATACATTTAATTGAGGAGGATTTACGTACTGCAGCTGAATAGGGGACGTTCCTGTGTATTTCAGCGATGGCAAGAACAAGCTCAGCTTTTTACTGTCCTTGGGTTTTGCACAAGTTGGATTCATCTGGAGTTTAAGTCATGACAGATGTTTCAAAATAGACTGTAGTAGCAGAGAGTAATGTAAGTAGAGCTTTTAATTTTGCCTTGCTGAGCTGCTTCTCGTTAAGACACAGCAGAATACATCTTCTTCTCGTTTTCAGAAATTAATTGCTTCATACAAGAAAACTTAAGTGCAGTGTGTGTAAGAGATCACCATCCTGACCATTTGTGTCGTGCACTCGTGGGATGTGCTGCCGCAGGAGGGAGATCTGCATGGAAATTTTTATATTAATGATAATTCAGTGGATCCTTAAAGGGACTTTGTGACCTGTGAGATTTTATATTTCATCTCTAGAATTTGCTTTCATATGGAGCTTCCATAAACATTCCTGTCTCTT
The DNA here is from genome assembly GCA_013400375.1 of Thinocorus orbignyianus. Classification (NCBI taxonomy): domain Eukaryota; kingdom Metazoa; phylum Chordata; class Aves; order Ciconiiformes; family Thinocoridae; genus Thinocorus; species Thinocorus orbignyianus. The sequence goes on from VXBW01001780.1 coordinate 255,296, forward strand.
GTATGTTGCATAATCTAATTTTTATTACTTACACAGCATTTTAATTGCCCGACATAATTCCTGATCACAAACAGAAATCCATTGCCCTACATAATCCACAGAAATCTATTTTTAAATGTTATAAAAATAATTATACTATAGGCTAAATTTATCTTTTTCTGTCATAGGAAGATAACTGGAAATGGCAGTTGATTTTGGTATGTCCATACCCCAGCTTACATGACCAAACCATAGGCAATTTTCCAGTCATTAAAAATCTGTATGATTTAGCTAAACCTGGTAGATAATCAACCATAAGGGAAAAAAAAAACCCAAACCAATAAAATTATGTTTAATAATGTACTTTGAAATTCATTCTGAATGAGGTGGAGGAAGAAGAAGAAGAAAATGGAGATAAATCTTTTTCTAGAAAGGATTAGCGTGGCTCCGATTACTTCAATGGTTTTTGCTGATTTGTACCAGCTGAAGAGCTGGCCTGCGCACTGAGTTTGCAAAATCACAGCTGGTTTATTCAAACCGTTTCTTTTTCCTCATTCATCCAATTTTAGCCAGCCTGTGTGGATGCTATTCTGAAATTCAGTGGAGTTTTTTTCAAATTTCAGGTTTCAATTTCTATTTCACACCACGTAAACGCAAAATCCACTATGGCAAGGGAAACTCTGATAAGAAATACAATAAAGTTGGTTCATCGTGGTGAAATTTGTAATATGTCATAAGTATTTAATTCCTTTAAAAATTCTGTATTTTTTCAGGAACAATATGCCAAAAGAACATATATAGAAAAACTCATTAGAGGTCACATAACTTTTGTTATTTAGAATGCATATATGACATCCTGTAATGTCCCAGTGGATATAGGAGATAAGAAGTTGGTTGTAGTATCACAGAAGGGAAATCAGTATTTTAATTCAAAATTATATAAAACAAAAATCAGTTTCTGAACTCTGTGTGTGTGTGTGTGGATGCCAGTGCTCACCAAAGCCACTCTATCACTGCTCCAGCATGCGCTCCTCTCTCCATGGGGCCACGGGTCCTACCAGGAGCCTGCTCCCGCATGTGACAGGGTCACAGCCTCCTTCAGCCGTCCACCTGCTCTGGCATAGGGTCCTCCGTGGGCTGCAGGGGGCTATCTGCTCCACCATGGACCTCCATGGGCTGAAGGTGGATCTCTGCTCCACCATGGACCTCCATGGGCTGCAAGTGGATCTCTGCTCCACCATGGACCTCCATGGGCTGAAGGTGGATCTCTGCTCCACCATGGACCTCCATGGTCTTCAGGACAGCCTGCCTCACCAAGGTCTCCACCATGAGCTGCAAGGGAATCTCTGCTCTGGCGCCTGGAGCACCTCCTGCCCTCCTTCTTCACTGACCTTGGGGTCTGAAAAGTTCTTTCTTTCCCATATTTTCACTCCTCTCCTGGACTGAAATTGCCTGGTTTGGTTCCTCCTCTTCACCTTCTTAATTATTTTCTCCCAAAGGTGCTCCCACTGTTGTTGATGGGCTCAGCCTTGGCCAGCAGTGGGTCAATCTTGGAGCTGGCTGCACTGGCTCCATCAGGCATAGAATCATAGAATCATAGAATGGTCAGAGTTGGAAGGGACCTTCAAGATCATCAAGTTCCAACCCCCCTGCCCTGGGCAGGGACACCTCTCCCTAAAGCAGGTTGCTCCAAGCCCCATCCAACCTGGCCTTAAACACTTCCAGGGATGGGGCATCAACAACTTCCCTGGGTTCCCATGGGGGAACCTTCTAGTGGCTTCTCACAGAAGCCACCCTGTAGCTCTCCCACAGCCAAAACCTGGCCACGCAAACTCAGTGCAGTGTGTATATGCATGTGTTTATACTTACAATATATATAATTAATTGGGTTTGTAGAAACCAGTGGGAGGTCTGCCATTACTTTGAGTAATGCCAAAATTTCCCCCCAGTATCAAAGACTTATCAGAATGCCTGAAAATAGATCTCTGTGCCAGAAAAAAATGCCTTGGAGGATTTCATGTGTTTAAAAGATTCATGGAGTTTGTTCAAGAATGATTAAGTGAGTATGCTAAATAAATACTATTTATTTATGTATGGTGAGATAGTCTTGTTCATGCCCTCAGGCTAACGAAAGCCAAGTTAAGAATACATAAAGCAATTATACACACAGTGTAAAGGGATTTGAAGGTCATTGGCGTTGATTTGAACATTGTTCAGTAGCCCTGGAATAGCTGTTCCCAGGCCAAATGGTTTCATTGGCCTTCTCATTCCCTAATACAATTTATTTGTCATGTTTCTACCTTTGTTATAAGTTTTCTGTAGCTAAAACCATGTCAGCCCCTTCATGTTATTAAGAAACAAGGGGTTTTTGTAGTCTTTTAGGTTGGTTTCATTGATGTTGGCAGTATCTTTTAAGCCGCCCTCTTATTCAGATCTTTTACAGAATATCTTCTTTCTGTTGAGTTTCTGCTGCTGGGTATTGATTAAAAAAACCCTAAAAACATTACAGGATTAATTGAGTTTGTATAATTAATACACAGTCATGGAGTAGAAGAGGGCAAAATCCAAAGAAAAGAAGGTAGAGAAAGAAAGGACAGAGGGCAGAATTAATTACATCACTGCAAGGATACATTTATGGAGATTTAGGGAAAAAGATGATGAAAGAAGGAAAAAAGGCTATGCAAGAAAGACCTAGAAGCTGGAGAATGTGACGACAAGATCAGCTGAAAACACCTCATGGAAACAAACTCAAATTTAGGTAGAACTGATCCCGTTTTGAACATTAAACAAAAACATGAGAGAAAAAGGAAACTGAACATTTTGGACAGAATAGTATTTTGGAAGTTGAATGCATGAAGGAACTAAAAAAAATAGAGAAGAAAATGGCATCTAAACTTGAGTTTCTGATTCTGCAGACATCAGCTTCTGGGCCAGCAGACTTAAAATTGGTATGGAATAGAGAGTAGCAAATAAACAAAAAGTTTGCTGTTATAAATTAAGTCATTTGCTGAAATAAAAGGGAAATAAAAAGTTAGGTTTACTGCAAAGAGTATTGGTAAACTTTGAAATTATGGAGTGAAGAGATTAAAAAGGCAGATGAAATTAATATAGTCAAATGTAAGTCAGTACACATTAAGAGAAATTGCATACAGTTTCAGGAAAAAATCTTGACACGATGAGAAAAAATCATGTGGAAACATCAGGTCAGAGCTCAGGAACAATCACAAAAACATAATTAAAGGTTAGAGATAAGTAGAGGGTAGATCATTCACTCTATATTCCAATACAAGACCAAGGAATATTGATGAAATTTTCACTTTTTTTTCAAAAGGCACTTCTTCACATATGGAATGCCAAAAGTTTGTGGAGGTTCAAGAAGCAAAAATATGCATTAATAAAAGAATATGAATTAGCTGAATGGGCAATTTGACATATTGGGTTCGATCTGGTTCCAGTTCTATGGTGTGATCTTTTACTGGAGTAGTTGAATCTCTGCAAGATCTGAACTGTCGTGGGGTCTGCTTGGACCCTGCACTGAAGACCAATCGTTAATTCTTTTTAATACTCACCTTATTTCCATTTTCTTCTCTACCATATTGAAACGGCCACTCAGGACAGAAGGTAATCAAGGGCTTCTCTGACACTTCAGATGCTTGAACTTTGGGGTGTAAACGCGAGACAAAAATACGGTAGCAAACAGCCAAGTGAAGATTAGATATGTGTTATCACCACACTGTAAAAGATTTATTTCCCTCGGCAAAGAAGGTTCCTGAACAATTTATTCCAGTTAATGAGTTCTTGGCACAGTTAGAGGCCACGTAGAAGTGTTTTTTCAACTCTTTATCTCATACCACTTCTCAGTTGTTAAAGAGCCTACGTGGATAGTCCTGGGGTTTTTTATTTTTATATGCTTTGTCAGGCTCCCAACAGCTCACTCTCCGGGGCTGTGTATGGTAGAACAATCCACAAGGAAGATAGCCCTGTGTCTAATTAGCGACTTTCCCTCAAAATTGATTCACGATGGTAAGAAATATTGTCTCAGTCTCTAAATATTTCTGAACTAGTGCTCTTCAACCTTCAGTCTGTTCCTTCAGCTGCTTAAGCAATTCCAGTGAACTGAAGAGCTCGCTGTTGTCTCGTAGCGCAAGGGCGGCTCGTTGCCATGAATCATCTCTCAAACTCTTTGGGAACACGTTCATATTTTCCCCCTAAGAAAATGTCTTTTTTGGCAAAAATAAAACCTTTTTGGAAGAACATTTTCGTTGGAAAAGTGTTTCGTAGATCCAGACTACAATTTCTAGCCAAATCTGGGGAAAAATACACCCAGCTTCTGCTTCTTCCTAATTTTCTGTAAGAATCCAGCGAGGTTGGTAAAACACTGGATTCCTGCATTAAAGAAAATACCACAAATTTGCCATTATTTGGGAGTGACTTCTCTGTTATTTTCATGCTTTGCCACATTATATAAATAATTCACTGCATTTTGGCCCAGAGTAGTGCAGTAATACGAGGCAACGGCTAAGAGGTTCACTGGTCGGCTAATTTCTGTGAAATTGAATTTCAGATTCCCTCGTGCCATTTTCCTGAATTATTCTGTTTCTGGAATATGCTGAGGATGATCCTCAGACATGTTTAAAAACCAAATTAGATATAACATGCAGGTATTTAAATGGTTCGGCAAATTACCAACCTCTTTGTGAACACAGCAAAATATTCCTATTAACAGCAACTTTGGAATGGCATAAACTTTGAAATGTACCTGCTTGCTCTTCGTTTTGCCTGGTAGATGGGACATCACCTGAATCTTAAGGTGTTTTTATTCTACTTTCTGACTCACTGACTCTTTCAGCAAAAAAAAAAATCATCTGCACATCCCACTGAATTGTTATGGTGCATTTATTCAGTATTTCATGAACATTGGGGCACACACTTATCAGTAATCATCAAAGTTCTTAGGAATGTAATAAAATACCTGCAGATTGAACTTTTTGCTTATAAAAATATGAATGAAGATTACTCAGTTCCATTCATTTCCAGAAAGAAATCTCTACTTTAGTAACCAAGCATCAATCGAGAAAAATATTTGGCTTTTTTTGCTACATGGACAGCAATAAAGCTACTAAATGTTAACAGAGAAATTTGGATTCCAACCTTTAAGTTAATTTTCCCCAGCCAAAGAAAGATGTCTTTGTTCTGTTAGGACTTTTTTGGGGTAACACTGATCCAAGTACCAATGTCAGCTGCCTTCTTGGTAGATGTGGTCCACCATGTGGATCTCCTGGAGGAAACATCAGCTGCACTGAAAGTAATATATGGTAGTCAGTATATAAATATAAAATAATGACTTGTTTTTATGCTGTTGTACACTACAGAACCAAAAGATCAACTAAAGCTTCTTGGAAAACAAATTTTATCTGTTATTTACGTTAATGCAAATGAAATTTCAACTTTCTGGAGGAAATAGCTAAATCAAACATTTCTCATGTAATTTCTGTTCAATATTTGATAGAAAATGTAGTTGCCCTTTTTTTTTTCCTCTAAATGTTGTGCTCTCTAGTAGGACTGTTTATCTTCTGATTTACTGTGATTTTCTCTCGTAACGTAATTTACTTTAAGATGAATTATCTGCAAACAGGGCTTGAGACCTAAAGGAGATATCGGTCAGTACAATAGCATATATACACAAAAGTACTCTGAGATTTTGCAAGAATGTATTTATTTTTAACAAAATAGGGATTTTGTTTTTCAACAGCTCTAAGTTTCCATGGAGAAAAGATATGTTAGGAAATGATTTCGGTATTGTCAAAATCTGGTTTCCATCAAAAAACAATGGCAAGAAAAATATTAAATTTAGCCTGGCTCTAAAAATATTACTAGAATAAATTGAAGGTTTAATACTGGAAGAGACTGAAGTTTTTCCGGTAGTTGTTGCAGTACTTTGTCTTTGAAAAGTGTATTTTCAGAACATGAAAAAGTTAGATGCTTGTATCAATACTGGGATTCATGTCACAACATTCAACAGGTGAATGAATTCCAGCCAATGGGTTGAACAGAAATACTCTGTATTTCTCCCAGATCTGTCTATAAAGTGTATCAGTGGAGTACCAGCTTCTCTTCTCTAACATTTCAATCTTTTTGGTCGTTTCCTTGGTGAATTCTTGTCTGTGAACCTTCATTATCTTTAAAAATGTATCCTAATGATCATTTAGCTCAATACGAACACCTTCATTCTATCATAATTTTCAGGTCACTTAATTACCATATTGCAAACTTTCTATGCTAGACAGAAATGGTCAGCCTGATCCTGCTTCCTTATTCTTTTGTTTTGCATAATAGACTCATAGTAAGCAAAAAATCACAATCGGGAAATTTTAATCCAGCCTTTAATAGTTCTCTCTTGATTGAATTTGAATATTTCTGAGAAAAATAAAATGATCGTGTATACTGAAAATATTTATGCCAGTTAAAATGAAATACACAGCTGCTCTGGCAAGGAAAACTATTTTCATATAATTTGGAACCTACTCCTACAGATCTTCTCTGTCGGAGTGTTAATGTCGGTGTTTCTATTTAGCTTTGCTGCTTTTTCAGTGAGGTGGGCTCTGAGGAAGTGCAGTGCAGGGGATCAGAAATAAATCACAGAATCTTCATGGTTGGAAAGGACCTCTGAGATCATCCAGTCCAACCATACACACACAAAAAATCCCTACATCCTCGGTCACTAGAGCATGCCCTGAATCATAGAATCATAGAATGGTCAGAGTTGGAAGGGACCTTAAAGATCATCAAGTCCCAGCCCCCCTGCCATGGGCAGGGACTCCTCTCCCTAGAGCAGGTTGCTCCAAGCCCCATCCAGCCTGGCCTTAAACACTTCCAGGGATGGGGCATCCACAACTTCCCTGGGCAACCTGTTCCAGTGCCTCACCACCCTCACAGGAAAGAACTTCTTCCTAATATCTAATCCTACATCTACACGTTTCTTAGATACCTCTAGGGGTGGTGACTCCACCACCTTCCTGGGCAGGCTGTTCCAGAGCCAGACCACTCTTTCAGTAAAGAAAAACTGGAAAAAGTAAACTCTGAAATTGCTGTTGGTTTCAGTGTGGGATAAAAACCAACGAGATCACTCATAGGTCTTTTAATGACAAGGCAGTTGGGCCTTATTCTGTAAGCTTTGTTCAGTCGGTGCAGTCAATCAGTGCAAAGCACATGATCAGTATAAATAATAATCCCCTCTGCATGATTGCTGCTTCTCCTGGCATTCTTATCAAGGTCGCTGTCAAATTTTGTCCTTGGAGTATCTCTAGTTCCAACAACCAAATCATAACTTAGAAATAATTACAGATAACACTTGGCAGTGTGAAGGAATGGATTGCGGATATTTTCCAATGGGAAGTAGAAAAAGCAACGTATAAATGTGTGAGCAGTCCCATATAAAATATATCAAATATATATCTATATAAATTTGTTGTCAGGACAACCTTTTTCCATTGACAGGGAGGAGATGAGGATGAGAAACACATGCGGTAAAAGATGCAAGACTGAAAGCAGGCACAAGAGAAATGTAGGAATAACATGACCGGTGTATTCCACGCAGCTCAGCGGGCACATTGCCAGCTTAATCTTTCTTTCCCTCTTTGTCCCTTAATGAAATCTCATTTGTTTTTTTGAGAGAAAATAGCTTTGTAAAACAGTTTCCCATCCAACTAGAAACAAAGCCAAGGGTGAGTACGAAGCTTTAGACGTGAAGTACAGATGAAGGAAGGTTCCGTTTTGGAGATTCCAGCCAACGTCCTTCTCGCCAACCTTCTCCCTTCAGTCTTGCTCTGTGACTTTCATCTCTTCTGGAAAGAAAAGCAACTTTTTGTGTTTTTTTTCTTTCCATTCCTACTGAGTCACACTGTTACCAAGTGCCTCTTGTAGAAGTGAGCACAGTTCTAACACTGAGAGATGGCTCTAACTTCTTGGTAGAATTTCTGGTGGTATTCTGTGTCCCAAAGTTGTGAGATCTGTGGGTTTGTGCCTTTCTGGTTCCACCAAGTTTCATTTCGATGAAGTTTCACCTAAACCTCAGGAGCTGAAAATCTCTTATGTCATTCCAGTGCACCTGCTAGTAAATAAGGTCACATATTCTCCCACTTGATACAAACATCACTAGTAAATTGGGCAAATATTTGGCAGTTTAAAGCATGTTCAAATTGAAAAAGATTTGTACTAAAACAGGAATAAATATTTTCCCACTGGACAAGCTGAGGATGTTTAATTACTCTCTGCTTTTTTGGAAAGAAATGGAGAAAAGTTGGCTTTTATGCATTTAAAAGGCCCTCATCTCTACCTAATGTGCAACACAAGAAAGATGGAAAATTAAGTTGTTAAAGCTGTTGTTGAAGTGCTGGGCTGGGATTTAGCCCGTAAATTGAGGAGATGTCTATTGTGAGAACCCCATCAAGTGCCATAGAGCCTGCAATTAAATGTAACGTATTTCCATCTGTTAAACTACACCCGGGCTGGAAGAGGCTGCAAGTGCTTTTACGTCAGATCATGGTTTAGAAACAAAACAGACAATGAATCACAGAGTATCTAGAGTTGGAAGGGACCTTACAGACCTTTTAGTTCCAGTTTAGGATGAAGAGTTTGGTGGCTGTAACGAGCAGACTCGAGTTCATTCCTTTGCTTTTCGGTTACTGTGCTGAAGATGGCAAAAATACATATGTGTACATCCAAAAATATATATATATATTTATTTTATTTCCTGGCTCAGTGAGGGACACCCAGGAGGGGTTGCATTTTAGATGGATGGTGTTAGTGACACATTAATCTGAGCAAAACCTCAGTGCCATGATTGTTCAAATAATAAAAAGTTGTAAACTGTTGACCTCCTCCAGGCTCTCAACTGGGTATTTTTTTCTTACTGTCAAAAATCTCAGGAGAAATGCCAGAAACCACAAATTCGTAATCCCGCACTTAACTCTAGCAAAATGTAATGGTAGTGTTGGAACATGAATAGGACAGAAATAGAAGTTACATAAACAGCAGGGCTGACCTCTTTTTTATCTGGGTTTACTAGAACAAAATCCCTGCCTGAGAAAAGAAAAGATAAAAGTCAAAATATGACCAAAATAAAGCCGCCGTGAAACTGTGTTTCAGTGAGAAGATACCTGGAGACGGATGTACAGCTGGGTTTTCACTCAGCCGGGTTCCTCAAAAGTGCTTTAGTGATAATATAGACCACTTTAGGGCACTTCACTGCCCATTTAGGTGACACTGATAACGTTGACTGCTGCCTCTCTCCAGAGGCAGGTACATTCTTCGGCTGCTGCCCATGAGTTTGTGTTCCCAACATCAGTTCTGACTCCAGCCGGCCCTTATCTCGGCTGAAGCTCAGTCCCAAAGGAGGACTCACAGCCAAAGCATAGTCTTCCTCAGCAGACTCGATGCTGTAGGCATGTTCCCACCACAAGTATGAAAACAAATGAGAATAAAATTCCTCCAGGTATGGGTCAAGTATTTATATTTTTATCTATAATCATAGAATCACAGAATCATAGATTGGTTGGAAAATACCTTTCAGATCATCAAGTCCAACCATCAACCCAACACTGACAAGCCCCGTGTCCCTCAGCACCACATCTGCCCGGGTTTTAGATACCTCCAGGAATGGTGACTCTACCACTGCCCTGGGCAGCCTCTGCCAAGGCTTGACAGCCCTTTCCATGAAGAAATTGTTCCCAGTATCCATCTTAAACCTCCCCTGATGCAACTTGAGGCCATTTCCTCTTGTCCCATCACCTGTTCCTTGGGAGAAGAGACCGAACCCCCCCTGGCTACACCTTCCTTTCAGGGAGTTGTAGAGAGCGAGAAGGTCTCCCCTCAGCCTCCTCTTCTCCAGGCTGGACACCCCCAGCTCCCTCAGCCTCTCCTCACAAGACCTGTGCTCCAGACCCCTCACCTGCTTCTCTGTCCTTCTCTGGACATGCTCCAGCACCTCAAGGTCTTTCCTCTTGTTAGGGACTGAAAACTGGTATGTTAAGTATTGTAAGTCCAGAACACTTAAAAAGTCTTGCAGTGAAGACACTTTCTGCAGGATAAATGTCCTCAGCTGAAATTCCTGTGTCAAATTAGGTGAGGTATGGATTCGATGCTGTATCCTGGGTCATTTCTAACATAAGAGATGTGTGGGTTTGCCTTTTCTCTCTGGTTTTCCCTTTTGCCTGTGCAAACAAAAACAAGGAAAACTGGAATCTGTTACTCCCAGGAAAGGAGTGTAGAGGTTTAGGACTGCTTCCCTCGTCTAGGTCAGTTGAACAGGTTGTCCATTCAGACAGTTTTGTTGGTCCTGCTCAATGCATCTAATTCTGTGAAATCAGCCACTGATTTCTCTGGGTGACAGGTATCTGCATCAAAGTTAGTGGACAACTGAGTAAGTATTTCTGAACAACTTCACGTGAAAATGTTCAGATTCCTGTCTCTGCTTTGAAAACCAAATATCTCAGGTGAAGTTTGAGGATGGATGTGGGGGATTAGTAAGTAAATGTGAGGACCCAGCAAACAAGATGAGCAAAGATATTCAATTCAATGCCATTAGCTAGTTCCTTCCAGCACAGGAACTGAAATTGTCATGAGCTGGGGCGTGCTTTGTGTTTTCAAAAATTTCTCTTTTAAATAATATTGAGGAAAATACATTGGGAGTGATTTAGGTGCCTAGACATGGGTGTCTCCTGCCACCAGCACCATTCTTACCCGTGTCTATGAGGACAGTCACCGATCAGCCATAGTCTCAGTATCAAATCTACCCGCCTTTTATAGACCACAGTTTTCCAAAGTGAATAATATTAGATTTAATTAATAATGTACTCATTTTCCCTTCAGTTACCTCAGTGCTTTTGCCCCCCTTCTCCATCTGCAGCACCCTCTGCCTGGAGATACTCTCTTTTGATGCTCTCTCTTCTGCTGTGGTTGCAGTGTGATATAAATCAGGAAAGCTGAAATATTGCTTAATAAAACATGTACATGTTGCTGTCTGTTCCTTTCCTTCCCATCCATACATTCTCCATTTTTGGGTTGTAGTTTTGGTGGTTTTTTTTTCTTTTAGCATGAATGGATTTCTTTCTCACTTCTCTGTCCAGTGTCTTCCTTAATGAAGCCTTCATTCGTAAAAATTTTGGTGTTAGAGTAGTAATAAATAAGCAGGCTATCTACCTGTAGTGCTGTCAGGCACATTCTCTACTAGAATAATTTTTTTCTGAAATACTTTCATAAATACAATCTGGAGATGTTTTAATCAAGGATTCCAGAGGGGCAGACAACAGATCCTAAAATATTTACCCAACATGTGGCACAGTTTAAACCCACTGGAATTATGCATCCAGTAAAGTTCAAGCTGTGTAGGAGCTTCTTTCTGTCTAATGACTTTCATTTTTAATTTACCCACCCCGTCCCTTAGGAGAGGGAACCCTCCACCAAAGCAAGTAGCTTCCCAGAGCAGCTCACCGAGGTGTCATTGACAGTTACCTTTCCTGGATTTTACATGTAATCGCTGGAAATATGAAATATCTGGGGAGAATTGTGTTGTGATGTGAAAGGGGGTTCTGTTTAGGAAAGACTTTTGGCTTCCAAACTCTGTAAGGGAAGATCCTGTAACGTTGGCTGAAGCACTGTAAAAGTCTGGCTTTGCATTTACTACCCAGACAGGAAGCAAAGAATTTCATTTTTAAAAAAAAAATCCTGTTGTCCTGAGTAAATAACTGCTGTGCTTCGGATTTCTGCCATTAATGTTTATTTCTGGGACTGTCCCGTTCTAAAACTTCAGCACAGACTGAAGCTGAGCGTGTCTGCATTTCCCAGCTGATAACCAAATTCCATACTGGTGCACTGGTAAGAGTCAGATACGGATGTGACAGGAAATTATTTAGATGTCCTTGAAAAGATCTTATTTTAGAAACAATTGATGCTTTGGAAGGAGCATGGAAACAGGCTAGACTGTAGGAAAGGACTCGTCTTGTTAGAAATCACTAAATATTCAGATATTTAACCATGCTGAGCAGAGCTGTGTTTAAGGCAGCTCTATCTAGTTTAAAATAATTTGCTGAATTCTGATCTCTGGCTCCTACAACTGTTTTCCAAAGTGAGATGGAAAAGCCAAACTTTAATGGAAAAACACAACACATGCATTTGCATTGACCAAAGGAGGACGGTGTGAAGAGCAAATGAGGCATGGGGTCTCACGTGATGCTGCATTTACAATTTTAAGAAACATTTAAATTACTATTTTTTTTAAAGAAAGGCATTTTTGGCTGCTGCATTAACGTCAAGACACAAATTCAGCCTCGTATTTTGCTGCTGTGTGGGACAGAAGCATTGCTTACATTGCTTGCATTGTTACAGGGAACATGGACATCATCTGGACTCTGCTCCAGAGCCAGGTGCCTTTGGAAGAGGAATTCTTTTCCATTTTTAGTCAACGTATTTTCTCTAAAATTCTCTAAACCAAGTATTTTTCATAGAAAATACTCATTTATTATCCCAAAGACTGAAAACCACGCCTCCACATGGCTGTCCTCTAGCGCTCTCTGAGTTTCAGGCTTGCCTTTTGAGTCAGAGAAAACGGGTGTTGTAGGCAGAGCAAAATACCCAGGAAGAAACATGTTACCATCAAAATCTCTCTGCAAACAATTTTACAGCAAATGCTTTACAGGAGCTGAGATTATCACCTATTTACTGTGGCTTTTATCCACACATTCTCTCAAATTAGGATTTGCAGAAGCAAATCGACTACTGCAAAATGCTGCCAAAAACTACTTATTGCAGAAGTCAGTTTGAAATTAAAAGCAGGAAATGAGATAAAAAAAAAACCCTTTGAAACATGCCAAGTGTTAACACAAGTTTTATTTGTGAAGTTTAGACTGCAAACCCTCATGAATGAGAACTTTTGAAGTGAAGAAAGTGGAATAAACATTTGAAACCCAATTTTAAAAGATAGAAATTCCATATGTAATTTTGATTTGTCAATTTTCTCCACTAGAAGTAGCGTCAGTTGATCTGTGAGAAGCTCTCCAATAGTAAAGACTTCATTTGGATATTTCTTGGGGTTTTCTGTTAAAGAAAAGAACAAATACCTTCTTAGAAAACAAAATGTTTTAATGTAATCAAAAAAATGATATAAAGGAAAATCTGTTTTCAAGAGGCAATAGTTATTTCCTTTATCTAATTCAACTTCTCTGCTCAAAGTTAGACGTGGATGAAATACAAACCATCTTATTTTGTGTTAAAGGAAATTCCCCTTTGACTTTATGATTATTATAAAGTGGACTTTGAGCAAAGTGACAGAAATCCCATCCTTAGATTGCTCAACTTAGTCGGATGCAGAATTAGAAGAACATTGTCAGAGGTGGACTAGAAGTCCTAGGAAGGGGGGGGGTTGTCTAATTTTTGGGACATCGTGTTAAGAGGTGAGATTTTTTTCTGACTCTAAGAAAAGTAAGTGAGGTCTCTGGGAACTTTTTATAAAAAATAAAACACTGTTCTGAAATATCTGGCCCATTAACACTTAGTTCATACTTCGATTTGGATTTTTGTGTAGTTAATTGGGGCTGCTCTTATCTAAAATAATAACACAAGCAAATAAGAGCATCTTTATTTCTCTCTTTTCCCCCCCCATTTCATTCTGACCCTTTTACTCAGTCTCCAGCAAATCCAGCAATTACTTTAGAGATAATATCTCTGTATGAGATCTTTTACATCAAGTATCCAGGGGTATATCCCTAATTAATAGTCTGGCTATGATCATATTTTACAGGTAGATACTCATCATATCATGCTAAATAATAAATGCTAAATAATACTAAGGGAAGTTGTTGATGCCCCATTCCTGGAAGTGTTCAAGGCCAGGCTGGATGAGGCTTTGAGCAACCTGCTCTAGGGAGAGGTGTCCCTGCCCAGGGCAGGGGGGTTGGAACTTGATGATCTTTAAGGTCCCTTCCAACTCTGACCATTCTATGATTCTATGATTCTAAGCCTAAATTTATCATGTTTGATGCAGAACAGTAAAATACAGTAAGTAACATGAAAAGTGATAAACAGAAAAAAACCCCCAACCCATAAAATTCTGCTATCTAAAATAAAACAAGGAAAAAATAAGGTTTTGTCCCTCATTATTATAATTTCTACTAATGCCAATAAAGGCACAGGGGCTGCAGAACAGCCACCCCATCCTACGTCCTGAGATAAGAGCAGTGTAAACACCCCAGCGTTTGTCCAGCCTTGGGAGAAAAAGTAAACACCAGCTTCCCACTGAATGCTTGGCAAGAGCTGCCGGTAGCAGTCTCACTGGAGCTTTCCCAATGCACAGCTCTCCAAGAGCTCACAAACAGCCCCAAAATACTGTAACCATCAGAATTTTCAGTGCTGGATTGCAAATCTAGAATTAGACTTTGCGTGGGTCACAATAAAGACACATTCAAGACTTCTAAGGCTTTATGGACATTTTCAAGGTCAGGTTGGAGAGAGCTTGGAGCAACCTGGTGTGGTGGGAGGTGTCCCTGCCCAGGGCAGGCAGCTGGAACTAGATGGTCTTTCAGGTCCCTTTCAACCCAAACCATTCTATGACTCTGTGGTGGCCACTCCTGAAACTCTTCTAAGAGTTGATTGTCATCTTTACTTTGTAGAAATAATAGTGAATTTGGGAAATACCGATATGTGCATTGAAGTACTTCTGTCTTTAATTTCCAGAAATTGTAAGTATTTCTGGTGCTTCATTAAAATACACGACATAATAACAGTATTGACACTATTAAAAATTAACTGCACAATGCTAAAATTCTCACAAGATATAAAATTAAATCTAAAAGTTTAAAAAATGAAATCTAATGGCACTTCAAAATCACTAAAGTCCTTTGTCTAAAACGAGCTGTATGTGAACTGTTATTGTTTATTTTCACAGACAAATTCAGTATAGAATTAAGCTAATATACTTTTTATCATATAAAAGAATAGTCTGACTGAATACACCACTGTCATCTTGGAATCCCTAGCACATGGGAAATTATTCCTCATATCTAAATTTTCTGACAGATGTGTCATAGAAGATTCACAATTTAGGGAAGCTGGGATGTTGTCTTATATTAGCAACTGCTTTGGTGACAGAAGAGAGTTATGAGCAGTGCAAAATCTACTCTACTATTCTCTTTTTTTTCTGTAGATTGAGCTTTTTCTCATGGTCTTAACATATTTTGTTGACATATATTTTTTACATAAATAACAATGCAGCGCTGGCGGAATGTTCAAGATTTATCGGTACGGTTAATGGAAGCAATCATTTTGAGCATTCATCTCTAGAAAAGATCTGGGATCTTTTCTGTAAAAATAGTGCCTTCAGGATTTTATCCTTTAGGGAAATACGTTGTCAAAAATTATGAGTGCACAGTTTCCACTGCACATGGAAACACTTAGTTTACATGTAATTTGTCAGTCGACGTAAATGAAGATTTTATTCCAGTTTCAGAGGTTGTGTTTAGGCATCCGATGTCGTACTGTGCCAAGACAGCTAAAGACAGTGTGTGCTTGCTCCTGTTTTAGCAGATACCTTCAACTGGGTCACTGGATGATGCTAGTCATAACAGAATTATTCTAATTTTTGCTAAAAGAAAATCCATCTTCCCAGGAGGATTTTCTTAGGTGGCAGGCATCTTGTTGTTTATCTAGGGAAAGCTAATTCTTCAGATCATTTGGCCAAATCCAGTCTTTCCATGGGTCATAAGGAGACAAGCTGTCAAATTTTATAAATAAACTTCTGGATTATTTCTAGCTTCTGAATAGAAGCCAAAAGGCAATGCACTCAGTCATTAAAATGTTTTGAGAGAAAAAAAAAAATAAATTAGGAGATACAGGAAGTAATTAAAGTGTCTGATAATTTTCAATATCTGCCAAAGCAGCCCGCCTGGTGGGGCTGGTATTTGCAAGAGTCAGTGGTTAAAAAACTCCTCAGTCTTCAATAATAACAGCATTTGGTCAAGTGTATATGAAATCTATTTTATGAATTTGTTTACCAAGCTTGACTTTCAGACATATTTGATTTTATATGTGTGTATCTATGTCATGTCAAGTATGAAGAGTACAGCCCTTTGTAAATAACTTGAGACAGATTAAATCCAGTTCTTAAACAGTCTGAGATTTCCAAACGGGCCTGTGGCTAATTACGTGGGATACTCATCATGGAACTAATGTGAAGCTCACAGATCTGGCACACTAATAGTCACAGCTTCAAAAATACCCACTTCACTTTCAGGAAAGTAATAATTTTGATAGATTTTGTCCAGATCAGAGTCTGATAAAATACACATTAATATTAACAAAGTCTCTCAGTTGAGTTAACTGATTGTGTGCCAGGTTGCTGAGTTAAAGTTTGCATCTGCAACGTTAATAATCAAGCCCGAGATATAACTTTACCCTATGAAACATGCTATTTGATTTGCTCATCACCATGTGCATGCCCCAAAATAACAAAAGATACTTGAGTTCCTTCAAGAAGATTCTGCTTGTTTGAGAGTAGAAAATGAGGGATGTACTGAAAAGGAATTACCCAAATCCTGTGCATTTTTACCCAACACAACATTGAGGTTTGAGGCATTGACACAATATTTTGGAGTCCTCCAGTGCAGAAAGGTTTTTAGCTGGAATGATGTGGCCAGTGTTCAACTAGGCCAGATAAAGTTTCTAAGAAATACCAATTCTTTCTTAGAAATAGGAAGAAGTCATATTTCTAATTTAAGGGAAAAATTTTCCTGAACTTCCTTATCTAGAAGCAATAATTTAGATTCTGCTTTCCTTTTTTGTTTAAATTTCTTCTGGTGAAATTTTGATTGCTTCAGTAAAATTGAGAGTAGAGCTTGACCTACATAGCTGGGTTGTTGTTTTTTTTCTGTGTTGTTGAAATTTTGGCTAGTCTCTCATAAACAACAAGAAAAACCCAGGGAGTATTCATGTAGATAGGAACAGCACAAGTTTCATAAATCATGAAACTTCTGACTGTATTTTACTGGTTGGTTTTTTTCAATCCAGATATCCTTTCTCACTCAGAAAAATCGTTCTCTTCCTACAAAGTTAAATTTAAAAATTATGGGAAGTATAATATACAATCATTATCTGAAAAGCACAGACTATAATGAGATCTAGAGGTCCGAGAAATGATATGTCATCAAATGACTGGAGATATTAAACAGCTGTGTTAGTTATGCAAAGTTTATCAAAAAGCCGTCTCGAAATACAAAATGGAAACAGGTCAGATGCAGGAGAACGTGCAACATTTGGAGTAGGAAATACTCCATCCCTAGAACTGTACCATAGTTGTGGGGCTGATCCAAATTCACAGGAGATGATCTCAGGACACTTTAAATCAGGTGATGGTAGGTGTAGAGCCAGATATCAGGTACCAGTGTGAAAACGTTCTCTTGAATTATAGCCTGGGAGAAAGTGGCCCTATCACAATTTACCATCTGAACAGTCTTTATGGTTTTCCTTTAGTGCCAAACAAACTATAGTTGGGGTAGATATTTTTCCATGATATCCACTCAAAATGACAAAAAATAAAGATAAGTAACTGAGCTTCCGCAACGGGCCGTGTTCAAGATGTCAGAAATTTGAGATAAGGAGTTGTTTGGAAGAACAATTTGAATTCAGCAGTATCAAGTTTGAACCTGCTTTGATCTTGCATCCATGAACCAATTAGCTGGTCACGAGGGTTTAAGTGTCGTTGCCTTAAAGTGTCTTCATTTGGAAGGAATGAACACTGGTTACCTTTCACTTTTTTACCTTTTCATTTGACTCATTCGATGTTGAAACCAAATGTTTACCTTTCCGAAACCCTCATTATGAAATATTTTCTGAACACTCTTAAGCAAAAACGTAGTTGTTAAGTGCTTAAAAAGTGGAACCTCCCTTTAAGTTTACATAACATGAAAAAACTTCACATGGTAAATACTCCTCAGCAAGGGGAAAATGGTGTAGAGAAAAATTTTAAAGCTTTGTCATCGATAAAAACCTAAGATATTTAGGCACATTGTCATAAAGGGAATTATGTGCCTAGAAAGGGTCTGGGTACCTAAGTAAGATACTCTTCTGGGGAAAGAAATAATAGGGCTGAAATTGCAGAAAGTTTTAAATTAAAAGATTAATATTCCGTATCTCTTAAGTTAAGTGAATAATTATCTTTATGCTGCTTTTGGGGGGTTGTGGTAAAATATGATGACATTTGGGGGCATTAACAGGCTGAGAAGTATGCAAGAGTTTAAACAAAATTAGTCCATATCCTTTGGAAGTAAACTTAGCCCTTGTTTTTCCCCTTCCTTCCACCATCTCTTTTTACAGTTTATTAGTACGCCGCATTCCTGGTGTGTATTGAGCTGAGACGAATTTTAGTGCTGGAGCTTACAGATCTTTCTGCAACTCCGGAGTGTTTCCTTCTCTCATGATGAAGAAATATATACTCACCCATCTATCAAAGGCCACTCTGTTTTCCATCACTCCGCTGCTTTAGCTGGCTGTTCCCTTTCCACGCGGGGAGCACACATTGCTCCGAGCGCCTGCTTGTCTTTTATCACAAATCCCCGTCCCCGCAGAATAGGAAGATATTTGTTCCCATTACTTACGTTCTCAAGCCGGAACGTGAAGTTCAGATCCTGAAATATGTTTGAAAAGAAAAGGCAGAGCTGTTGTTATTAGAAGGGGTTCAAACTTCTTGTAGCGCTGACATGAAACATTGCGCTCATTGTTGTGGGCGAGGGTCAGTAGTTCAGCTGGAAGCCGTCTCACAGACAGCTCCGAAAATGAAACCAGGGGCAGAACTGATAATACATGTTAAAGCACCTTTCTCTATGCCTGGTTGTATGTTATTCCTACAAGTGTAGTGGCCTTGCAGCAAAGAGGCAGTGAAAGCGGTGATTTATAGAGCATCCCTATCACAACTTCTGTTAAAAAGCAGGAGGAAAATGTAGTCCCAGATTTCACAGTCGCTCCTGGCCCTTTTGCCTGTTTCCAAGGAACTGTGTGTGACGGGGAGAGGCTGCGAACCGAGCTGTATTTACTGCTAATGGCTGGGGTCCTACCAGAAGAGGCTGGGCACCTACTGGAAAACACTCAAGAATTAGAGGAAAAGTATGCCAGTTGAATCCCAGTAAGAAGCCACTATACAGTAACACTGCAGATGAATTGATTTGATTTGCCCCATCCCTGGAAGTGTTCAAGGCCAGGCTGGATGGGGCTTGGAGCAACCTGCTCTAGGGAGAGGTGTCCCTGGCCATGGCAGGGGGGTTGGAACTTGATGATCTTGAAGGTCCCTTCCAACTCTGACCATTCTATGATTCTATGATCATATTCTCAAATAATAAAATGGTATCTTGATTGGCCTTTCTTCTTAGGGACACCAAGCAACTGTAAAAGTAATAAGACCATCCCGAGTCTTGGACCAACAGAGACTGCCTGAATTCCTCATTCTAGAATGTTACATGAACTCTTGAATACCTGTATTTAAGAGTTTATTATCTTAAGAGTTAATTATATTCAAGAGTATATGTTGTCTGTGTTTACTCTAAATACCTACATCAGTTAAATGTTTTCTTTTCTGTTGCTGGGGAATAACTTTGAACATACAGAATTCTCTCATTTCATGAATTCACGTTGCAGTGGCTCAACACGGTAGTTCCCTGTCATGTTTTGCTGCCTCAAGGTGTTCATCACATGTGACTATTTCAACTATTTTATTAGTATTATTTATAAAAAAACTTCTGTCACAAACATTGGGGAGACAAAGGACGAGATCTTCTAAGCAGCTGAACCCAGCACCTCTTGTTTGCTCATCTAACATTATGGCATCATACCTTACGTGACAGATTACTCCCCTCTGCTTGTGCAATGCAGTGATTTGTTGTATTGTCAACTTTCTGAGTACCAGCATGACACCTCCTCTCGGGAGAACAGTTGCATTGATCAGGTTTTTTTAATCAAACAGTGAAAAGATATTATATTTGATATATAGGAGGATATATAGGGTATATAGGGAGGTGATTCTACCCCTCTGCTCTCATGAGACCCCACCTGGAGTACTGTGTCTAGCTTTGGAGTCCTCT
Source organism: Thinocorus orbignyianus (assembly GCA_013400375.1). Taxonomy (NCBI): domain Eukaryota; kingdom Metazoa; phylum Chordata; class Aves; order Ciconiiformes; family Thinocoridae; genus Thinocorus; species Thinocorus orbignyianus. Next base: position 275,392 of record VXBW01001780.1, read on the forward strand.
GCACAGGAAGGACATGGACCTGGTGGAATGGGTCCAGTGGAGGGCCACGAAAATGCTCAGAGGGCTGGAGCAGCTCTGCTATGAAGACAGGCTGAGAGGGCTGGGGTTGTTCAGCCTGGAGAAAGCTCCAAGGAGACCTTAAAACAGCCTTCCAGTACCTGAAGAAGGCTACAAGAGAGATGGGGAGGGACTCTTTGTCAGGGAGCGTAGCAATAAGATGAGGGAGAACAGTTTTAAACTGAAAGGGGGGAGATTGAGATGAGATATGAGAAAGAACTTCTTTGGTGTGAGAGTGGTGAGACCCTGGCCCAGGTCGCCCAGAGAAGCTGTGGCTGCCCCATCCCTGGAAGGGTTCAAGGCCAGGTTGGATGGGGCTTGGAGCAACCTGGTGTGGTTGGAATTAGATAATCTTTCAGGTCTCTTCCAACTCAAACCATTCTATGATTCTTTGATTCTTTACAATGGTACAAAATAGTTCTTTTCATGACTGCTGTGATTTAGGTTACATCAACCTATTTAATTATGCAGGCATGTAGTTGAGACCTATTAGTTGGAAACCATGACTCAGCTAATATTAGCAGCAACAGAAGTCTTATTAATTACTACCAAGGACCGAGTTGTTGGATATCATAAGTATGAGATTAATGTCTCTATGTTCCAAGATTACTTTAAAGGGAAAGATTATCCCTTGCATTCTTTAAAATTCCACTACAAAACTTTAACCCTTTTAGCTGCTGCGCAAGCCTTGGGCAGCTGAGGGCTTGTGTTTTTCTTCCTCTATAGTAATCATTGAATTCTTTTACTGATAAAACCCATTTTTTGTAGTTTATAAAAATTTTAATTTCTCAATATTTTTATTAATTACCTTTCTTGCTCAAGCTGATAAAACAGAATGAATTGTAACCAAGACAGCAGAGTAGGAGCGCCAAAAACCACTCCTGCCTGGGACCTTGCTTAGAGCCCAAGAGGATTCTGTCCCAGATGGATGCTCATACCTGAAGGAGGATACTCATTTTCATGTCCTACTCCACCTGAAAACCCAGGCTAATTAAGTTGGGGGCTGAGCTGCTCCCAGCTGGACTCTCTCCAGTAGTTCCCTGTCTCTCTTGACCTGGAGAGCCCCGAACTGGAGGCAGGATTCCGGTTAATTTACTGGCAATTAAAAATATAGTAGTTCTATTTAATCCTTTCTTGAGAGTGATGATAACTTGCTACAATCTTCATGGTGATTTTTACCAAGCTGCTAATTTTGTGTGTAGTGCAAACATACCCTACTACAACTACTTGCTGAATATATTCCATTTCAAAAAATATGAAAATTTTCAGGCTGGCTTTTGCTGTCTATTTTACTATAAATTTTCTCATACTCTAAAACAGCAAGTGACAGAAATGTTCAGTTGAGGTCTGAGATTTATTACAAATAGATGGGATATTAATTGATATTAATTTCAAAGTGAATACTGGACCAGTTTAACAGGCCTGTAGGAGGTTACGTTTGAGTTGCCCGTTTGCGGTCTGCTAAGGTAGGACTGCGGCCAGCAGAGGTCCCACCGAGGCAGTGGGATCTCCTCTTCCCACCGATGATCTCTGCAGGTGAAGCTTCGATAAAAATTGAAATAATGCTTCCAACAAAAATACTCCACGGCTGCGATAATATCCCTGGCGTGAACCCAGCACTTTCTTCCCTTGTCTGCCGGCTGTTGTCATTACAGTAGTGTCTTTATGGAAAAATTATGGAAAAACCTATTCCAACCCCCTGCCCTGGGCAGGGACACCTCCCACCAGCCCAGGGTGCTCCAAGCCCCATCCAGCCTGGCCTTGAACCCCTCCAGGGATGGGGCAGCCACAGCTTCCCTGGGCAACCTGGGCCAGGGTCTCACCACCTTGGAGGAGAACGCTCTGGAGAGACCTTAGAGCCCCTTCCAGTCCCCAAAAGCCCCAAAAGGGGCTTTTGGGGACTGGAAGGGGCTCTAAGGTCTCTCGGGAGCCTCCTCTTCTCCAGGCTGAACCCCTCCAGGGATGGGGCAGCCACAGCTCCTCGGGGCAGCCTGGGCCAGGCTCTCACCACCCTCACACCAAAGAAGTTCTTCCCCACATCTCAGCTCAGTTTCCCCTCTTTGGGTGTCAAACCCTTCCCCCTCATCCTATCGCTGCACTCCCGGATAGCAACAGTAAGAATTTTGGACAGCAACAGGGAAGGTAGGATTAAGGTGTTTTGGACGATTATGCTTCTCATTCTCTTTGAAAGAACTCGTTATATATCTGGGAAAGGAGGAAAACTCTTCTTCTTGTCCAGCTTCTGAGGTTTTCTTTTAATTTTTGTAGAGTATAAAGAGATTTGGTTTTGGTTTCGTGCCTTCCCTTTTGGCTAGTAGTTGATATAATTTTTGCTCTCTTTGCTTGGTCACCATACATGACCTACAGCCTATGTTAAATACTTCTCCTTGGATTTTGACCAATATGAGATATGGAGATGAGAAAATGTCAGTTCCAGTTGGGATTTATTCTGATATTAACTGGTTGTAACCCCTACTGGTACCAAGGAATTATTTGATCATGAAATCCCCCTTTTCTTTCACCTGTTGATGCTGGAAATCTCTGTGCAATAGTCATCTCTTATTTATCTGAGAGCTTGAATGTAGCTTATTGAAGGAAGTTTCATTTAGGAACTATTCACTTCAACAGGTTTGGATCAATCCATATAATATTTATGTAGACTATATTTTATGTACTGTAGACTGTAAACTGTCTAGTATATTCTGTATAATATATATCATATAGAGTCATAGAGCAGTTTGTCTTGGGAGGGACCTTTAAAGACCATCTAGTCCAGCCCCCTGCCATAGCAGGGGCGTTTTGAACTATACCAGGTTGCTCAGAGCCCTGTTCAACCTATATATCATATACTTTATGCAATTCATAATTCATTATAGATATAGATATATATGTAGTGTCAATGATTTACATACTGTGACAATAGAACAATGTTTTTCTGTATTATCAGTATATAAATGGTGTGAATCATCTTGAATAGGAAAGGCTTCCATTGAGTGCTGTGGTTGACGGAGTCCAGCTTTATAGACACCTACAGCATGTAAAACCTTTCCTACTCTTCATGAACAAAAATGTGAAGTTTAAAACATTACATGACACTGAGTGATACCATCTCACATTCTGCCATAAAAAAATAAATATAAATATATATAAAAATATATATAAAATATAAAAAATACTATGTGACGTATCATCTCATTGCATGGAAAGAAAGTATGCAAACTTACATTTAAAGAACATAAATCTGCAGCTGGATAACAACATTAATTCAGCAAATAATAGTGCAGAACAAATTGTTTCTCGTGCCTGGTGTCCAGCCAAAATGTGCTGAAGTATGTACATTATTTTTGGCAAAGCCTGAATTCAACTTGGAGCGCGCGACCGCTGACTGAGCTCTCTGGTACCGCAGTTCGGCAGAACTACTGCGTGTGCCGAGTGTTCAGATAATTTACAGATGCTGTGAACTCTACTGCTTGCTTGTACCCCTGCTAGAGAAAAGAAAAGCGTCTGAGAACCCTTGGAATGTGTGGGGTTTAGATTTGTTAGTCATTTTTGTGCGGTGCTGGCCTTTGTGGTCTTCTGGGACATTCTAGGATTCAATTAGCAGGAGTCTGCTTTGTTTTCGTTTTGAGCATTATATAGAAGCAGAATGCTATCTGAACGGGACTGTGTCATTTAGTATAAAAATACCCTCTGTCATAGGCAAATGATATGAACACTGGAGAAGAATAAACAAAAGGACAGGGTATAGAACAAGCCCGGGAAACCCATTTTTATGGTATGGAAGCGTTTTGGTTTCCGTTGTGTGAATTAGGTGGCTACTGAACTGTCTGTGCGTTTACTCAAGAGAGTAAAATTATTCTACATACAGAAATTACACTTTATTTCTACAGACCGCATAGTAATCGGAGCCTGGTTCAGATTGGGACTGCAAAATACTTCTGAAAATAACAGATTTTTACTGGGGGTGGTTTCTAACTATATAGAAACTAGTTCTCTTGAAGGACTCCTTGGGATTTCCATGAAAAACAGGCTTGTATTTGTATCCTGAAACATCATTTGAGGAGCAGATGCTTGGGTAGGTTTCTAAATTCTACTAAAAGACATTTGCTGAGTTTCACATCTTCTGAGATTCGGAGTGGCCTGTACAAGAAAAAATTATGAGGGATTTGAGGGTAATCTGGACATTGTTTTTAAAGAGGTCCCAGAACACCCTTGTATCAGTTGGACCTACCACAGTTTTTAGTACCACGAGTGGGTCATGATTCTAAAGCCATCAGGTATAAATAAGAGGGCAAAAGGACAGGCTTCCCTGGCACTTCTTGCAGATTACGTAGCTGTAAAGACATTCCGTTAAAGATTACTGATAATATGTAAGAGACACATAAAAATTCCTGCTTTGGTGAGCCAGAGAATTGGAGATGTTTGCTCACAGGCAAGCTCAATTAATTCAGAATGCATTTTCAGTGCGGATTAAACCCAGCCATGGGTCTGCCATGCTAAAAGTGCCCCGTGGGCAGCTGTCTGTATTTAAAAAGACAGCCCATTTCCTGACAGTTCCACATTTGGGGGTTAAGATAATGCCTTTTTACCCTTTTTTTATTGTTTCAGATACCGTTGTGTACTGACCCCGTAAACGTGGACTTTTAGTGCTCAGTCGAGCTCTCCAAATAACTGATCAAAAATTCAGCTCTGTTTCCTTATTTTAATGGTATTTGTGATCCAGACAAGCACCTAGGAAAAGTCTCTGAAGTGTTTTGTATTTGGAAAAACTGCTGTCTTTAAAGCAGGAACTAAAATGACAAAGTATAGAGTGTAGTTATTGACATCAGTAAATGAACCACAAAACACGTCTTAGTGTTGGGTCACTGATAATTCCTTGTCCAACTCGTGAAATGCAGCCTCTAGAAGTCATTTCATCCACCCAAAATTGATGCATGCCAAGAGTATCCAACAGCGGTTTTATAAAGATTTAGGAAGGCTACTGGCAGGCATGTGCTTTGGGTAATATCCATAGTATTTCTGAAGCATCATAACAATGAAATGTGAAAGTTAACATAAGGAGTGTGAGAAAGTGTTTTGCTTATTTCTAGATGTACCATACACAATTTATAAGAAATATTTGTCTTTTGAAATAGAACTTTCCTAGCAGTCTCCCCGAAACTAACAATGAGGGGAAAATCATAAGCCAAATGCAAGGTGTTATTTGGAAGTGTGAATTAGCAGAAGTATAATGTGACAATTGTTAATTTGGAAGGTGAAACACGACTTTGCAGAACCACAGGCACAGTGCCTCACGCCTGCTGTAGCTCCTCATCAGGAATGCTGGTCCTGTGGTGATGGCAGGGAGCGGTGACTTGGCAGGGGACACGCTCAGTGGCTGGTTCTACTAGATTCCCTGTGTAATATTTAGAATTTAAGGCTAGATTTTAAATAAATAAATAAGTAAATAAAAGCAGTTACAGTCCTACACAGCACGTAGTAAATGACCAACGCCGCTGGGAGCAGAGACCCACTTCCCATTGTCCCAACATCAACCTCCGAAGGGGAAGGTGGCTCAATTCCCAACCCTTAGCCTATGTTTGAGTGTTTTCCTCAGTGTTGCAGAGGTGCCTCCTCCCATTCAGACTTCACAGCCCAAAACCTTACTTTTCAGACAACTGTCTGTATCCTTTCATTCAAAACTTGCTTATGAGGGGTGATAGTGATGCCGACTCACTTTTACAGAGCACCTTACCAGTTGCCTTCTGTCTCCTGAGATAAGAAAAACTCAGCTTCAATACAATATTTTGACTGAGGAAATCAAAACTGAAGTCCTTTCAGCCTTTTAATCTCTGTCCTAATGACCAGCATATAGGTTGTGGAAAGATAAGTGCAGTTTCCATCCCGTCTATTTAAACTCTTCTGTTATGGAGGGGGGTGTGGAAAGTTAGCGAGGTCAGAGAGAATGTCACAAAAGTGAGCAGACCTTGTAGCTGGGTGGTAAAGTCTCCAGCTAAAGGCAGGGAGACGATAAAAGCTGTTGTGCTAAAACTTGAGCTCTAGTTCTCTTCTCTGGAGAAGAGTTTTCTTTCCCCATTTCCATTAAACCAACCATTTCTGCCAATAAGTTCTGGTGTAGATGGAAGCATAGAAGCCCCAGCCGAGGGTTGTCCAAGATAACAGGGCTTTGTCACAGACCAGTTTTGCAGTCACACGTGCCCATATAGAACATGGGTAGGAACTACAGGTAGTAGTTAGGTTTGTACTACCTTTTTAAAAGAGCTGAGAATAAGGCAGAGTTTATACCACTCTGGTTTTCCTCTCCATTCTCTACTGCTATTCAACAAATACTTGCTTACCTTGTGCTGGTAACTAATAATCTGCAGCAGAGAGATTTTGAGCTTTCCTGTTGGAAACAGGAGACTAATCCCTCAGATAACCAGTGTGATCAATAATACTTCATTAGCAGCGTGGGAATAGTCTTAAGTGTATTTAGGACTTCACCAAGTGTTCATTGAAACTGAATTCTTCCATCAGACACCCCAGGTTTGGGCAATGAAGGACCCTCCACAGGACCATGTGTCTGGCTCCTAAAGTCAAAGAATTCTATGACTGTATTCACTGACACATCTGGGTGTTTCTTCCTGAAGACCGGTTTTCTGACCTTCAGCGTTAAGCCGTCTGCCACACTTCCTTCATCTTGGCCTCGGCCAAATAGCTGAACATCCTTAGATCCCACTGGAGTCCATGGGAATGGGGATTGTCTTCTCTGCGCTTCCCAGAAGGATTCGTCAGCTTCTTTTAAATCTGAGCTGATTGTTTTGATTACTTACTGCATCCAATTTCAGTGCAAACTGAAATGCAATAAAGAATGTATACCATCAATTAATTTATTTTGAAACTTCCATATGTTCTTGTTGTTTCAGAGAAGGGGTGGCTGCAACACTTCACTTATTGAACTTCTCCATTCTACTTCTCTATACATCATATATGAACTCCACCTTTATTAAACTTATCTATGCTTATGGTTATACACTTCCCTCTTTGCTCAAAAGCAAGTGGTTTGTTCTTTTCAAGCAATTAGTTTGTAGTTTTCTATCTCCACTCAGCATTAGCTTTCATGTGTACCTTATTTTTTAATAAAATAACAACCCCAAATCACCTTTTGTGATGAGAGCTCTGCTGGATGTGACTGTGATAAACATCTTGTGTGATGTTGCTGTTTAAGAGATGATCTGTTAATGAGGATGTGCAGGTCTGGAAATGACAGATACGAAGGATCTGCAACTTCATTAAACTATTGAAGGCACGGGAAAGCTTATCTGGTGCTGTGCAGCAGCGACCACATTGCAAATTTCCCTGCTACCCAGGCAATTCCAGATGTTTCTGTGCGAAAAAGGTTGGTTTGGTTCCCAGTCCCTTCTATCTGGTTATCTAGGTAAGGATGCCCCAGAGACATCCATGGGTTTTCTCCTTGTACAAAGAAACCCTGGAAGGTTCAGAGATTCACTAGAGTTTTCTCTCATCCAGCTGAACACTGCTCCCATCCAGTCTCTGGTTTATAAAATTACAGTAAACCACAAAGAACATATTTCTCCTTTAAAATCTACTGCTTTTAAAACTTTACATCAGCATTTAAAAGGATTATGAAAACCTAAACCAAATAAAAGTTGTCTGAAGTCCCTCAGAAATAATGCCATGGCCTTTGTTGGCTCTTGGTGGCATTTATCATCTTCACTTGCGGTTGCAATGTATCGCGTTTGAAAACCCAACACCAGAAAGTTCTTGTAAAGCTTGAAGGTTAATGGCATTAGTCTGCCCCTTGTCTATAGGAAGCTGTCTATCTAATTTAAACTGACAGATGTGCTTTTACAGCTGGAGCAGCGCGGGGATCTTTACGTGTTGGCCTTCTGGGAGAACATAATGGGTAAAATAGCAAGAAATGTCAGGGAGTAATTTTTCTAGAAGAGATTGATCAAAGTTTGGAATGTGTCCTGTCCTGGGGAGCCCCAAGAATTCTCAGCAGACTCTCTAAAACAACCTTTTTTGTTGGCTGAAAACTCAATTATACCAAAAGGAATGCATTTTTGTCATTGTGGAACCTTATGATTATTCTAGTATATGATTTCATCCAAACAATAGTTATTAGCGTGATGGCTTTGGTCTATTTGATGAACTCACTGAGTAATTTCCTCTCTATATAGAGAGCTTTTTCAATCTTCATTTTATTTTTTTTTAGTATTATTTAGAATAATGAAGATATGGGTAAAACTTTCTTTGATATGATTTGTGTGTTAATAGAGTAATAAGTAATACATAAGTTTTGGTGGGCAGAATTTGAAATCTTAAAAAAATGTCAAACTAGGCATCTTCCCAAAGAAATTCTATAGTTCTATAAAAGAACAGAGTCAGTGATTTCTGTGAGGCTTTCTCATTTGTATTTTGTCTAAGAGTCCTGAGATAAATTCTATCTGATTATTGCTTCTATGAAGTAAGAAGGAGACTCTTTCAAAACTACTTTTAAGAAGGAATATTCCTACTTTTCTGAAAAAAAAAATGAATTACAGCATGTTCTGGATTACACCAGAAATCTCCTTGGTTACCCAGAAAATCTCCTTTAGTCCTGTAATATCCTAAATATGCACAAAACCTGCTTGGGCTTCAGAACATTTCACATCCTAAAGACTGAAAGCACATTTCAGCTTCTCAAAAATCATTTGCTCTCTAGAGTTTTTGCACAGCTAGGGCTATTCTAAGAGAATCCCTAATTGCAGCATACTTGAAACTTAATGGGTTGGAGAGTCGTTTCCTCGATCTTTGTAGAAAGTGAGGAAAGTGGTGCAAAAACGTGCTACTGTTGATCTCTGAGGGCACCGAATTCCCCCGAGATAAGGCAGAGATAGCATCGGAAGGTTTGTTTGGAGTAGGGCTGCACCGGGGTCACCCTTCCAGACAACAAACCCTGGGCTGCATTCTCTGACCCCGAAAGGTTAGAGTTGAGGAATTTCCTGGAGAGATTCTGTTTGGTCTAACATTTTTATGAAAGTATCAAGGGGATAGTTAAGAGCAATAGGGAAGGTTCTTTTCCCCAGAGCTGTAAAACTCTTTTATCTAGCCAAAAATACTTTCAGGGGGATGCCTGTTGGGGCTGTGAGAATGCAGGGGAGAATTCAGAACAAGGAAACTTGCTTTTTTTTGCAGGAGTCTAAGAACACACCAAATGTTATTTTAAATAGTCTTATATTTCTAAGTGCCAGAACACTCCTTAATGTTTACATTTTGTACCACATGAAAAAAAAATAATATTCTTTAACACTTATTCAGTTTTTAACCTATTTGTGTGCACAGAACTCTTTAAAAACTGAAAGAAAACAGCTACATTTTTTCATTGATGTAATGACTTTGCTAATGACATGTCCTGACAAAGCAGCTGGACGCAGCTGACCGGCCCCTCGGAGATGGATACGACTATATTCACCATAACCGAGAGGAAGGCAAAGGGAAGTGAGCTGTGTCCTAATTCCATTTCTTGGGTTTTCTTCCCCTTGAGTTGTGGAATATTTAGATTCTAAACATGTACTGCACATCGTGATGTGTAACATGTACTGCCATTTATGATATAAACCCATCTTAATGAAGAAATTAGTGTTAGTTCATGGTACAGTCCCTGAGATTGGTGGTTTTTACACATGAAAAACTGATTGTGTCTTTCCAGAGCATCAGGAAAGATGAACTTTAGCCAAATTGAACATGTGTTCTTCATCGGTGTCTAATTTAGGGTGGTAGATATAGCTCGTTAGTGTATCTCTAGGCACAACATCAGTGCAAATGTTGACAAGCCAAGGCAGGCAGGTCTTCTGAAACAGGACGGTGCTGGGCTCAAATACCAACCTGGTGGATGAAAAAGGATGGTGGGACTGCTGCGAGTGCTCCACAGTCAATGTCCTTGAGGTCACCTCGGCCAGAGCTTCCTACATGTGCACCACTGGTAAAAGGGGATTCAGCAGGGACTTTGAACGAACAGGTTTGCTGTAGATCCTCTAATGGGAACAGCTGTCAGAAGCATCCTGAAATAATAATGAAATCATTTTCCCCCTGTACTGGGCACTGGTGAGGCCCCGACTCAAGTGCTGTGTTCAGTTTTGGGTCCCTAAGGAGAAGAAAGACCTTGAGGTGCTGGAGCGGGTCCGGAGAAGGACAAATAAGCTGGTGAGGGATCTGGAGGAAGTCTTATGAGGAGAGGCTGAGGGAGCCGGGGGTGTTCAGCCTGGGGAAGAGGAGGCTGAGGGGAGACCTTCTCGCTCTCTACAACTCCCTGAAAGGAGGTTGTAGCCAGGTGGGGTCAGTCTCTTATGGAACTTTCCATGTTCCAGTTTGTGCCCAAAAACAAGACCACCACCAAAAAAAGACTGGCCCCATCCTCCTGACACCAACCCTTGAGGTATTTATAGATGTTGATCACATCATCCACTAAAAAGCCCCAAGTCCCTCAGCCTTTCCTCATCAGAGAGATGCTCCAGGCCCCTCAGCATCTCTGTAGACCCTTGCTGTACCCTCTTCCAGCAGTTCCCTGTCCTTCTGGAACTGAGGAGCCCAGAACTGGACAGACTCTTATCCTACTCCTTCTCTGTCCAGAATCAATTGTACCACGCACTCAATAGCAACACAGCCAATTTTGGGTTTGAGCTGCTGCAAGATGTCATGGCTCCCGAAACAGGCTTTTAAAGATACTTTTCTGAACAGAAGGCATAACAACTCACTTGGAAAGTCCAGGTTTTCCCAGTGACCTTGCACTTGAAGAGCTGCTTTTATCCCCAGAGGGCCCCGGTGGCTCTTAAACTTTATAGCAGCAGAGTGGTTTAGAGCAGGACCTAAGGAATCCTTCACCAGTTGAAACTGCAGGGTAGAAAGAGCAGGTAAGTGGTGTTATCTCATGACTACACCCATTTCAACAGTTCAGGGAGGCACTCTGGAACATGAAAGGAAACATTTTTCCTAAATTATGCCTGTAGAAGTCTGAATTTTAGACTTTATAGCTGTTGATACATGTTTTGTTACTGGGGTTTTGCCACTGATTCTTGCTTAGGTAACTTTTTGTTCTAAACAAAATAAAAATAATTGGTTAAATCCCAAAAGTATCAACTTCACAGGTGTAAATAACAATGAAAAAGAGTTTGTCTTGCAAAAAAAATAATTATAAGGTGATAAATGTGGAATAGGTATGAAGATCTGTCCCACATTGTCTGTCCAAACAGAATGAGGATTTTCAATTAAAAGTGTAATAGATAGGTTCTATCTGAAATTAAAACAAGTTTCGTTTTAAACTGAAATTTAACCTGAAGTGATGCACAGGGACATGAAAAATCTTCATTCTCCTGATGCTCTTTAGCAGCTTTTTAACAGGCAATGAAGCTTGGTCAGTAAATGCACTGTACTCTGGAGTTTGTCCTTGAACTCCCAAATTGGCCCCCGGCTACTGCAGCGCACCCCCCTAATGCTAGTAAGAGGTGTCTAGTGCTACTGGATGGGAAAAGAAGAGGAATATGTAAGTTCCTGTGATCTGGAACATGAACATACTGTTATTTCACACCCTCTGTTCAGCACTCCCTCCCTTACACCCTGTGGCAGGCTTCACATCTTCCTGCTGGGATGCATCACGGCAGACACCACTGTCCAAATCCTATGAGTGTTCGGGGAGTGGGGTGGCTCCCATCCACATCTCAAGCCCATGAAGAATGAAAACCAGGTCATGAGAAAAAAGACAAAACTAGAGTTCAATCTTCCTGGTTTTTCCTTCAACCTTTGTGGCTTCAGTAACACAAAGGCATCCCAGTTCCCAAATTCTATTTTCTTTCTGGTTTTCGGTTAAGGTACCTTTTAGAAATGGCAGTTCTGCAGCATATCATATCCACGCAAATTTTCACTGAAGAAAAATGAAAATGTATTATTTTTATCAATTGTATTTATATAAAATTTACTATAGTAATAATTTTATTTGCACCAAACTAAAATGTAACTTTTTAGGTAGGATAAAGTAGCAAAGGCTTCTATTCTATTCATTATGCTATAAATTATTCTACTAATTATCTATTTTTTTAAAAAAAAATTTACAATATGAGCTTAGTGTAGCCAGAGGGGAGGAAAATTTCTGTTTCTTGAAGACTGCCTGGTTCCAAGAAGCCCAGTCCTGCCCCCGGCATCTTTGTCTCCTTTGAGCTGCGGTTGTTAAGAGAAAGTTACGATGCGCCGCCCGACTCTGGAAACTGGGGAATTGAAAGAAGACATGAATAAAAAGTCTTGCATTCCAGAGCAGGGGGGTATGCTGGAGAAGGGGAGGGGAGAGGAAAACTGGGGCTTTGTCTTCCCCAGCGTGTTTATAATAGAGGAAACACATACCCCTTTAAAACTGCCTTGATTGGAAGAAAATGACTTTTCGGCGGCTACTGAAATCCCAAAGCACATGCTGGTTTGTTTAATGGGAACCGATTTTGAAAGCATTTGTGGAATGTATAGAGGGGATCCTGTCTGAAAACATCCAGGAGGCAGGCGTGTACCAGCTGCAGTTATTCCCTTCGTCCTCACTGACAGTCACAATCTCAGATTTAGCCAAGCACAAAACACCCGTGACCTTCTGGGCCACGCCGTCCCAAAAGAAAGCAGGGCTGAGCTCCACAGTTAATCAAGCCATCGTGAAGAAACCTCACTGTACCACAGAAGGCCTAAAATAAATCTGCAAGAGCCTGGAGGACTGTGAGAGAGACAGTCAAAGAAGTCATAAATCTGTGTTTTCTCTCATATGTTGCAATACCGAGGAGCCAGCCAGGAACCAGACCAAAGAGGACTGTAACTCAGTGCATTTGGCTCTTATTGTTTCCTCCAGCAGTGATTTTTGATTTGTAAATCATCCACCAGCAAACACTGGATCATGCTTCTACCTGGTTTCTGCCTGAAAAAGTGGTTTACACAGACATCTGTGTGCTGGGTGACTCTAAATGCTGAATATTTCCTCTTACCTGCCCTAGCAGAAGCTTGGAGAAGAAAAACGTAGTGCCTTCCCCATTCCAGCTCCCCAGCTGGCCCTTTTGTAAGAAGTAGCTGTTCATGACAGGAAAGTTATTTGCCTTCTTCAAGTGTTTCTTTTTTTTTATTTTATTTTATTTCTTCTTTCTTTCTTTTTCCTTCTTTTCTCTTTTTTACAAAGTTAGTGCAGAGTCACTCAAAAAAGACATACAGTAATTCTTTTTTATGTTTCTAGTTAACCTCCTTTGTAAGAGTCTTCTTTTTGGGTGTCGGTCAGAACTTTTCCAGCATTCCATCTGGGAGCAAGACTCCCCAGACAGGTGCCTCGGCCCGGGTGGAGTGATCAGAGCAAGGGAGAGGATGAGATGCTGGAGGCAAAGTGGGCATGGGAATTTCCTCAGTTAAATCACTAATTTACAGCTCCAAAACCTCTACAGACATCAGTGTGGGACATCTTACTACAACTTGCTTAGTTTAAGATTGGAAGAATGTCAACAGAAGAGATTGGGAAAAATTCCCGAAGTAGTTTTGGTCCCTTGACAGATAAAGACTGTCTTAAAAAGGAACATTCCTGGTTCTCAGGGCCCTGATGGATTCTCTTGTCCCCCAGATATCAGATTCCCCAAGGAATTTCATCCCATGCCAAAATGTTTGGGATAAATAGACTTGTTGATTTCTATGAATTATTATTCACAGCAAAGAAAAAAATTCACCTCAACACCTGAATTAAATTTTCTAGGCAAAGATTGACTCATTGTAATAAAATTATTGTATTCTTTGAAAACCCATTCTATGTTAATATTGATTTTATGATACATGAGGCTCCACAGGGCTTCTGGTCAGCATCCATTTTCAACATACAAGAAAATTTCCTTTTGGAAAGAGAAAAAGATGGGAACTTGGTCCAGATGGTTGTTGTGAGTCCTCAGCGTGGCTTTTTTTGCCGCTGTCCGTAGAGAAAACAGAAGAAGGAAGGATGATTCATGTTGCCAGCATTCTTGGCAGCATTTAAAAAAAAGAAAAACACTTAGCCACTGAGGTCATAGTTCTAAATAATATTGTTATAAGTGTGCATCATTAATGAAATGAATAATATTATAAAACTTTTGAATGCATTATGAAAGTTCACAAAGTGCCCCAGGCATGCTAAAATAACCACAGGGGACTCGGGGGCAATTTTTCACTCTTATTTTAACAAGAGCAAGAAAAGCAGTGTTAATACATAATAAAAGCCACTTTCTCATCAGTGTTACCACATGCACTTTTCATTGCTCAAAAGCTACAGTTATAAGTGAATTATTTTAATCTGATTAAATTCACGTCTCTCACACAACAACGTTTTACAGCACCTTTGCTTTGTGTTTATTATTTCCCTTTCTACAACGTGACTGAGAAATAAGGACTTCTACCCTTTTGTTATTGGGTATTTAAGTATTTTACATCTTCATAGCATGAGAAAATTGTGTTTTGGGTGGAGAAGGGGAAATTTGGTCATACAGGTAAATACTACGTCCCCTTCTATCATATCTAGATTCTGTGTGGCCTCAGTAAACAGAGTGCACTGCTTGAGTCCTGGGCCAGTTTAGGAAGTGGCTCCAGTAGAAATGGCTACTCTTATTCATATATAAATATTCTACCTAATTTTCTGTCTACATTGGTGTAGTGGGTCTGAACTAGAGCCCTAACATCCTTCATATGCTTGCAATGAACAAAGTAAACTCTTCGGCATTGCTATTATGACAAAATTAATAACAAAAGGTATAAAATAAGTCAAAGCAGTAATTAAAGAATAACACCTTAATCCTCTTTCCTCTCACTATTTGCACAGAAAATTCCCCACCATCATCAAACAACGTAAAAATGCCTTATGCTCCTTCAGATTCATGAAAAGAGTAACTTTGGCAATCAGTGTTAGCCACCCTCTATAGCTTATTCCATCCCAGTAGGAACCAGCTGTCCTTGACCTGATCTCCCATTCCAGCCAATCCCAGTTGAACCTGAGCAGCAGACCCAGGTGTTGGCACTTACTCATTGCTCCTGGGTGCTGATGGAGAGCAGGTGCCCAGCTGGGGTGTCCTTAACCTGCTCCTTCAGTCCTGTGTCTTTCCCTTGGTCTTTGTATCCACTGGACTATATCACAGAGGCTTAATTAATACGTCTGTTCTGCAGAGGCTTGGGTAGGTATCTTTTAATTTCTTACAGTCTATGTAAATATGGAATAAAACCCATCTAGGGCCAGGTGAAAGGTTTATTTCTTTGTAAAAAAGCTGTTGTTGTTTTAATATAGCAGTTGTGTAAGTGAATTTGGATTTTCTGGAAAACAGGCTGGTTTAGCAAGAGCTTCTTTTGGTGTGTTTAGATAAAACTTGTTTTCTTTTCTCATTACTGTAAAGTTGTGGTTGCGTTGCGTGGAAGCTGCAGGGAGGAGGTTGGAGTGAAGTAAAGGAGGGCTTTTGAAGTTTAATGCTATTTTGATTTAAATGTGCTTCAATATTGGTGCTTTTATTTCTATATAGGAGTGCCGAGGAGTTGGGCTTACAGAATCTGGTTTGTTGGTTTTTTTATTTATTTATTTTAATGGTTTAATATTTCCTCAGTGTAGAAAAAAAGAGTGTGATAAAAGTCACCATCAGTCAGCACTCTCTGCAGGAGAAATTTTAGTGCCAGAAATGGCTTATATCTATATCATTTTTCAGTTAAAAGGCTGCCAGAAAATATGGATTCCAGTTGGGGAAAAGAAAGAAGGTTAGATGATTTATTTCTTATTTTTTTAAAGGAACTTGATCTAGTCACTGGATGAAAATCCAATGGTAATTAATCTGTTTTAGAGTGTTCTAAACCAGCTGAGTTCTAATCATAATGGTAATATCATTTAATGCAATAAACTAATTCTGATGGTATTTCTTCTGATGACAAGATGCGTGCTGTAATGAGTGGAAAAGGAGTTTGGAAAAGCTCCAAAGGAACTAGTCCACAGGCTGCTGAGGAACATACAAGCGCATTTAGGACCTGGTTTCATTGTACCCCTTGCTAAAGTTCTTATTTCAGAAGGAATAAGTCTTGTGATGGATGGTATTTTAATGACTGTTTGTTTTCTCATCTAAATGCTTTGTTTAGTTCTCAGAACCTTTAGGTGGGGGAGTAGGGGAACTGCATGAAATAGAAAATGGAGGAATCAGGATCAGAAGCAAGAAAGATGATTATAAAATCATTTCTGAAGGGTTGACATTGCTGTAATGTGAAACTGGATCAACATCTGTGAATATATTCTTAATCATATACTGACAATTTGTAATCAGAATAGCTCTGTTGATGCTAAGACAAATGCACCATTTTACAGTTTGGCTTATGTTTTCTCTTCCTAAACCACTGAAATCCATCAGTCTCATTACCTTGCTCTGTATAATAAAGTTTTGGCTACACAGCTGTTACCAAAACCACTTCACTTGGTGAAGGAATCTTCCTAACTTCTGATGTCCAGTGCTAAAAAATTTACTAGTAGTGATTGTTCTTAGAGGAATATGATTTTACAAGTGGAAAAAAGTTTTAATTAGGTCTTTTCTAGAGAGTTTCAAAGGAGTTTTTCCCTTCTTTCTGGTAGTTTTTAATTGATGAGTAGATTTCTGGCCTGAGGAAGTAAATGGAATGAGATCCAAGGTAATTTCTGGAACTGTGAAAAGTCACGTTAATCCTTTGGGATTTGGTGACTGGGTCAAAATGCATAGTGCTTTGATACACTTTCCTTTAAAAGAGCTCAGAATAGGTGTAGCAGATGTTTTCTAATGCAATTTGAGTGCCCCAATTAGTTTTCCTTAGTAGGTTTGGGGGCTTTTTTTTTTAAGCGACAGAAGTTGGGTGGGCAAATGAAAGAAACTGTACTTCAGCTGACAATCAGGAACTGGAGGAAAACTAATGAAGTAAGCCAAGAGAAAAAATTAAATGAAATGAGATCTTCCTGTGAAAAGTGTCCTTTTTTATTTCTCAGGGTGGAAATGTGGTCATTAGCAAGGTGGCTTTCTTTGAGATTGCAGAGTTGATAACTACTTTTAGGTTGTTACTGTGATCTTATTGAAAATCTTAATAAAAATTTGTGACCTGAATGTTCAAGTAATTACTGCGCTGTTCCCGGCTCGGTGGGTTTGGGCAGATTAGCACAAAGCATACTGTGAAAAGACAACTCTAAATGTGTAAAGTGTATTACTTTGTCACCCGATTAGCATCTAATTAACAAACACTACTATGGGTGTAAAACAGGTTTGGTTTTGGTTTTTTTTTTTTTTTTTTTTGCTATTCTGATGTATGAATTTATATTGAATTTTCTTACGTGCAACTGGATTTCTCATGAGTAAAGTTCAGTGGAAAAGATCACAAAAAAGCAAGATGTAATCTCTTATTTTGTTAGGTTTAGTGCTCTTATTATTAGTTCCTGTACAGCCTGGCAATCTGGGATGTTTATGTGCAGCCCAAATTTTGACCAAAACCATTAACCAGGAAAAAATACCAAACCAGCTGGTCCAACTGGTCAGAATAGTGATTTTGCAGTGAGGAGAGGGGGACTTGGTGTTAGATATGAGAGAGAGAAATGGTGTTTCTGAATCTTAAAGAGTTATTATCACATTAAACAACTCTAATTTGCTAACAAAAAAGCCAAATATTTCATTACTGAGAGTTAATAGTAACTCCTGTTCTGAAAGTTCGCAAATGTTACAGAGAGAGCAATGCAGTTGGGTAAATTGTGGGAATCTTGAGAGCTAGAAAGGGAAATGAGTTAATTAATTTATCATCTTGGTACCTCTTCGTTAGAGGAACATACCTGCTTCGGTTCATTTTGGAACAGAGTAGTCCTGAATCAGATAAAAGAATACCTCTGAAGAGAATATACTTGCCTCTTTAATTGCTCCCTGGTGTGTTGTCCTTCTAGGAGCTCATTTGATTTATTTAAAATACTTCAGAGGATATCCATATGGAAGCAAAAGACCCAAGATTCAGATTCCATGTATCTGTTAATCTGTTGATGTTCATGTGTCCCTGATTATTATCCTTCGCTTCTAACAGTCGAGGCAAAGCACAGAAAGAGCAAGTCAAACAACTTGGGTAACAGATGTAAAATACACTGTGGCTCGTAAATACAGCAAACTGAAATAAACGAGTTTGGAAATGCATTGAATGGCTGGCATCTCTTAAAAGAGCTTGGAATTGCTTGAAATGTTTAAGAATTTATGTGTGGATTAAACTAATTTGAGGATAATTGAATTTACCTTTTTTAGCATCGCTACAAGCTGCTTCAGTAAGTGAGATAATGCTATTTCTCACAATTCAGAATAAATACACTCTGCAGCAAGAAAGGAAGGTAGTATTCTCACTAGGATTTGATGGGACTCTTCCAGAATACTGTCTCTCAGTGGGATTTGTCAGTCCCTAAAGGAAGCAGAAAGAAAAGAAAAGTTGTAATGAGTTTTAAGAAATCTGGCTTACAGTCAAAAACTTTGAAAATTCAGATATTTTGTGATTTTAATACACTTCTTGATTAACTTTTTATTTTGTAATCTGTTAAATTGTTTTCTATAGTACTTGTGATGTGAGTTTACGTTGGCATTGAAATTTAAAAAGCAACTATTTTAAGGACCTAAGACTTTAAGCCTTCATTCATTATTAGTCAAACCTTACCAATTTTATTTAGGAAAAAATCTCTTAGGTATAGATATTTTAGGCAATATAGCTATCACAAGGCTGAGGTCAATTAATAAAGTGCTCAGATGGGAACTGCTGCACTTAGAAATCTTCTAGCATGAATCTTCCTCTCTGCCATGCAGGACCATCACCTCTTGTCTTATTCCCAAGAGCAAAGAAGATAGACTGTTCAGTCCTCTTTGCAGCAGGTTTTCAAATGCCACCACATCTTCCTCCTGTTATCTCTCCTGTTTGTTAAAAAGTTCCAATTTATTAAGTTTTTCCTTAGAAGTTAGTGAAATCAAAAAATGAGAGAGCTCAGTTTTGAGTGGCAGGAAGCACATGGTCTTTGAGATATTTCTTGCTCAGAAATATCGTATTTATGGTGGAACAGACTGTTTCAGAGATATTTTTAAATAGAGGTTTTAAAGTGTCATTTCCTTCTCGTAAAACAGGATCTTGTGACTATCTCGACTCTAAGAAGAACTATGAGAAATAACACTTTCCTTTAGATAAATGTAGGTTTTATAATGGTATACTCTTTGGGACTGGGACACTTCCTATTGCAGTGTCTCATTTTGTTACATCTATTTAAATTTCATTTCTATCCTGATGCTGTTGACCTTAATGTAATGTTCATGCACTGAAAAGGCTCACTCAGAAACCAGCTATCACTTAATGCTAAGAAACCTGATTGCGTGAGAACTCATCGTTCTGAATTCCACAGAGTTTAATTGGTGTGCAGAAAAGTTAAGAAACTTTATGAAACTCAGAATGTTGCTCAAGCCTAGGATGTTCCCTGACTTAGTGGACCAGTACTATGTAGCGATCATCTAGGTTTTTTTCAAATTAGTGTCTTACAGTGTTTCAAAAGTACTTATTTTTTGAATTGAAACAAATTGATACCAACCAAAAAGGTATTAATTTCCATACCTGCAGTCAAGGCTACCTTTATATAGAATCCTAGAATGGTCAGAGTTGGAAGGGACCTTAAAGATCATCCAGTTCCAACCCCCCTGCCATGGGCAGGGACACCTCCCACCACAGCAGGGTGCTCCAAGCCCCATCCAGCCTGGCCTTAAACCCCTCCAGGGATGGGGCAGCCACAGCTTCTCTGGGCAACCTGTTCCAGTGCCTCACCACCCTCACAGCAAAGAATTTCTTCCTAAGATCTAGTCTAAGTCTTTCACCTTCCAATTTAAAACCCTTCCCCCTTGTCCTATCACTCCACTTCCTGAGAAAGAATCCCTCTCCAGCTCTCCTGGAGCTCCCTTCAGATACTGGAAGGCTGCTAGAAAGTCTCCCCAGAGCCTTCTCTTCTCCTTCTCTTCTCTTACTTTTATATATACTTAAGTCTTAAAGGTAGTCACCGTAGGATCTTAAGAAGAAAAGGTTTTAATGTGGTAAGTGGGGAAATTTCATTACCTAAAAGCCTGCGGCCAAATGCTGTGCTATTTTCTAAGAGCTTTATATGTGTTGTCAGAAACCTGGATGAGCCTCTCCTCCGTCAGTTAGAGATAGAGGATGAATATTTCGTCACAAGTTGATCAACCTCATGCATTTTCTTTAAGGGAAGAAAAGCATCAACCTTGCAGAACATTTTGATACCTGAGCTGGGGTAGTAAAACAGGAACCAGATGTCCCAGGCACTCAAGACACAAATGCTGCATTAGAGAGAACTGTAAAAATTACCTAATGATTTTCTGTCATAATTGAGATTCAGAAAGACTTCCATAAATGAGATTTACCCCTCTATTGCTGGAATCCAATTACCTGTTTGTTGGATAGGCTCTTCTTTTTCTTCTTTTATAAATGTGTAAAATGAGACTTCTTTTTTATTATCCTGCTGAATGTTATAGGGTGGTGGATCCTGACAAACCTATTAATTATTGGTGATTTACGGTGGTTCCTAAAGGTGCTGAATTGAAGGAGAAATAAACGAGAGGGAATGCAATGTAAAGGGTGGGAGGGAATCATTCCAACACAAACCATCCCATTTCTGACTTGCCTGGAGAAAAGTGAAATTATTAGAGTGACTACTTCTTTCTTCTAGTGAAAGTGTGGGCTTCTAGTTGCCCCTTGAAATATAAGTTAACTTGGTTTTGGCTACGGAATATCTCAATCTAAGAAAACTTCAGAACTCATTGGCAATATAAACTGGACACACCTAGACAAGCTGCTATTCTAGTTTCTATTTGTCTTCTGTTTCCACATCAGATTTTAAGTATTTATTTATGCCCATATAAGTGGAAAACAGTAAAATACTGAATTCAGCTACAGCCAGAATCACTCTACCAGTTCAGAGCTGGAGAGCTGGGGCATTTTCCTTTCCATCAACTGCATAATATTTCTAATTTAAACAAAAAATAAATAACTAAATCTCACTTGAACACTTCTGGTGCCTCATAACAGCCACCTTCCTAAAGCAGCAGAGCAGCATTATTTTCTACTTATTCTAACCCTAAATCTTTTGCTCAGGCCTTATTGGAAAGGCTTAAGAGGACATCCCGGGGAGGCTCATTTCCATCCCAATGGAAGCCTTGGCCATTGGAGACACACCCCCCCCATGTAAGGCCTGGTGGGACACTCAGGGCTGCTGCTGGCTGGGAAGTATCCCAGTGTAAGTAATTTGCCTGCCTAAGAGATCCATAGCTGGGGGGTCAAAGGTCCCCATCGCCTGTGACCCAGAAACAAGAAATGTTTAGCCCTTTTTTTTTTCTTGTGGACATCAAATTTGGCCACTTGAAACCTTAGTGAATGTGTTGTGCCCCCACAGCTTTACAAGACTCTTCTCCCGGCAGTAATTGCTTTAAAAATGCCTTTAAAAATATGGTAGCTTGCAGGGACTCCTGGAGTGTGAATAAAACCAAAATATGTTCCCTGTCACAACCAAGCCCTCGGGAGGCAGTGATCCACTTGCCTAATAATACCTAAGAATTTATGTTTTTCCTTTCCATTACTGTGAGAGCAGTAGCCTACACTCTGATTTCAAAGATAGCGGAATTCTCTTGGTGGTTTTAACTTTCCAACTTTGAGTATGGTGCTGAGCCTTGCTGGGTTGGTTGGTTGTTGGTTTTTGTGTGTGTGTTCCATACAATCTCAGCTCACAGTAATACATGAACAATTTAGATGTCACCTGAGAAAAGAACCAGATTTGGTCAACTTCAGGTATCTCTCTCAGATGCAAGAAAGGATTTTGCCAAACGCTCTGGAGTCTGTCACTGCAGCTGCTGGATCAGGCAACGAGGGGATTTAATCCAAAAGTATGCTAACAATTTCAACACAAACAGGGATCTGGGTGCAGTCCCCTTCCTGGTCTTGAGGGTGATCTGAGCAACTCTTCAACTCTTTTTATTTGAAGTCTGCTAACGGCTGGGTGGTGGTGTCTCAGAGTTGTGGACATTGGATTTCTATGGCGAGACGATCTTCTCCCTTGCCTTGGGGCTCTACCTTAGTTCTCAAAACATTCCTTTTTGGGTAGATTGCTGCTGTGCTTCCAAGAGTTCCGTTAGAAATGTACAGCCCAGATCCATATTAGGCAAAACAGTTCTGAGGGTGGTCAATCAGACCTCCTTAGGTCTCCAGTTTGCACGTTTGTTCCTTTTCACTGCTGCTGAATGGAGGCTGGTGGCAAAATAGGGTCTTCAGGGCAAAAATCAGATTATGTTGAGAAACTAGAAAGTGGTGGGTTAATGGGGAGAGTGAGGATCTTCATCAGTTGCTCACAAATTAGATTTATTTTTGATTCTGAGCAGAAAAGCCCTCCTTGAACTTCTTTTTACATCGCTGTGTTGGTCTCTGTCACCACTGAAAAAGGCATGAAGTACGGTGGAGAAGTCATGGTGAAGCCTGGTTTGGAGAAGAGCTCATACCTGGGACCTTGTATCAGTTCTAGAGTTAGTCACCCAGGCTTGGTGTTTAACAAATATCCTGCAGAAACGGAGTGTCCCTGTTGCTCCAGTTACACACTTAGCTTTTTTAGCATATAAACCAATGAAATTAATTAATTAGACTGAAGTTTTTATATGGGCCCCATCTCTGAGCTACTTCCTCCTCAAACTTTTCAAATGCTCCCCTTTTTTGCAACATTTTCTTATGGAGCGAGGAACTAAAGAAAAGCATATTTTGACTAGTCAAGGTTTTATATTTTCTTCTCCAGGACTGGGGTAGGGGTAGGAAGAAAAAGCATCACTATTGAACGTGACTGTAACTAATTAGCAGTGGTCTGTGTAAAGCAAATATGTTTAATTCACAGCTATACCCCATTGTAAATTAATTATTAATGGTTCAGTTCTTAAATTTTCTCCAGTTATTTCAAGTAAACTTCAGAAAAATATCTGCAGGAGTTCAATTAGGCTAAATATCTTTCCTTCTCATGTAAAGCCCTACAGTGGCAAAGATGTTCATCCAGTTAAAGAGCAATTCCAAACACTGGGACCGAATGAACATGTTTATGGTGTCATAAAAGGTTTCTGTCCCCTGGAAGCTTTAATTATATCCCAACTATGGCTGGAGGTAGGGATGACAAATGGGATAGAAAGAAGAACTGGGATTGTTCTATATGCAGTTTGTAAATGATTCCCATTGCTATTTCATTTGTTCCAGTGATATCACTAATTTGCCGTTGATACAGGAAAACGCTGTAAATTGGAAGATAACGTGCTTTTCCAACTGCATCTTATTTGCATGGCAGGACACGCTCCAGCAGTCGATAGGCTAGTGTTACACAGAAAATGGAAGAGGAAAAGCAAGTTGCTTAAGATAATGAGGTTAATTGTAGCGCCGAGACAGACGTGCTATGCCTGCATTCACCGATTGTCGCAGCTCAACTGTAATTGTTGGGGCTGACAGTGTTTTATCTCTTTTATACACGGCTCCTAGTCCTCCCTAGATTAGATCCAACTATTAATTTCCCAGGAAGGGATGGGCGCTTACGGGTCGGCGCTGGCTTTAAATTACCAGTTAAAGACAGTTGAGCAGTCTGCTGAACACGTGGGCTGCTTTTCACTTTGGAAGATACCCGTAGCTGTAAGTGCTATTTGTCATTTCAAGACCAGGAATATGACCCGAATTCCCAGGCCCACACAGCAAATAAACAGCCGTGTCCCTTGGGAACCATCCCACTGCCCTCCTGCTAGCTTTGGCTCGTTATACCGACATCGTTGAACATTGAGCCCTTTTGATGTGCCTTGCACATGATATATGAGAATGAGTGAGTGGGTGTTGCTTGGATGTGTCCTCTCTTCATCCATAACATAAACAGGCCATACTTACTGGTCCCCAGGTGGCCGGTTTCTGGCTCAGTGGGTAATCTGCAGTCTCCTGGAAAGACTGGATGTTGGACCTGGTTCTGTTTGTATTAGAAAAATTATCTCGAGTTTGTAGAATTTCTAATGATTTACTACAGAGGATTCCAGTGTCTATAACCTAAATTAAGCGCCCTGATAACTCCTTTACCCAATATATCATAGCTGCCTAAGCCATAAATCACTCTAATCTTGGGGTTAGGCAGTGTGCAACAGAGCCCCACAACGTCTTTGCTTTGTCTTTTGGAGGCGACATCCAGTAGACTGCAGTTCACTAACTCCTGAGCTGACAGCACCGTGGCTTTGCTGCTTTTCCGAGCTCTCTGCTCCTTAAATCCTTTACTAATGATTCATATCCAGTAAATCATCTCACCGTAGTGATTTGAGAATGTTTCCTCCCATTTTCAGTTCAGCTCTCCCAGACTCTTAGGATTAGAAAGCAGAGAACCAGAAGAGAGCGAGTGGGAGTCTGTCCTTAATCAACTCTATTTTTCTCATTATGCTCTTAGTGCATATTTCTACTGAATTTGCCACCCCTAGCACTGCCAGTGTGACTGACTTCTTTCTACCTGTTTCACCTTGTCTCTAAAGGCCAAATTATCATTCTTCTCACTGTGGTGGAGTCTTTCACTTTATGCTTTTGTTTCCATTAGAATTTGGGAAATAAGACTCAGTTTGGGGAAACGAATTGTTTTCTGCATTTGCAGAAAGAGAGAATTTTCAAGGTGAGTTCAGATGTATTGGTAGCTTATACCATATGATTCCAGAAAGGTAATAAGAGGATATTGAAGCTCTTGACTCTTCTGGATGAGTTCAAGGTCAGGTTGGGCAAGGCTTTGAGCAACCTGGTCTAGTGGAAGGTGTCCCTGCCCAGGGCAGAGGGTGGAACTGGGTGGTATTTAAGGTCCCTTCCAACCCAAACCATTCTGTGATTCTTCTTCATTATTTATTATTATTATATATTTTATTATATAGATACACTTCTGTCAAGTTTACAGTTTTAGTGTTTTCTTCAGAACTCTTGTTAGGTAGGGCCCCAGAGGCACTTAAAATACCAATCAAGAAGAGCAGAGTGGCAGAAATGAGGCTTATTGCCTGCTTTTTTGTTACAACTGGGGAAAATTAGCTAATCCAACAGTGTGGACAGAACCATTGCTGTCATTTAAACTGTGTTTGCATGTACACCCCGTGCTGGGTGGAAAAGTGGCAAGAAGAGGAAGCTCCAACTGGCCTCTTGGTAATTAATATTGCCAGAGCTCTTATCTGGAGGGCACAGACCTTGTAGGATGGATGCAATTAAAAGCATACTGAAATTTCTGAGTCCCTGTTGCTTACGAGTTTGGGTGCTGTGGGTTTAAACAGGGACAAGTATTTTCTGCTTTATAGCTGGTAGAATTAAATTTAAAAATTCTGGTTTCCCACCTTTAAAACTTACAAGACCAATATCACACAGTGTGGAAGAATTTGTTACCTTGAGTTTTGTAACCTAGAGCATCAAAAGCTGCCAGAGTCTCCAAATCAAGACTCATAGCGATGATTTCCTCCGGTATCACACTTGCTAATTAGGAGTAGAAGTCTTAGTTTCATTAGTACTTGCTCTAGTTTGTTAGTTTTATTATATTTCTGCTGGATTAAGCATTCTCATTTCTTAACTTCCACTGGGTTTTCATTTGATTTAAGCTTTCTGAAGCCAAATACCTGAAGTCAAGACAGTACCGAGCTTGCTATGAGCCTGCAGCAAACTGGGTCTGTAAAGATTTTTTTTTTTACTTTTTAAGTCTAAATTCGAAGTCAAGAGCACTTCAAGTTATCTTTTATGCTGTAACAAAGAACACAAACTGAAAACCATAAATCTTTTGAGAGCTGGCAGCAGCAAACAACATCCTCACCACAAACCCAACCGAATATTTTATCTTTCTCTGCCCACAAGTGTAATTTTCCAGAAGTGACTGTCGGTTGAATCGCTTTGACAGATGTCCCTGTCGGTTGCTCATGGGGCAAAACTGTCCCTGAACCCCTGATTAGTGCCTTCCCTTCAGCCCTACAGAAGGTGCTACAGCCAGTCTAGTTTTCTTGCCTTTGTTTTTACAGGGCTATAATATAAATTACAGAGCAAAATGCTGGGAGTCCAGTGAGGCAATAGGAAAAACGGGATGGAAACAACAGCATCTGATCTTATTCTGGCAGCAATAGTATTTATAACCCCACTTTAACATAGTTTTCATAGTTATCCTGTTTGGACAACAATACGCTTCCTACTGACTTTTTAAAAAATAAAAAATAAAAGAAAGAATTCTAATAACATCTATTCTATAGAAGCAAAATAACTCATCTAACCGACACATGCTGCCTGAGTTATTGCTGTTACTGTTCTTGTCTGCTTGCTTGCTTACTTCTCATTCCTTAGTAATTTCACTTAAGATACTGTGGCAATAAGAGAGATTAAATACCAAATTTAATTATTATTTTTAATGGGGAAAATAAAGATCGTTTCATCTGTCAGCTGCAGGGGTTTGGGAGTGTGTGTGTGCTATTGTTTTAACTGAGATCACTTTTTGTTAATTATTTTTTACTAGTTTATTAGTTCTCTCACTTTATTCTCCATAACACTTGTGCACATTTATTTCTTCCTTGCATTTTCCCTATTTTTCACAGCCAGGAAGCTTTTTGTCCCAAATCCAAATTCATTTCAGAGAACTGAATTTCAGAATGAACACAAAAGAGTTCTCAACTAGGATTACGTTTTCTCGACAACACTAAATTATACACTTCACATTTTTTTCTCTGCCTGGTCAAAGCAATGTCGTTAGCGTTAGTTACCGTGCCATTTCACAACTAAATGGACAACCTGACAAACTCCTGGACCTGAAGTTTGTGGGCGAAGGTGGTGTCAAACCACCTTCAAAATACTACCCCTGAAAATAAGACTCTAACCTTAATTGCTACTTACTATGTGCTTCATTTTGTAACAGTAATTATCTGATGATAGAAATGAGGAATAGTTTTACCCTGCCAAATAGCCTTTATGTATTTATGATCGTGTTAGGCTCAAAGAGGAATTATTAAATCATAGAATCATCGATGGGCTGGAAGCAAACGTTAGGTATCTGGAGAGAAACATCCTGGGTTTGTAGCCAGTTTCCCCTATTATTCTGTATTTGTTATTACTATTCTATTCTTCAATGTTTCAAGATAAAACAAAACATTAAGCTACAAGTTTTGTTGGGGGAGGGAGCAATATTTTGGCTTTTTGGGGTTTTGGTGGCGTTTTGTTTTCAGAACTAACTATAAATATTTCCAGAGGTCTGCAGCTGTGGCATGAGCTTGTTTCCCTGCTCCATTGGTTGTGATTAGAAAGAAAAAGTCCTGTTTTAACAGAGGGAAAACAGCCAGTTCAGCCTTGTCTGCCCTTTCTGAATGCACACACCTGTAAGGTACCACACTTTAAAAAGGAGTATTTTTGTGGGAACTGCTTGTTAAAATAGCATTACCTGCCCAAATTCTTGGCTTGCTTCCTTCTATTCAAAATAAGTCGTAATTTTTTAAAAGGAAGAGAAAGCATTTCTGTAATGACAGAATCAGCTTACCGTAAGCCTCGTCTTGTCCTTAAATTACTCTTTCGTTCTTATGGAATGAAGCAATAGAAAGACACGTGGCTGAGGATGCCAAGTTGGAAAGGGAGAGCTTCCCTCACTTTTCCGTACAGGACTCAACTTGATGGGGAATCAGAGCCTGGTTTTGTAACGCACGGTGCTGGGATTATGTCGCCATCAATTTTGCCAGGACCAAGGCATTTGAAAACTAAAATGTGCAGAGATTTCTTCATCGTGTGCTGTTCTGTCTGAAAAGCAAAGCACTGAGGATGAAACTTTCTGAGTCAGGATTGATTATTTAGTAAATTTTGGATTTTACTAGTATTGAAAAACCAAATTATCGTCTTTCTTTTTTTTTTTTCTTTTCTTTCCAAAGCAAATAATAAACATAGGGCTCTGAATTATATCCAGAGTGGAACTTCTTATAACACTTTGGCTTTAGTCAGATTGACAAATAAAAACTTAGTAAACTTTTCTGCTAATTCAGGAGGACATAGATTTGTACTTCATTGTAAGGTTTTGGTCTCTGGATTGAAAACAAAATCTTGCTGAAGGGAAATAGGAAAAATCATGGAAAAGGAGAAAGCAAATCTTCGGAGTAGAACAAAATATGTTCTGAGTTAAAGATCAGGTGTCAAAAGGGGAAAATACCTATTTAAACCCCATATTTGAGGAATTATAACTACATTTTTTCTGTAGGTGGCTTATCTAAGCAACATCTCAGTAGCTGTCAGTTACCAAAGCGTATGGTGACATGTTTTATTCATTTTATTATAACTGTGCAGGGAGCGGGCATGGGGCTGAGCAGCAGGATGTCTTTCATGTCCAAAACTCTGACCAAATATTAGTAAAACTGCACTCCTGGTAATCTTTTATTTTAACAAAAGCCAAAAAAACCCAACCACTTTACACTTTAGAGGCCTCAGATGATCTAATCAAGGTCTGTGTTGCTTTCTAGGACCGCAGGATGACTACAAGGATGGGAGGACACAAGCTGAAGACTTCTGATCTACAAGTGTAAGTAAATATTTTTATAAAGTGAAAATGTACTGTAAGAGTATCAGTGATGTGCTTTCTCCTTTCTCCTTTCCCTGCCTAACCTTTGGAAACAATAACTGTGACACTGATGTATTCACTGCTATTGTGCCTCTTGTATTAGAAAAAAAAAAAAAAGGAAAGAAAAAAAAGGCAGTTCAGAATAAGATATTCTGCTTAAGACACATTTGGACAAACCAGGGGGTAAATCTGCCTGGGAAAATGGGATTTAAGTGTCTAGAAAACAAGATTAGCCTTTTCCGTTTGATCTTTGGTGAAATCAGGTTGAACTGAGATGTTTCCAAGCTGACAGCTCCTCCTGAATTCACTTTTATTCCTTGGTGTCCCTGAATTTGGGGAGCAGAGGCCACGGGCCCCGCTGCCCCTCCATTGTCCCACAGCTCTCCGGAGTCAATTCTCATGCTACAACTTGTGCTGCGAGGAGTGAGGAGCGAAGGCTTCACTAATAGTATTTGACATTAT
Organism: Thinocorus orbignyianus; assembly: GCA_013400375.1. NCBI lineage: Eukaryota > Metazoa > Chordata > Aves > Ciconiiformes > Thinocoridae > Thinocorus > Thinocorus orbignyianus. The sequence continues at coordinate 304,535 of VXBW01001780.1, forward strand.
AATAGCTTCCCAGCCAAAATTTTGGAGGAAGATTAGATGGGTTCAAACCTCTGTGATTAATAGGATGTGTTACTTCACGCCACTATTTTCTTTTTTTTCTTCTTTGAAGTGAGAGTGCGTGATGAATGTCAGACTGTAGTGATAGGCCTTGCAGCTTCCTAGAGCTACTGCCTCAAGTAGGTGGCAAAAAAGGTAAATAACAACAGAAAAGGTAAATGAGAAAAGGTTAAAAACAAAAGAAACAAACAAAAAAAAGGTAGATAACTACTATCTCCTCCTTGCTTCAATTAAAATCAAACAGAAGCCACTGTAATTAATGCAAGAAGAAGATTATGTGCTACTTTTTACTGGGTTATGGAATGATGAATGATGATGTTATCATATAATTAAAAAAAAAAAAAGAAATATTACCACTGCTGTGAAATTTATACTGTAGCAGACCAGCTAAAATCAGGGAAAAGAAACAAAATCAGTGGGATTATTATCTGTTCCTAATTTTCTAAGAGATAGCCAGCGTTTAGAATGGAGATCAAAAGTGCGGTGCCTCCAAAGAGCAGCTCTCCGGAGTGGAAGCTGTATCCCAGCTGGAGCTCTCTTTTGTCTCCGCTGTGAATTCAGTTGAGGGGTTTGCATTTATTGCACAAGACAGGGTGGATACGTATGGAATCTCCTCATCCACAGGGCAAACTTTTACTGTTTGCCATGAGAATGTGTGCAGAGGTATGGGGCGGAATTTTCTCAGATGAGTCTCAAATCTTAGAGAAACCAAGTGTTGCAGTGTGAGGAACTCAACTTCATAGCTCCCATAAAACCTGACACTTCTGAAGATCAGACTGGTTCTATAAAATTAGTGATATTTAACTATAAGTGAAAGAATACCTGCAACGTGGTTGTCCTGTTTCCGTTTATTCCATTCTTGTAAGAGACACAAAGGAAAAGCAGCGCTGTTTGAATTATAACCATAAAGTTGGTTCCAAAGGAAGGAAGGGGTCAACTTGTGGGGAGTTTCCACATCTGGTTTGCTGAAGACCCGTTCCTTAATACGTGCAGAGCATAAGAACTACCGTGGGGCTATGTGAGTGAGGGAACTGCCTGCTTCTCCACTACTTCGTGAAATTCTGAGGCTCTTATTGAAAACACCCTTCCACAATAATCCCCAAAAAGCTGAGGGGACCATCGCTGAGGCTCAGTGATGACCAGATTTTGAGTCAAAGGGGTTCCTTTGCCATGAGAGACACATACAGGAATGCACTTTGTCTCAAGGACCTCTATTTCCAACCTAGAAGCCCTTGTAATTGTGGTAGAATGATTATTGTTTTCCACGTCCTCAAGCAGAACTATTGGTTAGAAGCTTCCAGTTGGGCTGTTGCATTTGTTGTTGGTGTTTTTTTTCTCAGGTGTCTTTTTTTTCCTTTTCTTGTTTTTATTGGGGGAAGAACAGTATTCCAAATCTTGTCTGAAAGAGGAAAATAAAGTCATTTTAGACTTTTAATACTTAAGATCAGCTATGTTGTTCATCCACGTTGTCATCTAAGAGGCTTTGTTTAATCGTTCGCACTTTGTAGAGCACCTTGTACTCTTTATGGCAGAGTTCATAACACCTCCCAGTGTGATGTACAGAAAGGCTGCATAAAATCCTGCCCTTACAAAGTAATCTCAACAGCTGTAGGACCTGACTCTGCCTTCTCCTAGAGGGATGGTTGGACAGACACCCCCCAGTAATGAAGCAAAGAACTAACTCCACTTATCTAACAGCCAGATCAGAGAAAAACGAAAAAAAAAACCTGTGTCTGTTTTGTTTCTTCTTTTCCAACGTCACTGAGCTTTGAGATGTTACCTTTGGGTGCATTCTCATCTGTGAAATGGCCTAAAGTAGGGTAACATCATAAAGTGGGAAATTTGGAGAGAAATAAGATTACTGCAAGCAGAGTTAGGGGGAAAATAATCTTTTGAGCATCCCTTCTGTGCACGACTTGTACCCCCGTATGGATATTGGCCCCCAACTATAACAGCTCTAAGTGTGGGTAATTCAGAGAAAAAAGAAATCAGACGTGCTCTGTAACTCTTTATGCCAACTCAAGGAATCACAGGGTACTGTGGATGATGGAGATGGAAAAGGACCTTCCACTATATTGTATATTTGACAGCAAATGCAATTTTTCTCTCTTGATGTGGTTTTTGACTAGGTAAGTTAGTTTTTGGCTGTCCTATGCAGAGGAAAACCTCTCTATAATGAAAGCAATGAGTTTTAATTTAAAAAATACTAAATCTTTCTTTTCCTGCTGTAAATACGACTTTGTTCTCAGTCCCTACACTGTCTGATTATGGAAAGTACTCAGAATTAATTTCTGAGTTTCTCAGAATTAACAAAAACGGCTCTGTTACCACAAGCTGTTTCAAATCCAGTTTGTAAGGATTACAGATGCTTAAAAAAAAAAATAAATTGCCAAACTTTTAACTGAGATAAGATCCAGTGGCAGTTGTTATGGAAATTCACAAACCATCATCTCGCATGACGTTAGCTTCACTTTATAACTTCTTAGACTGACTTCAGCCAATTGCAATGCTATTTTTTTTTCATTCACTAATTTGATAGCTCTCAGGTAAAACCTCCTGATGTCTCTGAAAACTGAGATCTATCACGCTTTTCAATTTTTGCTTGAAATAGACCTAAAAAGAATGAGCAAGACATCAATCTAAAATGAAAGTGTGGAGTCAAACAACAACTGTGCATTGCTCTTCCTTTACCAAGTATGCTGCTATTACCTTTGCTCCATTTTGATAGTTGGAGACTAATTTCATGTATTTAATTACTTGCCTCACATGAATTCCTGCCCCCCTTCCCTCCTGTATTTCTTTGATATCCCCTTATGGTGTTGGGGTCCCCAGGGATGTTTTTTCCAGTGTATATCCTCAACATGAGACTTCTCCTCTGTAATTTCAGGGATCCCAAAGTTAGTAGATATTCTCTCCCTGTTATCAACACAGAGAAAGCAGATTTTAGTGCATGCCTGAAAAGCTGAGAGAGTTGGGATTGTTCAGCCTGGAGAAGGAAAGGCTCTCGGGGAGACCTTTTGGTGGCTTTTCAGTACCTGAAGGAGACCTGTAGGAGAAATGAGGAAGGACTCTTGATCTGGAAGGGGAACCATAGGAGGAAGGGGAAGGGTTTGACACTGAACTAGAGGAGATTTAGGTGAGATTTCAGGAAGAACTTCTTTGCTGTGAGGGTGGTGAGAGCCTGGCCCGTGTTGCCCAGAGAAGCTGTGGCTGCCCCATCCCTGGAGGGGTTCAAGGCCAGGCTGGATGGGGCTTGGAGCAACCTGCTCTGGTGGGAGGTGTCCCTGCCCAGAGCAGGGGATAGAACTGGATGATGTTTCAGGTCCCTTCCAACAAAACCATTCTATTATTCTATGGCTCTGTGTGCTAAAGGGAATGCCAAATGTTCTCCTCTGGAAGGAGTCCATTGCTCTTCATTGACTGTAATGGCCAACCAGCCTAGAACCTTAATTCCAGGATGACTAAAGGGAGGTGAGATCCTCTTCCATTTGTTTTACTCTTTCCGGGTGCGCTTGGTTGTGTCGAATATCTGCCCACACATGACTACTGCTGGAAACAATTGCAATTCTCCTTTTGGATTTCGCATTCTTTCGCTGTGTGTGAGCCAGTGAATGTTGGCATGATGTAAGAAGAGGAATATCAAGGCAACAGTGCCCTTGAGGCATCCTGGCAGTTGGATGAATTTGAGGATTTCTGTGTATTGTAGAGGCTGAAACAAATACGGTTCAACTGATGAACTGAAGAAAAGGTCAAGAAAGCAGAAACTCTTTTTACTCTTATTTTTTTTAATCTTTGCATGGTGAAAATCAGTAGAAATAGGCTGTAAACTTCTATTTTTAAGATAAGCTATCTTTTTAATGAAAGAAAGCAGTTAAATGTACTTTGAAATGTCAAGCTGACAGCTCTGTTTTGGTAAAATCAAATGCTTTGGCTTTGTGTCTTAGGAAGGGGGTGGAAAATAAAGGAGTTTGCTGGTAAGGTCAAGTGTTCAAGCCAACCTGAAAGAATGAGCAGTGTTATAATTACTCCCACTGCTGTGCAAACATCAAGCTGACTGATGAAACGAGCCTTCTTAATTATGAACTTTGATATTGTATAGTTAGGGTAAGCTTTTGAAAACTTGTCCCAGCCCTTTCTGACCTTGACTGAGGGTCGATGGAACTCAAAACGTTGTTTTACTCCTCCTGGCCCTCAGCATTATTATTATTTAAAAAGGCATCTGCCACACAGTTCAGCTAAACAATAGGTCACACAGTAAATATGCAGAAAAACCTCTTGAAACTGCTCTACTGTAACGTCTAGACTTTGAAGTTTTGTTTGGGAAAAAAAAGGGAATATGCTTTTTCTTCCCTGGTTTTAAAACTCAAATGACTTTTTTCAAGACCTCCTGTGAATATTAATGACCCCGCTGTTAATATCCCTACACGAACTTATCACTTTCCTGTTGGAGTGAAAAAGAGCCTTATCCTTTTGGGATAGATCATCAGCATACTTGGAGAAGAGCAAGGCAAGGAAAATTCACTTGTAAAAATCAGATGTGATTTGAAAGAAGCCTATTAGAATGTAAAAGGATAAAATTACAATTAATAACTGTTTGTAATTCCCTCTGGCCTCCTCGACAATTTCAGTGCAAAACCATGGCCTGTGAGTGAGTACAACACTCATCTCAGAACTATGAGGAAATAAATATTCCTTTGGACTATTTTAATTTTTATTTATTTTTACCAGCTAGAATCCAAGAAACCAGAAAATCTACCAGTAAACGCCGAATTTCATTATAAGAGTTTAGAGATTTACTAGGGCTAACCCGGACCTGTACAAAGGACCTGGGAGTCCTGGTGGACAGGTCACCCAGGAGCCAGCAGTGTGCCCTTGTGGCCAAGGAGGCCAGTGGTCTCCTGGGGTGCATCGAGAAGAGCGTGGCCAGCAGACTGAGGGATGTCCTGCTCTGGGTGACCTTCCTCTGGCAGGGGGTTGGTCTAGACAATCTCCAGGGGTCCCTTCCAAACCCTACCGTTCTGTGAAAAGGACTGGAACACAACTATGACTAACCTGCTGGGATTACTAGGGAGGAAAACCAAATTCTGGCTCCTAAGAGAGGTGATGACAAAGCTGGTTTTTTGAACACTTACAATTTTAAAGCTGTAAAGGATAAGCAAAGGTGACTTCTGTGCATCTCTGAAAATTATCTTAAAGTAATAATCAACATTTTGGAACCTATCTGGGTTTTTTTATAAAAATATCTGCAAATTTTAGCCTTTTTTTTTTTTTTTAATTTTATTTTATATGCTTGTCTTTCTACCTTTTCCTTCTCCATCTGGATCAGCCAGTTATCCTGGGTAGATACCATCACCTCGGGGAATCTTACTGAGAAGCTGGGGTTGGTTTGAGTTCTGAATGCACTCAGGCTTGTATTCATTATCAATAGAGAAGACCAGGTTGAGTTCCACAGCTAGAACCTGCTGCTGAAAATGGTCCGTTGCTCCACTCTTTGAGCTTCAGAGTTTTTATACCAGGACAGATTAGCTGAAGTGTCCCTGTGGGGTACAGCCACAGGTTTGCAATGGGATAGGAATTTTGAAAATAATTAGGCTCAGAGTGTTACCCACTTCTTGGATCAGTAGTAGTTGCTAAAGTTCAGGTTACAAAGAGATGAGCACCTAGAAGGAGGATGATGTGCTCTATGAAGGTTGCTTTGCCCAGCCGTGCTCTGGTCCCACGTTATGTGCATCAGCCACCTGGTGCAAAGGGCTGAAAATCAAGAGAGTGGCCAAAGGAGAGGTTAACTGGTTGTGCTGAAAGGAAGAAACGGTTGAGAACTGGTCTAAGAACTTCTTATAATACATAAATTCGTTAATGATAAGGGGTAGGGGGGAATTAGGACAGCTCTCAGTATACCTCAGGGAACCAGGATCTGATCTTGAGTGGTTCAGAAAATGACATTTCCCAGCCAGGTGTTTAAGGAAGGAGTTGCTGGTGGCCTCTGGTGCGATCTGCATATCAATACACCTTTGTTCCTTAATTCTTTGTTATTGCCTTTTTTATTTCTTTTTTTAATTATAATTTTATTTTTAGCAGCTCTTGGGAAATGGAAAGGTTAGGGGTTGAATTTTGAACTGCAGACAGTAGCTCCTCGCCCTTCTGGTTTTGTGCCCAGGACGTATCCTCAGGTCCGACAGCAACAATAACACTCTTGATTCAGCACAAAACACACAACTTTGGGAAGGCATCATGCTACAGTTTTTATTAAGCAATTGCTCAGCAGAGAACAAAACCTTCTTAGTAACCACGTTAAAGCGTGGTGCCAGTTCAAACTGTTAGGAGTGGTGACTTCCTGACCAAAAATTGGTACATAGGTTTCCTGTTTTACTTTGCCTTATCATTTGTTTTAAAAATAAATGGATACATAAAATAAATAAATAAATAAAATCTCCTTCTTTACTGTTTTTCTCTGATATGTATCCAAAAAGCAGATGCAGGGGTTTTGGTTTGGGTTTTTTTCTTTCTAAGAGGGAATGATTAGATCTGGTTTCAGTGGTGATGGCAATAGCACTCCATTCATTTCACTGTAGATTAAAAAGATTGGATTTGCTGTGTACTTGCTTCCAACCCTATCTGTTGGACCGACTTCTGGTGCAATAATGATGTGTAAAAATAAGTACTTTTGTTATGACTAAGTACACATAGTCTGAACAGGAGACTAAAAGACAAGAACAACTTTGCTCTGTGGTTTGGACCCGAGTCAATGAGAAATTGATTCAGTTTCCCTCAAAATGTAAGAAACATCCTCACTGGCTCAGACAAACCATCTGTCTAGACTGTCTATCTGGTTTTGTGTCTCTGAGAGTTGCAATTGAACATGCTATTTAGGGAGAACACATTCCAAGAGTCACTACCTTGTATATCAAGGAAAAAACAACCACCAAACATCAACAAATCCAAACCAAAACCCAACCCCATCCCAAACCACAACCCTCTCTCCCATCATTTCTAAACTACTCTCTGACTATTTTCAGCTATGTCAAAAATGAAGATAAGTCTGAGCAAGAGTCTCAGATCTGAATATGTGTCCCCACACGTTTTGGCATTTTCAGTTTCTGAATCAGATGGGCTGAGGCAAACCCTGACATCCTGAACCTTGGGAGGGAAGTTTTGACCTTCAACCAGGCCTTGTGATAGGTCACTAATGATGCTTTTGTTGGCCACAAGGAACCAAAGGCAGCATGGGTGGAATACACCTTCCCTTTGTGATGTTTGCAGACAAGATCTAGCCAGCAAGGACAGCACAGACAGGCTTGAGATTGGAAATAATTTTGATAAAGTCAAGAAATGACTGGGAAAAAATAGGAGGTAGTGGACACCATGCTGTTGGGAAATGTCAGGGCTCTGACTTACGTAAGAAGAGTCAGGTCTAGGACTGCAGGAAGGGGAAAATCTGGCTGGATAGAAAATTCTGGCAAAACATCCAAGAGTTACAGCTGATTGCAAGCTGAAAACCACCCTGCCTGATGGACAAATGCCATCTGGGAATGTATCTGCAGTTTCCAGAATGTCAAACCACCCTTCTCCACACACCTGTTCTTGTGGGAGACCTTGTGTCACAAGAGGGAAGAAAAACCACAGTAGAGGGAAAGATCTTAACGTAAGACAGCTGAATAAAACGTGTCCTGGGGCTTTCTCCCTTCCAAATTTTGGGCAGCTCTGGAGATCCATGATTTGCTTTGGAGAATTCAAATACTTTTCTTGAGATGCCACCCTGTGCTGTCCATTTTTTGCACCACGCTAAGCCCTCAGGTATCAAGGATTGAAAAGGGTTTATGTTATTGCCCTCGGCCGGTCTGTAGCATGGAGAAGGTCTCATGTTGGATTCTGGTAGTCAGGATTGTAACAGGTTAGAAAGAAAATCCCTGAGAACAAAGAGATGCCAATAATCCTGTAATCCCTGAACATCAACCGATGCCAAAGAGCCAAAGAGTAAGGATTCTTGTCTTGTTAATTAATTTTCAAGTGGGACCAACTTTTATTCCAAAGGGAAGATAATTTCCTAGATAATAAAAAAAGTGTAGGTTGAGATGTCTAGAATTGCAGGAAAGATTTTACATTGGTGATGTCTTTCTCATTGCGTTGAATTTACTCATCCTGGTGAGGTTTTTTGCGAGAATGAATGGATAAAGCTAGATTTCATGATTCCCAGCCTGGAAGTTTGGTGTTGAAGAGTTTCCCACGGGTTAAATTTTACGTAGAAGATGCCCGATTGAAATCAAGGAAAAGATTTCAGTTGTGTTTGATGATCTCCAACCTCAGATCCTTTTCTAGGATCCTATAAGAAAATATGAAATGAGGGCCTGTATGAAAAAAAAGGTATATTTTCAAATCTCCTTGTGAGGAGTGAGGCAGACTGTTAAGCACACAAGCAGTAAAACTGCAGTATTCCTAAATATTTCCATTAAATCCTATCTGGTGTATATACAGAAGAGGGTTTGAGGAGAGAAGTGAGACCACAGCCTGAAATCCACAGCCCCATCCTTTTTCAGTAGCTGTGTGTTCTTTTCTGTAGCAGCAGTTTCTTGAAGGGGATGAGCAATATGATAAGAAATGTGTAATAAAAGTTGGGATTGAAAGATTCAATTGGCAGCAAATGCGTGAGTGAGCAGCTGCTGGAGTAGCTTGGCACTGATCCTGAAATGCCTTTTCCTCCTTTCCTTTTTTTCCCTACACATATCAGCCTCGTTTACAGTATTTACACAGGATTTTTAATAGCAAAAAGAATAGATGTAGATGTTTAAGATGCTGATCAATACCCACATGTATCCTCCCGTGCTTTTGAGCATTAGAGGAAATATGGGGGAGGTCCATCTGCAAAGGAGCTGAGGGCTGAAGCTTAACTTCAGAGCTGTCAGCTTTTGGAATGGCTCCAGGATGGCTCTTCCACACTCTTGTGAGTTGCTGCGCTCGGGGAACAATGTTTTCTATCTTTGAGGCAGATATTAAATATAAATTCCCCTAAAACTCACTGTGTGTGTTGAAACTGGAGCAAACCAGGCTACCTGTCGTTTCAACTCGGGTACGCTATGGCTATTCAAGAGGAGAATGCAAAGGAGATTGGTTTGAATCAAACACAAAAATTTAACTAGAAGGAGAATGGAAATGAAGTTCTGTGAAATGAAAATATTTAACATTGAAATTTAGTTCTAAAATAGGCAAATAGACCTAATTACAATAGAGTGCTGCTGGGTTTTATTGCCGCTGTAGAATTTTTTTGTATTTCCCAGCCTCAGGATGTGTTTTTTAGGGTGCTCCCTCTGTCCTTCCCTACTGCTGGGGGGTGGTGATGGGACCCAGGGACTGATCCATGTTCCAGAATGTGTTGGGAATGCATTGGGATGAAGGCAGCAGGTTTGTTTAGGGACAGGAGAGGAATGTGTTTGACGGATCTATGTATCACCAACTTGAACACCACCATGTAGTCTGGATATTTATTTTTAAATGCAATTTTATAACAACACTGAGAGAATTCATTTAGAAGAATCTTGCAGCCAGCATCAGAATTTTCCTTGGTTTTCAATATTAGTTGTTTTTTCCATGGGGCAAGGCCTGGACCTGTGTCTCTCCACTGCTGGGGATGTGTCTTTAGTCGTTTGTGCTCATAAGGTTGGGTCACCACTGGTGTACTTAGAACTTTAAGTGAATCGTTTTGTAGACCCATTTCTGCTTAATTGGGAGACAAGAGGTTGAATATTAATCATGAGGTGGGGTGGGGAAGGAGAAAAAAAGATTTTAGATCAGCAAACCTTTAAATTAGTGAACTTTTATGGGGTGGAAAGAAATGCAGTCTGAATTGAGGGGAAATCTTAAAATCAGGGAATATTTATTTGTTTGCAAAGAGAAGACACAACATATCTCAGGCTCCAGCTACTCTGTTTTAAACCCCTCGTGATTAGTGTGTGACCCCAGGCCCTGCCGCTGCCATCACTGCCTTTCAATTATGACACTTCAGACTTGCTGTACGGGGCAGCTGGTGGAAACCCTCTCTTGCATAAAAGCCTTTGATCCCCTGATGGATGTTCTATGAATCGGGAGGGGGGAAAAAAAGAGGGGCAGAATGAGAGAGCTGGGGAAACAAATAATGAAGGCAGCTGATATTATGATGCACAGCGGGAGCGGCGTGTTCCATCCCGGTCTGTGCTTTAGTTACGGGGAGGCACTTCTTGCCTGGCACTGGGGTACTGAAATGATATTATCTGTGCATGGTTTCATCAACGTGCTGAGAAAGAACTTGTTTTCTGTCAGGTTCTCACGTCCAGTTTCTCACAACCAGCCTGTGCCCTTCCTGAGAGGTTGTAGCGGGTTTTTGAACTCAAACCAGTAAGGCTGTGTTTCCATTTAGATGGGTTTTGCATCCTGGACTGGGCTCCCTTTAGGCTTTAATCCCATGCTTTGATCCACAGCGCTGTCGGGGTCCACTGAAGAACAATAGGCTTCTTAATTTATGTTCATTATTTTATATCTCCATAGCAGTTCTGCTTAACTTCTGCCATTCTCTTGGCTGTGTTGTTGCTTTACTCCACGGTGAAGATGTTAAAAAACCTGTCAGTGCTCTAATAATTTTCTAGTAAATATAAAAGGTTTTAAACTGTAGCTGTATTTAAACTTTAGATCTCATTCTGGTTGCAAAGGATGTGATTGCTTCCTAGGAGCAAAATAATTTATTTGTGTAGCAGCAACCTTGATAAGAAAGCATCTTGGTAAGAAATAAACCACAAGGAAGAGGAGGTACCTAAAGGCCTCGTAGAGACAACTTTATCCTGAATTAGTTATTCCTAGAATGTTGTTCCCTGGATGGGATTTCTAAAGAAAAAGAGTGGTGTAACACATAATCATGGAAGGGTTTGGGTTGGAAGGAACCTTAAAAACCATCTAGTTCCAACACCATGCCCTGAGTCGGGAGCAGGGTGCCAGCACCCAGCCGAGGTGGCCGGGAATCTGCCCCTACCGCTCATTCCCATGCGATCCCATTACCCAAAGATGTGTAAAAGTGACACAGAACGACTTCAGAACCTTTCTAACTATTTAGACAGAGACTGGTAACGCTCTTCACATCAAGCAGAAGTGATATATACATGGAATATAACTTTTTTGCCCAGCTGAGATTTGAGCAAGAGGTAGTGTTGTCATTTTGTCCACAATGGGAGATCTGGTTTGGGTTTCTTTTTTTCCTTTGTCTTTTTCTTCTCCTTTTTGTTCTTCCCCCCTCCCCCTCCTTTTCTTTTTCTTTTTTTTTTCCCCCCTTTTATTCTTTTT
>VXBW01001780.1:317618-355906 GCA_013400375.1 Thinocorus orbignyianus
TGCTCCCCGAGCGAGCGCAGCCTCGGATTTCCGGTTTCCTGGTGGGGTTTTTTTTTTTTGGTTTTTTTCTTTTACCTGGCAAAAACTCCGGATAACTTTGGGTGAGAATTTGGCCAAGTTGGGAACAGCCTCCACCGCCGCCGCCGCATCTTCTCCATCCCGCGGATTTTACTGCCTTGGATATTGCCAGGGGAGGGAGGGAGGGAGAGAGAGAAGGAGAACGGAGGAGAAGGAGCCTGGTAATTTCGCCTGCATTCCTCCTCGCCACCCCTGCCATCTTTGCAGGATGCACTTGCTGGAGCTGCTCTCCCTGGGGTGCTGCCTGGCTGCCGGCGCCGTGCTGCTGGGACCCCGGCAGCCCCCGGCCGCCGCCGCCGATCAGTCCGGCCAGGGCTACTACGAGGAGGAGCCCGAAGCGGGGGAGGCGAAGGTAAGACCCTGCTCCCCCTCCAGCCCGACCCCTGCCATCCGCTCCTGCGGGGGATGCCCGCCCGGGAGCGATCCCGCTGCGCATCCCGCTCCGGGTCCCTGGTGCTCATACCAGGGTCCGGTCCACACTCCTGGTCTGGATCCCTGGCTGCAGTCCTGATCCCGGTCCGGGTCCCTGGACGCGGTCCCCATCCTGATCCCGGTCTGGGTCTCTGGCCCTGGTCCCCATCTCGCTCCTGGTCCGGATCCCTGGTCCTCATCCCGGTCCGGGTCCCTGGCCGCGATCCCCATCCTGGTCCCGGTCCGGATCCCTGATCCCGATCTGGGTCCCTGGCTGCGGTCCCCATCCTGGTCCGCATCCCTGATCCCAGTCGCTGTCCCCAGTCCGGGTCCATGGCACTGGTCCTCATCCTGGTCTGGATCCCTGATCCCAGTCCACACTCCCGGTCTGGGTCCCTGGCCCTGGTCCCCATCCCACTCCCGGTCCGGATCCATTGTCCCAGTGCCCATCCTGATCCTTGCTGCAGATCCAAATCCCTGATTCTGGTCCTATCCCCGTCTGGATCCCTGGTACTGGTACAGCTCCCCATCCCTGGCCCCAGTCTGGGTCCCTAGCTCCGGTCCCCATCCTGCTCCCGGCTCCAGCCTGGTTCCCTGGCCCTGATCCCCATCCCAGTCCCCACTTCCAGTCCGGGTCCATGTCCCCGGTCCCCATCCCGATCCCACTGGCTGCGGCAGAGCTGGGAGAGGGCAGCGATCCAGCATGATGGAGAGTGTCCTGGGAAACCACAGCAGGCAGGGACGTAGCAGGAGGGGTGACACAGGGTGACAGCACATCCCGAGATGTCCCGTGGTGCTGCAGGGTGACACTGGATGCTGGAAACTCTCCTTCTGCCTGGCTGTGGGGTGAAGGTTGGGCTTAAATTCTCGGAATTGGGTGACAAATACTCACCATACTTTTTTTTGGAAGTTTGGTACCGTAGAGATCCAGCACCGTGGGTGCTCCTGGGTTTGTGATTCCCGGGGGATGCGTGGTGCGTGGCTTGTCCCAGTGTGCGGCGTTATTAGGGAGCCCTTGATGAGTTTCTGGCAGCTCTCCCCCTCCTCCCCGTGCTGTGAGGCTGTCTGACATCCTGACTGCACGCCATCCTGACCCGGCTCATTGATTATTCATCTCAGCGAGGGGCGGGGAGGGAAGTGCCTGGATTAAAAATTAAGCTGATATTCCCATATTATTATTATTCTTTTAGCCTGTACTGTTTGGTTTGCTGACTAGAAAATTGGGAGATTTTCCTGTAACTACGTTGGGAGTCAAGTTTTGCTGGCGCACGCCAGCTGTGCTCGTTGCAGCTCTTCCAGCTCTTGGGGACCATCTGTTGTTCACAGGATTCATGCTTTCCAAAGAGTGTTCTGCATGGAAAAGGCATGTTGTGGTGCAGTCTCTCTTCAAACACCAACTATGCTCTGTAATTCCCTAATTTTTTCAAGCAGTTCCCTAACTGCAGCCGGACGCTTACGCTGTGATGCTCTGGGTGTCAGTTTGCTGTCAGTCATCTCATTGTTTAAACTTTTATCCAATATTTTTCAAAGCTATTGCAAAATAGGGAAGCCAGGTGGGTTCAGCTGGTCTCTCTTATCATTTAGACTCTTTATTAAAAAAACAATAATGCAAAACTTAATGGAAAGGTAAAAATACCTCAGTTCTTTCCAGCCCATGACTGCAAACTGGTTGTATACTGGGTGAAACTGGTGTTTGAGCCTCAGAATGCTGGAAGGAATAAGGCCAGGCTGGACAGGGCTTGGAGCGACCTGTTCTGGTGGGAGGTGTCCCTGCCCAGGGCAGGGGTTTGGAACTCCATGATCTGTAATGTCCTTTCCCACCCCAACCATTCCATGAGTCCATGCTCTGTAGAGCTGAGGGTGAGGAAGTTCTCCAGAACGTTGCTGCGTGTCCTCGTGCACGTGGTGGGGACGGTCCCTCCGCTTCTTGGAGGAACCTCTGAGTCTTTGGAAGCTGCCTCCGCGTCTGGGAAGAGGGGGAACTGTCAGCAAACCCATGGAGAGGAGGTCAGGAAGGTGGGAAGGGAGTGGGACAGTGTGTGTTAAAAGTGATGGCATGAAGAGAAAAATGTCCTTCTGGTGAGCAGTGAGGAGAGAGAGGGAGAGGATGACTCCAGGAGGGCTTGGTCATGTTGGAAGCCTTCGGTTGGAGCGAGTGAGTGTTGTGAGAGGAGAGAATGCCGAGGCCAGCGTCTCGAGCAATTACAAAAGGATTAAATAAGTAAACTGTAAGTAATTGTTTCAAGGAAAATATGATTATATTGTCAGTTAAAAAAGAAAAAAAAAAAGGAAAAAATCCTTGAACTTTCTTAACTTCACTGACAGACACGTGATGGCTCCAGCCTGTGCTCAGAGATGTTGTGTTTCCTCTGCCTCTGCTCGCCATCCCCCGGTGCCAAAGTGCGGGTCGTGCAGCCTTTTGGGTCAAATTACACAATATTTCTTTGCTTTCCTTTGCTCCTATTTTAAGAAATGCTTTTAAAAGCGGGGCTGAAGCCGAGGGTACTCCAGCTCAGGAGGAGGAGGAGCTGGGCAGGGAAGGAGGGTGCCCTGGATTTGGTGCAGGTGAATAAGTGCTGGGCGTTGGGAGATGTGCAATAAATTGGCAGCGTTAGGGATGTAAAAATAGTGGTGATTCTTCATCCCAGCTCCTGCAGCAAATGGGCACTGATAAGCTTGTGCAATGCTGCCTCCCACCCCCTTCCTTCTTTTTTTTTTCCCAGCCTAGGGGTAAAGTTCATTATTTAACGAGCTTACGGGGCCCAGATTAATGCAATTCCAGCTGAAGCGGCTGCTGGGCGGGAGGGAAGGAATCCTGCCCTACGTCAGCTCCTGGGGGTTTCCTGCAGCACAGGAGGAGGTGAATTCCACCCCCTTCTGCAGACACACCAGCCCCCCTCCCCCCATCTGGGGAAGGCAACAGGGAATTTCGGTTCTCCAAAAAATTTATCCCATTATAGATGGGAATCCAGGGGTTTGGGTGGGAGCAGGGATGCTGGGAGCAGCTCAGCAAGGAGAGGGCGAGCAGGGGACTCGAAACTTTGGCTCCTTCTACCATCCGTGGATATTTTAATAACTCTTACAATGTTTTTAGTCTTTAGCTCTTGTTCCTTAGGGAGTTTTGAATCGGGACCGTGCAATGAGCAGCTGCTCTCTAACCAGGAGGGTGAAGTATTTAATAACTAAATTATTAGTAAATAATAATAGCAAATTATTTTGGCAGGTAATAACAATAAAGAATTTATATGAAATAAATTATTAAATAATCAACCAGTAAATCATAAATATTAAATTATAATAAACAGAGGCCTTATTATAATAAGTTATTATTAGCAGGTTATGCTCCCCCTCTGCTCTGCCCTGGTGAGGCCCCATCTGGAGCACTGGGTCCAGTTCTGGACTCCCCAGTTCAGGAAGGACAGGGAACTGCTGGAGAGGGGACAGCAGAGGGACACAAAGATGCTGAGGGGCCTGGAGCATCTCTGTAATGAGGAAAGGCTGAGGGACTTGGGGCTTTTCAGTCTGGAGAAGAGAAGGCTGAGGGGGATCTGATCAACACCTGGAAATACTTCCAGGGTGGGTGTCAGGAGGATGGGGCCAGGCTGTTTCCAGTGGTGCCCAGGGACAGGACAAGAGGGAACAGGCACAAACTGGAACATAACAAGTTCCATCTCAACTTGAGGAGGAACATCTCGACTTTGAGGGTGTCAGAGCCCTGGCAGAGGCTGCCCAGAGAGGTGGAGGAGTCTCCTGCTCTGGAGACATTCAAACCCACTTGGACACGTTCCTGTGGGACCTGCTCTGGGTGGACCTGCTTTGGCAGGGGGTTGGACTGGATGATCTCCAGAGGTCCCTTCCACCCCCACAGCACTCTGTAAATAAAATAATTCCTTATTGTTTCTTTGTTGAAAGTTCTAAAATGAACCAGAGGGCCGTTCTAGGCATGAATTAAACTTCTCAGATGATTAAAATAAAGGTGTGGCAGTAACCTGTGCCTGGGCTGCATGAATGGTGCTGGGGTGGCAAGAGGAGGAGCAGGTCACTGTGGTACCAGTACTGGTAATGGTAACGCTAACTGGGATGCAGCTGGGAGGGTTTGCTGTGGCTGCACCTTCCTGTTGTTGTGTGGTTGAACCTTTGGGGTTAAGTGACTCCACAGAAGTGATGCTGCTCAGGTGTCACATGTGGGTTTTGCAGGTTTAAAGCTGTATTTTTGCCAGGCTTCCAGGCAAAACCGTTCCAGGATTCCTACTTTTGTAGGAATAACGAATGGAGAAGTATCTGCCTGTTCTGAAGTGCATCCCTGGTAGCGGCGCTGGGGCCTCGTTAGACAGACAGCAATTAAACACAGGACACTTTTTTTCTGCTTTTTGCAATGAAAATAGGTGCACTTACTGGGGGTCCATGTATCTCTGATACTACCTTGGCTGAGAGACACCTTTTAATTATTATTCTTTTAAGTCTGACCTCATCACAAGTGGCCAGTGGAGTCTAAATACAGTTGGCGTGGGATGGGGAGGGAAAGCAGCGTGTTCATTTCTGGGGTTTCCTCCTCTGGCGTAACCTCAAAGCCATGGGTTTTCTGGCCAGCTCCGAGTCACTGACGCGTGGGATGCTCCCTGAGAGACCGGGATGGGTTTTCCCCTCCGAAACCAACCATAAACTTCACTCCCAGTTCCCCACCAGCACTGAACCCGGCGGGCAGGGAGGATGTTATGCTTTCTGCTCCTGCTGTTTTGTCTCCACTTTTCCTTTTCATGTGTGTGTGTGTAACCACACTTTTTTTTTATATACACAAACATCCCCTCTTATTTTAGAAGCAGGATTTGTATCAGATACAACAGGGTGAATCATAGAATGGTCAGAGTTGGAAGGGACCTTAAAGATCATCAAGTTCCAACCCCCCTGCCCTGGGCAGGGACACCTCTCCCTAGAGCAGGTTGCTCCAAGCCCCATCCAGCCTGGCCTTAAACACTTCCAGGGATGGGGCATCAACAACTTCTCTGGGCAACCTGTTCCAGTGCCTCACCACCCTCACAGCAAAGAACTTCTTCCCAAGATCTCATCTAAATCTCCCCTCTTCCAATTTAAAACCATTCCCCCTCGTCCTGTCACTAGACTTCCTGACCAAGAGTCCCTCCCCAGCTCTCCTGTAGGCTCCCTTCAGATCCTGGAAGGCTGCTCTCAGGTCTCCCCGGAGCCTGAACATAAGTAATGTGAGAGGACCTCTTCTGAAGACCAAGCAAATGCAATTATTAAACCTTTTGTGTGAGCAGAGGGCAGGACTAAGCCCCCAGAGCTCATGGTTCGTGGCGTAGGTATGTGCATTCCTGGGCATCTTCTGCGAGGGATTTCAAGGGGATTGCTGCTGACAAATCACCTCGCTTCTGAAAGGTCTCCAGAAGCTTTGGAGGATCACTTTAACCGCCTGCAGCGTGTGGAGGCTTTACAGAAACATCTCAGATATATTATTTTTACGCTTGCTTAGGGTCAGTGCATTTAAACTCTTGCTTGTTCTTCAAGAGTGTGTGTCTGCTTATTTTAGTAAAGAAAAACCCTTGCTCCTCAGGCTGTTGTAGGTGAGAGTGATGGAAATAATCTTCTCCCACTGATACCCCTCAGCCAGGGTAGGACATCTGTCTCAGAGCCTCGTGTTCAGCTGCTTGAGTGTGGTCAGTGATTCATTAAAACAAAACGCTTGGAACAAAGGGGAATCCAACTGGAGGCAGCCTGGTGTCCTATAGAGTTGTAATATTCTTGTTTAATGTAAAAAATGTGCTACAGCTGCTTGTAGAATGATTATAAGAAATGCCAAGCAAGATGGGTGCCTGGGAGATGTGAGCTCTTTCAAAGTCTGAGTTGCTTCTTAGGAGTTTTATGTTTGGGAAGGTGTTGAATTTTGCTCAGTGAGCAGGGTAAGTTTCCATTATTTATTAAAAACTTTCAGCACTGTTTTAATTTTTCCTGATTCCACCTGGTTTCTAACCTGAGTGACAAGCAGTACCAAGGTCCCCTCCATGTATACATGAATCTGCTTCACAGGCACCAACAGTTGCATAAATTTAAACCATGGGTAGCTTGGGGGGACCCTGGGGGATTGCTTGTTTGAATTCCTATTGTATATGAATTTGTCAACTTGTTTTCCTTGGTTTGTGTTTATCTGTCACCAGAAG
The DNA here is from genome assembly GCA_013400375.1 of Thinocorus orbignyianus. NCBI lineage: Eukaryota > Metazoa > Chordata > Aves > Ciconiiformes > Thinocoridae > Thinocorus > Thinocorus orbignyianus. Next base: position 324,281 of record VXBW01001780.1, read on the forward strand.
TTTTTCGGATGACTTAATATTTATGTGTTACTGTATTTTTCACCCCCCTCTTTGTTGCATTTCATTTAGTTAGGAAATAACTAAACTCTAAGTCACTTATTCTCCTCCTCTCCCATTGTAGTCACTGTAAATCAATCCCTCAAGCTCTTTAGTCATTTGTTTGGGTTTTTTCTGACATTTCCTGACACGTCTGAGATGGCTGTAACTCCTTACAAAGGTGGAGAAAGTGGAGGACAAACACCTTCTGATAACTGGAGGGGGGGCAATAGTAGTAGTTGGTATATTTTGGCTGCACTGTAGGTTTTGCTGAATATGGGTGAATTTTGTTTCTTCCTCAATGCGATACATCTACAGGAAATTTTTGGGGTCCTGGTTCTGGTTAACTTTAGTGAAAACTGATTGCTCAGGGGAGTTAATGACACTAATTATCTGATGCTGCCGTCACCCTGCACCTCGTAGTGCTCCATGCTGTTTATGGAAGGGCTTCATCTACCCCTGGATGAAGAAATACTAAATTTCAAACAGCCCAACCTTGAGGATGCAGCTTAAAACCCGTTGGAGGTGATCTGCGTCCTTTTCCTCACTGAGAAGAGCAGGACTTTTTATCCTGGAAAAGGGGAAATACTGGCAAAGAATGGGACAATTCATGGAAGGCACCAGATGGCTGCTGGGGAAAGGGGGGACATGGTGTTCCTCTCTGGTGTGGAATCCCCTGTGTTACTTCTGGCAGCGTTGGGAAATAAGTAATTTCAGGAATTGGATATCATCTGGAGCAAAATCATTTATACCATAAACTGGTTTAATTCTTTGGCTCTTCTTACCCAAGAATTGTGCTCCGTTGACAGAGAGAAGAGAGGAATTCAGCAAAGGGGATTTCTTGAGAGCAGCCGTAGTGTCTGGCTATTTCCTTATTTTTTTTCCCAAAGGAGATCTATAGCAACCACCCAATGCACGTGTGAAAATGTTGGTAGATATCCTACTAAAGATCACTCAGAAGAAGCAAAACTGGTCTCGCTGTCCTTTGACTTCCTTTGACTGTGGAATTCAGCAGACCAAAGGTGTTTGTGGCACTAATGTTTATTGCCCTGCACGTATGGGATCCATACTTGAAGATCATGAGAAGATTGGTCAACTTGCCCAGGAGAAAGCAATGTGCCCTTGTGGCCAAGAAGGCAAATGGTCTCCTGGGGTGCATTGAAAAGACCATGGCCAGCAGGTCCACAGAGGTCATCCTCCCCCTCTGCTCTGCCCTGCTGAGGTCACATCTGGAGCACTGGGTCCAGTTCTGGGCTCCCCAGATCAAGAAGGACAGGGAACCGATGGATAGTCCAGCAGAAGCTGGACTAGATGCATTCCTGTGCAACCTGTTGTAGGTGGACCTGCTCTGGCAGGGCATTGGACTGAATAAACTCCAGAGGTGCCTTCCAACCTCTATCATTCTGTGGTTCTGTGAAGAACAGCTGATGGTTGGTTGAGATGTACTGTCTGCAGATGGTGGGATCCTTGTTCCTGCTCTGCCAACTGGAATCCCAATCCCGTAGGATTCTTGCTAGGGAAGCAACATAAGCGTGGTGTGCACAAGGTCACCTGAGAGACCTAGGGCTGAGCCTAAGGGGAGATGCTGCTGGGAACCTGCTGTCCTGGTCATGGAGCTCCTAAGCACCAAGACTGGGGTCTGTGGGCTGGGATTCACACTTAAATGCACTTGGAAGTGCTCAAAGTTGCTCCAGGAACTGTCCACCAGGTAGGTGGTCTCACTTTGTGCTATGTGCACGTTAAAGAAACTTAATGTGGAGAAAGAAAAAAGAAGAAGAAATCTGAAAGAGTTTAAAATATGAGAAAAGCCTGAGAAGTAGAAAAAAAAAAAACACAAACCACTTAAGGATAAATTTTACTTGAACAGTTTTGATTTTGTTAGTTCCTTAAGGAAAATAAAAACGAGCATTTTTTTGTCTCAAGTCTTGAATGTCATTTTGAGATGGTTTAAAAGAAAAAGAAACCCAACCACAAACCTATTTTCTTTGAAAATGTTGCCCTTGGAGTTCTGAGAATTCACCGCAGTCTCGACCTGTCATTCTTCTTGACTAATAGCTGCTAAGTACTGCAAACTCTGCTCTGTGCCTGCCGGGAATTGGAAATTGGGAGATATCATGGAAGCACGTTTCGCTGGAAGTCAAAGAAAGTGTATGTTTTGCCTCTACAAGGATTGTTCACTTTCTGGTGTACTGCAGAGGAGCACTATTTCTTCCTAGAAATAAGGCAGAAAAGGAGAATTCTGTAACTTAATAATTCCAGTTTTATGTATTTGTAACTGGCTGCAGATAGACTTGACAAAAACTTAAATACAAGAGTGCGAAGTCTTTCGATGGAGACGCAGAATTGCTATTTACAGTGAGATTAGCACTGTAATTAGCTGCCTAAGGAAACGAAGAACTCAACTTGCAAGGCAGGGCCTCCTTGACGTTGGTCCCTCTCCCAGGGACAGATGTTTCCCAGCTAAAGCAGACCTAGGACTTCCTCTTCACCCCACTCGCTCCCCAGAAGATCTTGCGTAACAAGGTCCTGCTGGTACAAACGTGACCATTCACTTCATTTCCTTTTATTCATGGATGTGGGGGCACTCGTGTTAAGATTTCACTCTCTCTTCACCATAAAGATTTATTGGGGGATTATTTTGTTTTCTTTAATTTAATTTAATTCAGCTGACTTTTCTCCTGTGTGTTATCCAGGTGGTTATTTTGCCCATGGAAGCTTTCAACATCACCGCCTTGTTCTGTCAAGAAGTTTGGCTTTGAGTGCATGTTCTTTTTAATATATATGATAGTAAATTAAAAAAAACAACACTCAAACAATCCCCAAAATTGAAAGAACCATTCCTTTTGTTCGTCTTGAGCCTGACACCTGTTAATTATGTAAGAAACTTCCCCAGTCCTCATCCTGGATAAGGCAGGGAGCGATTCTGTCCATGTTGCCCCTGGCTTTATAGAAGCCTCCTCTCCATTGTTCCTTTTCGGGCTAAAGATCTTCCTCTCGTGTAACCTGGTTTTTTGTACTGAAGCTGTTCCTTCCCTTTGACTTCAGACCCTTCTTAATTCTTTTTAAGGCTGCAGAATAAGGAGAGGGGAAAGCCAGGATTCCAGAGGTTGGACACCTCAGATGGGTGTAGGGACACAAAGATGTTTTGTTCTCTTTCATTCCCCTTAAATATTTATTTTAAAACCATGTCTTGATGGGAGAGTATTTTGTGACAAGGCAACTGAGACTGTGATTAAAACACCTCTTTTAATGAACTGCCTGTATTTATGCTGAAGATCTGAACGGGGGAAGACATTTCATGGTTCTTGATACTTCCTCAAAATTCTCATTCAAGCTGTTCTTAGGGGCCTGTTTCAAAATGATTTATGATGATTTAACCTATAGGTTCGTTGTGCTTTCAGTGTGTTTTTCCCCCTGCTGATGTGCCCAGTGAGAGAGTTAATGGGACTCACTGTTTTCTGAGTTACAAACCACGTGCTGTAGGTTTAATGCCCTTAATGATTTATTAATTATTTTTAGAGAACCGAGATGCGCTCTCAGCATGCTCTGGGCTTAGCTGGATTCTGCTGTTCACTCCCCTTACACCTTCCTGACACCCATGGTGGTTGGACTGAGGGTATGGGAGACTTGTCTCTGCCTCTTCCCTTCACTCTCTTTGGACATCTTCTCTGTGGATTTATCTAGTTTCATGCCAAAGGCACCAGGAGATCTTAAACTATGGTGCCATCTGGGTGCAGTGGAGCTGCTTTGATTTTTGGCGACCTGTAATATCTGTAAGGACTTAATCTACAGTTAATATTCCCTAGTTTTTCTATTTGAATCTTGGGTGTTACACAGGAAAAAAAAAAAAGGAAAAGTTATTTTCAACACTTAAAAGATAAAAGTTGCAGTTTATTTTGGGATCTGGGATATATGTCCTGAAATTTTCAAAGACAGAACTAGAGAAAAACATAGATGTGTCATTTAATTCTTTCACGCTATGTGAAACAAATGTGGTTTTTATATTTTTGACCTGCCCCAGGGACTGGGTTAATGTCAGTTCCCCCCACCCCATTCTTTAAGAGGCTGATTTTCACCCATGGTTTTCCCAGCTTTAGGCTGTATTTTCCCCGTAGGTCAGCATCAAAATCTATAGCTCTTCTGGCAGCTGGAACCATTATTAGGGATTTGTTCGTAGGAAATTCCCTCTTCCAAATTCCTCTTGGTGGACACAAGCTCAGTGCTGAGTAAAGGGGTAAACCAGGAGCTCCGATCTTGATCCTGATGCCTTACTCCATAGAAAAGCATGGGAGGAGCTGCAGGAATATTTCGAGGAAGGTGATGAAATTGAGTCCTAAACAATTGGGTCACAAATTTCTCTTAATTCCCCTTCCTCCTCTTCCAGGAGGAGGGAGATGATAAGGGAATTAAGGAGAACTCTTCAGATAAGGATTATATACTCTGGGCTTTAGTTCCAGCGTTACCTCCTCAGAAACTCCTGTTTTCTCCAGAAGAAAATCAAGTCATGGGGGGTGTGTGTATGTGTGTGTGTGTTGGATTTTCTTTTTCTCCCTTCATTCATTGTTCTTTCTTCTCTGTGGTGTTGGCACAGCTTTTCTCTGCCTCCCTAGAGACGTGCCGTGGGCTGCTCTGAGGAATGTGTCCGTCTTGCTAAGGGTCCCACTGAGGCATATACATTTAAATCCTTGTTATTATCTTAGAGATATTATCTAACAAGTGACATATTGCATAAAATTGAAGGTCTTCTGGGTAATCATCTGTTTTCTTCTTCTAAATACTTGTTCTATGTTTGTGCCAATCTATTGAATTCTGCTTTTATTCTGCTTGTTCTTTGTTATAACTGTGAAAACTATATTTAGCTTCGATTTTATTCTCTTTCCTTCCATAAATAACATGCACAATCAATTCCTCATAATCCTTGTTATGGGAATCGTCATAGAGCCCTGAACTTACAGGTTGTTTGACACATCCTCTTGTAAAGACTTACATTTTTATCATCACTGTCTATTTTTTTAACTTTTCAACTGCCTGATGAGGAAGTTAGTAAAAAGAAAGTTTATTCTGAGCAGCGTGCTGGTTAGCTACCTGCTTCCATGGGTGAATGGGAATTTCCCTTTCACTTCATGACTTAGTGCAGTGTTGAGGAATTTAAAGTAAATACAAAGTCCTACTAAGATGTGGAACTAATTGTTTATCTTATAAAACTTGCACTGGGAGCCGAGTAGCAATCTGGAATGAAAAATAAAATGAATAAACATTCATCCTGGTAATCATTAGAGTGGCTGAATTTCAGACAGAACTGTTCTCATCCACTGCTTGCCGATTATTTTCCTGTGTCCTTTCATAAAACTGGAATTATTTTGCAACCAAAATACTCTGAAATGGAAAGGCTGTAGCTGGGTTGCAGTATTGGCTCCCAGGTCTTGTAGGAAATGGAGAGGAAACAAACAAACAAAACCCACACACACACTCAGTGATGATCACAACAGTGTGAGAAATTTCCACCACTTCTCTTTCACTCCAAACAAGTTGTAGCTGGGCAGGACAAGTGATTAATTTTAATCTTTTGTTTGTAATTTTTTGTTGTTGTTGCTGAGATTGCAGTGGTTTTACTTAAGAGTTGGCTGCAATAAATTAATTTCCATGAATGTTTCCAGGGATGGGGCATTTATCCTCTCTCTGGGCAACCTGGGCCAGCATTTTGCTACAATCAGTGTAAAAAAATGAGAGTTCGTATAAATCTTCCTTCTTTTAGTTTAAAACCCTTAACCTGCCGTCCCATCGCTACAGGCCCTGCTAAAAAGTCTCTCCTCACCTTTCTGGTAAGTCTGCTGTGTTTTAAATCTGCTCCTTGCTTCTCCCCTTCATCAAACTGTGAAATTCGTAAGCAGTCATGCTTATTTGCTGGGCAAATTTTGCTGAAGATGATAAAGTGCGCTCCTGGGGCACCTTCTGTTTTTTCTTTCTGGTCCCATCACTCCAGATCATACTTCCCTGTCAGTTTAAGATGCTACAAATCTTGTTGGAGGAGGCTGTGCTATTTTAATGTGGACAAGAAACAGGCGTTGGGACAGCTCCTCAGTGGAAAAATCAAGCTTCAGGTTAAAGTCTGTCAAAACCTTTGAATAAACAGCTGGAAACAAGGTCTTACAAGTGGGGAAAATTGGAGCAGTTCCAGCTGAAGTTAACCCGTGTGGTTTGGTGCCTTCCCATTGCCCACCCCCTTGTTTGTCCCCTGCTGGGAGGAGGATCTGGGGATCTGCAAGGGGAACTGAATGGGAACGTGCCCTGAAGGACAGGGAGGAAAGGCTAGATGGGGCTTGGAGCAACCTGGGCTGGTGGGAGGTGTCCCTGCCCATGGCAGGGGGGTTGGAACTGGATGATCTTTAAGGTCCCTTCCAACTCTGACCATTCTATGATTCCATGAAGGTTCGGAGAGTTGGAGAGGACTCGGTCAGACCACGTGTTCCACCTGGTTTATCTCTTGGCTTCACTCATCCTTGTGTCTGCCCTGGAGACTGGGACTGGTGGGAGGGCAGGAATGAGCAGATGGGAGTTGAAGGAGTAGAGGTGGGAGGTTTCTTTGGTGGCAGTCTAGGACACTTGTTGATCACCAACTTCAGATCCCAGTGGTGGTGCTCACTCAGCTGCGAGGGGCTGTTTTTCTTTTCAAAATATCCCAAATAGTGATAGAGCAGAAAATGCCTTGAAGGAGGCAGTAATTCCTTGGAAAACACCGGTGGGTTTTGGATGGCCTTATCTCACCGTTATCTGCTTAAAGGTTAAGCAACTGAGTCGCTGTGTCTGGGCTCTCGTAGTTAAAAGATGGAGAAAAGCACCTATAAGGAACACATGACATGACCTCATCAGCCACAGTTTTGAGGTTTCTCCAGTTTTCAAGTTTCAGAAGTTACTGCTTTTAGGTGGGGACGCAGATTTGGGGGGCAATAAGTGAAATAAGTGTGTGTAACTACAGCAACTCTTTTGATCACTTTCAGTATTTGGTGTATCTTTTTTTATCTGAAATTGGTCTTTTTCTTAAATATACGAAGGTTTTTGTCCTCAGGCTGAGTTTGAAAGGTTCAGAAGGGCTGAAGCTTTGCTCCCCCTGTCAATCCCGTGGGCTGGTGCCGAGTTATAAATAGTAAGTGGCCAGAGAAGGTGAAAGGGATGAAGAAAAACAGGAGCAGCAGGGAAGAGGTGGGAATTGTCATCCAATTATTCCTACAGCTCCAGCAGCGTGGAGCCAGAAACTAAGGTTAACAGGGGCTCTATAGATCATATTTTATGCTGAAAGAGTCTGAAGTGTATATATATATTTTCTTTTATTTATATCAACTCTTTATTAGATCAATACATTTGGTACCCAAGGACAACTGCTGTCCTGATTCCCACTCGGTGCTAGTCCAGTGGAATTAAAGGAGAGATAATTTTAATATGGAATTTCCTGAGATCATATACCTTTATTTTAATGTATTGTTCTGTATCCAGATTCTGTTGCTGAATTTAGGTCTGACTGTAGAATGTAGTGATGCTGTTCCACCCTTAGATGTATAGAGCACACAAAAGCTGTATATATATATATGTGTATATATATGTGCACATAGATCCTTTAAAATATATATTATTACTTTCAAGATATTTAATGTGTACTTAAAGCCCAGCAAACAGTGTCATAGCTGAAGTAAAATTGCTGACATTTTATTTCCATGAAATAATCTCTTCTAATTTTGTGGTTTAGATTCCAGTAGGTCAGTTGCAGATTACAAAATTCAGAGTCATAGGGAAAACAAATTCAGAATTGAAATACAGTCACACAGCCTTAAAGTTGGAAACATACTCCTTTTTTTTTTTTTTTTCCCTGTTAACTGCCTATTTTTACACATTGCCCCAAACTTTCTTATCAGTTGTGATAAATGTGGAGGAGGGGCTCCAGCTGCAGACTGGGAGGCTGTTTTTCAGGAACTGGTAATTATTTTGTCACAGTCTTGATGAGAATATAATATCCAGGTGTATGTTAAGACTCTGGGATATCTGCTTCCTCTCTTTATTGATATTTTCTAGAAGTCAAGTTTTTCAGTCTGTGTACTCAAACATAAGCACACTGTTGAAATCTAGTAAGGTGAAGTGCAGCAAATGTATGTTGTCAGCAACAACTGGAGCCCCTCTGCTGGGAGGACAGGCTGAGGGAGTTGGAGGGGTTCAGCCTGGAGAAGAGAAGGCTCTGGGGAGACTTTTGACCCCCTTCCAGTCCCTAAAGGGGCTCCAGGAGAGCTGGGGAGGGACTCTGGATCAGGGAGGGGAGCCACAGGATGAGGGGAAAGGGTTTGGCCCTGGAAAAAGGGAGATTGAGATGAGATCTAAGGGAGAACTTCTTTGGTGTGAGGGTGGTGAGACCCTGGCCCAGGTTGCCCAGAGAAGCTGTGGCTGCCCCATCCCTGGAGGGGTTCAAGGCCAGGCTGGATGGGGCTTGGAGCAACCTGCTGTGGTGGGAGGTGTCCCTGCCCAGGGCAGGGGTGGCACTGGATGGGCTTTAAGGTTCCTTTCAAACCAAATTGTTCTGTGATTCTGTGATTTGAAGTTGCATTTTTTTGGGGTGAAGTAGGACCTGAACCACCTCTCTCAGACTTAGTCATTTCATGTGATTCAGAAATGTTTAACAGTTACCTTATTCTTTTCTCATTTGCACCAAACTGTAACTTCATCTCCTGGTTTTAAACAGAAAAAAAGGTACTTTTAACAAAGAACCCTGGGTGGTTTGTACTTGCTGTGCGTTCCCTGCCCCAGTGCTTCCAGTGGTAGTTTCCCAGGAGATATGATGGATGATGAACACTGAGTGCAACTCCCATGTTCCCTCTTGTTTTTATGGCAAAGGACTGTTCAGCTTTGTTAGAAAGGAAAGTGGAAACGCCTCAGTTAAAATCCCTACTTCAAATCCAGAGGAGTGCTCTGATTTTTCAGCACGATACTCCTGGCCTCCTGTTCCCACATGATGCTCAGGCCTGATATTCGTGATGGGCAAAGAGCATCAGCTGAAACAAAGCACTGGGGAAAACAATGGTAGTTTGGCAATTTTAGCTTAAGGGATCGTTTAAATGCTGTCCCATCCTAGTCTGAATGGCCTTGGCAATAAATTGCAATAACTTTTTATATGGCTTATAAAATGACAACCTATAAAGATAGGGAGAGCAATAAAATATAGATGCATCACTGCTGCAGGAGTGCTTCCTGTGTCGCTCTTATCTGCTCTCCATCACATACAAAGAGTTCCCTTTTGGATTTTACTGTAAAACCGAAGTAAATGACAGGGAATATCAGTTTAAAAGGATGTCTAACAACTGGTTTGGGTTTCTTTCATCCAGCTGGAGTAAAATGCTGGCGGTCCTAAATGTGAAAACTCATAAAGAACCTTTAAACTTGAAACAAAACTGTGGTTTGAGTTATGTGGTTTTTGCTTCCTACTATTTAAAATTGAGTACCTGTTACATAAAAGACTATATTGTGGGAGATGATACTAGAATAAAGATTTTAGAGTCATAATAAATATATTTCTAATTAATCCTTGATTAGAGTGTTGTCATTGAGGAAGGATCATGAGGATCTTGCATGTGTGAGGGAACATCAGTGAGTTGCAGCAGGGAGGTGCCCTCCTGCCCTCTTCTGTGTGTGGCTTGAGCAGGGACAGTAGGACAGAGACTGGGCTTCTGGTTCCAGTTTGGATGTCTACAGATGGACCTGCCCTGAAAAAATGGGTTGGGGGAAAAAGAAGCTCAACTACAGAGAGAGGTGGAGGGAGGAAATAACTTCTAGTGAGAACCTTAAAGAGTTTCAGATCAAAGAGGGCTGGGAAAAGCATGTGGAAGTCTTTGGAAAAAGAAAATGTAACATGGCAAAAGTCATAGCAGAAGTTAGTAGCTGAAGTCAGAGACATTGGTTTGTGGGATTTTTTCTTCTGAACTGCAAGAATGGCTAGTCTTTGGAGTGAACTGTCAAGGAAAATGGTGTCTTCAGTCTATTCTGATCATCAAGTCCAGATGCTCTCAAGTGAGAGCCTTTATGTTTCCACAACATTGGGTTCTGTGCTGATAGAGAGATGAGAATGGCCGTCGCCTGCAGGAATTTGGAGAAGATGATCATCCCTTGGCATACCTGGCCCTCCAAGCAGCATACCTTTGTGCATCCATATCCATTGCTAGTCAAGTGAAGAGAGAAGAGCTGTGATCTTTCCATAAATGTTACGGACAACAAGCTCAATATGAGTGAAGAGTGAGCTGCTGTGGCAAAGCAAGCCAACAGGATGTTGAGTTGCATCAACAAAAGCACCACCAGCAGAGGTAAAGAAGTCATTATCCCACTCTGGCGCTGGTCAGGCCACACCTGGAATCCTACGTTCAGTTTTGGTCCCTGCTGTACAAGAAAGATGTGGAGAGGCTGGAGAAGGTCCAGAGAAGAGCCACCAATATGATCCAAGGACTGTGCAGCTGCCGTATGAGGAAAGGCTGAGAGAATGGGGTTTGTTCAACCTGGAGAAAAGAACACCCGGGAAACCTTGTCACCACGTTCCAGTATTTAAAGGGCAAAGAAGATGGAGGCTCCCTTTTTACAAGGAGTTGCATGGAAAGGACGAGGGGTGATGGGTCCAAGTTACTCCTGGGGAGGTTCTGATGGACACAACAGGGAAATTTTTCCCAATGAGAACAATCAGTCACTGGAATAATCTCCCCGGGGAAGCTGTGGATTCCCCAGCACTGGATGCTTGTAAGGCTCAGCTGAACTTGTCCAGATTGGCTTTTTCCAAGAAAGGTTGGATCAGATCATCCTTGAGGGTCCTTCTAACCTGGTATGCTATGGTTTTATGATTCTCTAATTACAACAGGGAGCAAGTTAAGTGAGTAATTCTTGTAGCCCCAGCTTGCCCTTACTTATATCTAGAAGTATCTGAAAAAGGGGACAGGAGGAGGGTGTTGTAGATACGTGCAGAAGGAATTGTTCTACTGAGCCAAATCCAGTCAGTAATTTTGGGCACCTCGGTCCAAATGACTTTTCTGGCTTTGGAAAAAGTATTACATTTTTTAGAGGGTTTTTTTGTCATTGCAGTGTTTTGCATGGAAGCATATGTGAAAGTCTGAACTGTGATTGCCTCCAAGAGTTTTAAGTGAAACAGTAAAAGCTCTGTTTGAAGATGAAAACAGATTTGGCAATATTGCTAACAAAAAAGTTAATCTTTCAAGCGGTGTATTTATGCAATAGGGATAATTTATTTTATAATTAAATATAAACTCACCATTTTTCCCAAGCTAAGCGTGCTAAGCAACCTGGAATACACTTTGCACATCAAAAAATATGTGACTGTTCTGAATTTTTAAGGAGTTTGAAAATCATGAACTAAAGAAGTTAAACCTATAAATCTAAGAGTTATTTTGGCTTATATTCTTTTAGCTGTTCAGTTGTATATCCCAAACAAATGTAGTACGTCAGTCGTTGCTCTGCACTTGCACTACTGTGAAAACAGAACTTGATCCATATTTATGTCCCGACCTGCAGACTTACGTGCAGACCCACATGGGGAAGGGAACAAAGCATGTAGCCAACATCCCCAGGACAAACCTCAAGCCTTTACTCTGGGTTGTATTTTTGGGTAAAGGATCAAGGGTCCGACCTTTCAGCAGCTACAAAGAGAGGGGAAAAAAGAGCAAGAAGCTGCCAAGGGCTGGATCCGTGAGTGGGCACAACCAGACTCAGGGAATCATAGAATATAAGATATCCATCCCTAACCTGGGCGCCAACCCTGTGCCAGGCAAAGCAACATGTTGAATCAGGCACCTGGTGAGACTTGCTGGGTGGTTTTGAACTTCTGTGTCGTGGTTTCAGCTGAGATGGAGTCGATTTTCTTACTAGTAGCTCATACAGTGCTGTGTTTTGGGTTTGGGTTGGGAATTGTGTGATAGCATGATGGTGGTTTTGGTTGTTGCTAAGGTCTCAAGAGGTTTTCTGCTCCTCACACCGCCCCATCGGCAATGGGCTTGGGAGGGTACACAGCCGGGAGAGCTGAGCCCAACTGACCAAAGGGACATGGGATGTCATGCTCAGTATATAAAGCTGGGGAAGAAGTAGGAAGCAAGAGACATTCAGAGTGATGGTGTTTGTCTTCCCAAGTCACTGTTACACTTGGTGGATCCCAGCTTTCCTGGACATGGCTGAACACCTGCCTGCGGTGAGGAGGGGAGAGTGAATTCCTTGCTTTGCTTTGCTTGCGTGGCTGGCTTCTGCTTTATTCTTTTTAAACCTCTCTTTATCTCAACCTGCAAATTTTCTCACTTTTATTCTTCTGATTCTCTCCCCTACCCCACCAGGTGGGCAATGAGCAAGTAGTTGCGTGGTCCAACTACCAGCTGGGGTTAAACCATGATACTTTCTGGAATAATGGGTCCAGATTTCTTAGGCAAGCATTCAGGTCACTAAACCATACATAAAAAGTGGTTGCCCTCCACTGAGTGTATTTTTTAGCTGAAAGCTCCCGTTGCACCTTGCACAGAGCTCAAGCTCGTCAGGCTGTGTGAGATACCTTCAGAGAGTGCCAGTTTAATGGGCATCTTGGGGAGATTCCCCTTGGGGACACTCCTTTAGGGTTCCCAAAGAACTGTATGGGTGTTATGGGTGCAATGGGTGCCAGGACATGCTACTCTTTCAAACTGGGAAGCAGAGCAGAGTACGGTGAAATGTGGTGGTTGGGTTTTGAGCAGAGTTAGACAGAAAACACAACTCCAGTTTGTTTTGTCAGAATTATAAAGTTGTAGAATCCTTTAGCTTGGAAAAGATCTTTAAGATCATTGAGTCCAACCATCAGCCCAACACTTCCAAACCCACCTCTAACCCATGTCCCTCAACACCACGTCTGCCTGGCTTTTAAATACCTCCAGGGATGGTGACTCCACCACTGCCCTGGGCAGCTTCTTCCAATGTTTGACAACCCTTTCAGTGAAGAAATTTTTCCTTGTGTCTGCCCTAAGTAAATCAGAGGTTTCCTATCTAGATCAACAAAAAAAACCCTACTAAAATAGATATTTTTTGTCGTCTTTGAAGCACAAAGCGGATGTAGGTGGGAGCAGAGTGAGGGTCCCTGTAAGGTGAGTGCTGTGGAGCAGCCCACCAAGTAAATCAGAGCTGCTTGGAAATCTCGGGCATGGAAGTTCTGCCGTGGGCATTTCTCCTCCCCCTTTCATTCCCTCGCTAAGAGGCTCTACTTGAAAAACCTGCAGCACTTCATGTAAAACACTTTGGCTCAAGAAAACGCTCCTTTCAGCCACAGAGTCCCCCTTCCCAGCCTGTGAATGCAGCTCAAGTGTCGTGTCCAGAGGGCAGACCAGGTCAGAGTAATTCCCCGGTTGGGAAGCAGTGGGCACCAGCCAGGGACTTCAAGTAAGTGAGAAGCTCCTCCTGGAGGAGAAGTCACGGGCATGGAAATGGGGGTTGCTCTTATTGTCTCCAAGTTTAGGGAAAAGAAAAAAACAACCCACAAAGCCCAATACAGGTTTTGTGGTTTTTAGTGTGTGAGTTTATCTAAGTGTGTACGTAAAACCATATTAATTGCTATAGAAAGTGAAGACCCAAAGAAACTATTTTTTATTTTACTTCTTTCATTTTCAACAACCAGCTCTTTGGTTAAGGGGAAAAGGGGAGATAGAAAGCAATTCCAGTCTGGAATTAGTCAGAAGGCACCGGTGCTTGAACCCCTGTTTAAGACTGGGGTGTTTCTCAGCACGTAGCTGGGGCAGGATGGAGCCATGGGAAAGTCTACCCAAAGTTTCTTGGAAGGGTGGGTTTCATCCATGCTTGGTTTGATGTTGCAGCAGCCACTTCAGTGTTAGTGTGCCGGGGGGCTAATTTGTCATTAACTCATGCGTTGTCACAAACAGTCTTTGCATTGGAAATACATACCATGATTAAATGCATCCTGCAGCAAGGCAGAGCAAAGATGATGCCAGGCTTTCTTAATTCTGGTGCCTCACTGCTGGCTTGAAAGCCTACTTTGAATGTTCAGGCTTTGAGTCACAGCTGAGATACACACTTGGGCTTCTAGTTCCCCCCCAAAGGGAATAAATGTGCACCATGTGAAGTGTACTACTTATCTCTGGTGTGTGGTGTTGGGTACCTAAACTGCCAACGGGTAATTTCAACCCTTTTCTGCTGGCAGTTGTCCTTTCGAGTCATGTATCCCCACTTTGAGTTCACTGACTCTGCTTCTGTTGCGGAATTTCCTTGAGCGGATGACCCTGTCCATGAAGACCACGAGCTCTCTGTTGGTAGTTGTGAGATCAAAGATCTGATTTGGAGTTTCTGAAGTTAGTGAAAGACCTAACTGTCATCTTAGTAGCCTTTGGATTAGTCCTAGCGTGGGTGTAAATAACTATTTTAGTGGGGCTGGGGCCTGTGCTTCAATGGCACTTATTTTTAATTTTTATATGTTTATTTTGCTATGGACTTTGAGAGTCAGTTTAAGATTGAAGTACATTAATATTATTAAGCAACGATATAGGGATACGTGAAAACACAATGAACTGTTTGATTTCTTTTTAATATCTGCTAATTTTAGAAGGCAGTGTAAATCTAAAGGTCAGGTTTGTTTCCTATATTGTCTCCATTGAAAGCAGCTTTAAAAACATTGGCCTTTTTGGCTCATGACTTGGATCTGTTTTTTGTTTGTTTGGGTTTGTGGGCGTTTGGAGTTTGTTTAGGACCCACTGCTCGTGGGTCTGCTGTGCTTGGATCTCACTGTGATGAATGTGCACGAGCTTCTCTTAATTAGGACAGGCTGGAGCTCTACATCTTGCCCTCATGTACCTCAGCTGTTGGAGTGTGCCACTTGAAAGGAGAACAGTTTGAAGGTGTAAACACCGGGGCCTGGCAAACGTAGAATCACAGAATGGTTAGAGTTGGAAGGGACCTTCAGGATCATTCAGAGCCACCCCCTGCCCTGGGCAGGGACACCTCCCACCACACCAGGTTGCTCCAAGCCCCATCCAGCCTGGCCTTGAACCCCTCCAGGGATGGGGCAGCCACAGCTTCTCTGGGCAACCTGGGCCAGGGTCTCACCACCCTCGCACCAAAGAAGTTCTTCCTAAGATCTATTCTAAATCTCCCCTCTTACAGTTTAAAACCATCTCCCCTTGTCCTATCACTGCACCTCCTGACAGAGTCCCCTGGGCAGGGACACCTCCCACTAGACCAGGCTTAGCTGATCCCCATCCGTTTCACTGTTGTCTTCTCTATCCAAACAATTCATGCTCTAGCATCAAGAACAAATTATGTCCATTGATATATAGCTTTTAAATTCATTTACTTATGTTTTTTAACCAAAGCCATAAGGCAAGGAATACTTTTTCACAGTGGAATTTCTTGCGTGCAGAAAATGAGGTTGGTCCTTGGAGCTTTGTCTTTCAATTTATTTAGAAATTAGCCAGTGTTAAGGTTCAATATGGAGCTGTTTCAGAGAGCATTTAAATTTATATGCTTAAGAGTTTTATTGTGTTGGGTTTTGTTTGTGCCTTTTGGTTTGTTTTTTTTTTTTTTAATATTTAACAAATGCTTTAAATTAAACTTGGACTGTATTAGAAGTGGAACTTTCTTGTTTTATTCTCCCTAAAATGAAGTGGTTTAACACAGCAAAACTTTTGAGCTTGGTTATATAAACGGAACCTGCAGCCCCAGGGCTGCACTGTTAGTGGTGGTGTTGTAGGAGAGAATTCTTTCTGAATAGCCAAATCTTTCAGGTTTTTATGGCATAATTGCTATTAAAGATGCTTACTCTAACTTCAAACTGTCACGCAACTCAAATAGCCTGGCGATTTGATTTCAGTAATTCTCCTTCAGATTGAAACCATAATGTGCTGCTCAGTGTGTTTTGATGGGATTAATTCATACCCGTATCACTTTTAGAACTTTAGACTGATTTTGCTGATTAGAAAATCATAGTTTTAAAAGAGCATCTTATTTAAATGCAGCATTTAGTTTTCTGTCTGATTCACTTTTCAGCTCTTGGAATAGAACAGGATTGTTTCTGATGTTATGGTTTAAACCACTAAGTACTTAAATATTTATTTAAAGTTAAATATTAAATTGCTTTAAAGCATTGTCTGGAAAGCGAAAGAAAGCTTTAGAGGTCTCACTGATGTCTTCCTGATTGCTAGCAGTCTAAAATCAGATTAATTAAACGTCTTGAAGTTACTAATCATTCATTTTAAAGAATTCTCATCACTCTTTACTCGTCGTGGTTAATTTGGTTTTGCTGGTGGTTTTTTCCTTACTGTGATGATATGTAGGAAAGATAAATTGTAGCCATGCACAAATGTTAAATGTAAATACCAATTATTGCTGCATGATGGGCTTATTTAAACAAAGAAGGGCTATGGCAAAAGCTCCTTTAAGTGCTTCTGTAAACTCCTCTGAGGAGATGACTAACTGAGACCCGGCCGTACGAGTTATGGCGAGTGGCAGCAGAGCTGGATGAGTGTGCCTGTCATTTCCTCCTCTTACATCTTCCACTTCAGATTCCTTTCTCTACCATCAACAGGTGGAAGGTTTTTGGAGGATGGTATATCAAGAAGGGGTACTCTCACTCACCACATCTCAAATCTAGCTCTATTGCTCCAGGCACCCCGTGTATATGTTTGGCTCCTCATCCACCAAAACTGGTGGATATTTCAGTACTGAGTTTGGTGGGAGTTGGACCCAGGTGTTGCATTTGCACAGCAATCTCTTTCTCATTGAAAACTGGTCTCTTTTTAATTAGAAGATTTCCTCATCCAGGTATGATTTGTGGACTTCTGCGTGGTTTAGTGACACTAGATTTTGTGGGGGTTGTTTTAAAGAGAAAGTGGTACAATTTCTGGTTTTCCATGTCCTAAACTACCTTTCATGTGAGTTAGGTTGACAGTTAGACTAGATGATCTGAAAGGTCCTTTCCAACCTAGGCAATTCTATGGTTTTATATTTGCAATTTAGTTGGTATTTCATCAAACTAATGAAATTCCAGGTTTTTCATTATTTCACAGTAAGGCTACCTCATTGCCATTAAATATTTTATTAAACAAAATAATTTCTTAAATCACGCCATCATTTCTCTTTAGCTGTTTAGCAAACTGTCATCACTCCAGATGCAAAGCTTTGACTTAAGAGTGATCCCCAGTGTTGTGTGTATGAGATGTAGATAGAAATGTTGGTGTTGAGGTGCGTGTATTATGAATTTATCACTTCAAGACTACGTTTTCTCCTCCTTCTAAAGGACTTAAAGATTCTTGTAGTGGGTCAGTAAGTCAATTATCCAAGTATTTCTTGCACAAAGAGCTGGCTTCTGCTGAATGTCTGTGATACAAGATAGAACAGAGGGTAATGTTGAGGCTAAGCCATAGATCCATTTTTATACAGACCCAGTGTGGGGATGGGTGGCTTCTCTCTGAATTCATGAATGGAGAAAGTAGCAGGACAACAATGTAAGCCTTCTTCTGGCTGAAAAATTACATTTCATGGCTGTGGTTCCCCTTGTATTTCAGCTTCTTAAAGCCTAAGTACATTTTTGCCTGGTCACTGGTATATCCATGGTGTCACATGGTTGGAGTGGATCTTGTAGCCTGAGAGTCATTGTAAATTTTACACAATTACCAAGAAAAAAAACCCCAAAAGCTCCTACATTGTATATCTGTGCCTTGTGAGAGTGATACTGCACTGCAAACAAGCTTTTGGGATTGATTCATTAGTCACAAGAATCATAGAATGGTCAGAGTTGGAAGGGACCTTAAAGATCATCCAGTTCCAACCCCCCTGCCCTGGGCCGGGACACCTCTCCCTAGAGCAGGTTGCTCCAAGCCCCATCCAGCCTGGCCTTGAACACTTCCAGGGATGGGGCATCAACAACTTCCCTGGGCAACCTGTTCCAGTGCCTCACCACCCTCACACCAAAGAGCTTCTTCCTAAGATCTCATCTCAATCTCCCCTCTTCCAATTATAACCATTACCCCTCTGTTTCCCTTTTATCCTCTTTCCTCTCTCCCCCCCTCTTAAAATACGGGGTGGCAATAAGGTAGAGAGAGCCCCGAGTTTGGAACAGGTGCTCAGACAACATCTCTGCAGCTGGTTTGGAACTGCAGCACAAAATAACAGTTTAACAGTACTTAATATATTTGCAGAAAGAGATTTTGTTGTCTGGTTATATCCAGCACTTTATGGAAAGGCCAGTCTATTGGATTGTTTCTTGTGCATTTTTAAAGCAGCTGTACTTTCCTTCTAATATATAAAATTAATTATAGGCATGGACAGTTTTTCATGGAATCAAACCCCCATATAGAGCTGTTCACATGAATTTTGAAGCAGTATTTGCTCCGCTGAATCAAGCTGAAGCCTGAGAACATCGTTTTGTTACATAGACTTTTGGCATATTTATAACTCTCTTTAATGGGATATGCTCATCTATTTCCATTAGAGAAATTTGTCTTGATTGCTCCCTGTGGCTTCATCTGTGGCGATACAGTTTTACCACAAGACTGGCAGAAAACCAAGATACTGTCTAGATTAAAAGCACACAAAAAAGCCATGGTAGGTCTGTGCATGGGACAGTCAAGGGAAGAACGTTATGGGACAAATGGGGAACGTTGCTCATGAACCTTCCTGTACAGATCTCTAGAGAAGGAAATTATTCAACACAACTCTTCCCTAGCATCCAATGTAAATATTCTGTGCTGTAAATTTAAGATTGTTATCATTTGTCCTGAATAATATGGATATGGAGGATGGCTTATTTCCTCCTCCTTTAGATTTAGCCCTTTGCTCCCCTCAAGCTCCTCTTCTTTAGACTAAACAACGGTCCCTTCAGTTTGTTCCTTCTAGATGTTCACTCGTGTTCAGTTTGTGACTCATAGATGGCTTTTTGGGAAAACTAAAACATTGGACCTTCCTCAGTTTGTGTCTGCCCTGTTCAGTGTTCCTTCTTGAAGGCCAGAACCGAAGAGATCCTGAAGAGAGGAAGCATCTTAACAAAATCTCACCGTCTTTCTGTGTGCTTGAGTATTTTTTTTATTGGCCAAATTCCTTTTGAATTCTGGTCCCATCCTCCAAAGCTTTTACAGCCTATTGCAAGTAGTCAGCTGTGTATTTTGTAAACATTTCCCTTCTCCACCACCCAAATCCATAATGAGTATGTTGAAGAGCACAGCCCCAAGAGGGAGAGCACAGCTGTGTTCTCTCTGACAGTGAGCCATTGATAAACACGGTAGGGTACAGTTTTCCAGCCGGTTTTGCTTCCCTCTTTGTAGTAACTTCCTCTAGACCATATTTCCTGCATCTGAGAATATCAAGGAAAAAAAAAGTCTTACTAAAGTCAAAATAAATTACAGAGTAGACAAGATGAGGCTCGTAATTCACACTTGAGGTCACAAGCTTTCCAAGAAAACAAGGGTCAGGCATCTGAGCTGGCAGAAAAAAAGGACACAGATTTTATTGTTTTTCTCAAGAATAATCATAAGAGGAAGTGCAGCTCCATGACAACTGCTTCTGTTTCTTGGAGCCTTTAACCAGTGCAAACCGTTGGAGAAAGGGCCAAGTTTACTTATTGATATCTTTTAGTGGGTCCCTTTGGGCACAGGACCTCACAGATTCATGCACGGGGTAGGCTCATGGAAAAAAAAATAAAACACAAAAAAAGCTGTTGTACAATTGTTTGATGTGGGGCTCTAGCAGGTTCGGGCTGCAAACTTCTATTTTGCTGCAGAAATATGAGTTTAAAAGTATGTGTGATCCACAGAGCAGCAGAGGCTCTCTGGGTCTGGCCAGGGGCTGCAGTGGCATCCAGGGGTGGTAGAAGGTTGGAAGAAGGGTCCTGGGAGCAGTAAGCCCAGGCTGTGGGCTCACGGGGAGAAGGTATAGTTCTTCCCCATGTGAAAATGTTAGAATGCTGCTTATTAACCATCCAGAGGGTGAGGGTGGTGAGGCACTGGAACAGGTTGCCCAGAGAAGCTGTGGCTGCCCCATCCCTGGAGGGGTTCAAGGCCAGGTGGGATGGGGCTTGGAGCAGCCTGGTGTGGTGGGAGGTGTCCCTGCTCACTCTTTTCCAGTCTCCTGCAAGCAGTGATCTTCCAGCTCAGTTTTCCTTCTCAAAGATAGCAACAGACAGCTCTGTTGTTTCTTCCATCAGAATTAGAACTAAACACAGTCTTTCAGTTTTCAAAGTGTCCAGAATAACATGCAGAAGAATACTTTCCCCGTTGTAGTTGAAGCTCTTTGTTGCTGTGTGAATCACGTCAGCTGTCTCATTGCAATTCACCTTGTTTAAAAAAGAAAAGAAAGACTAAAAAACGTAATTCTGTCTCCTCAGTGTAACCTGTCAATAAGCTGCTCATCTCCATGAGGTAGAAAATCAGCTTTCTTTTGAAGGTTAATGGACTCTCAATGGAAAACTCTCATTTTCTTCTTCTGATCTCGGACTAAGTCTTCCCGTGTCGTTTGAGTTGAATTCAGATATGTTTGCTCTCTTGTGGTTTTCTCTATCCTGTGTTTCAAAAATTGTGATAAGGCCATAACAGAAGCTTGCTGGAGCTGGACAATCTCTTCTGCTTCACACTTTCCTCAACAGATTGGAAAGTCAAAGCAGGTTGTGTTCCTCAGTGCTAATGCCCGATCCATTGGGTGATCAGATGGTGAGAGGCTCATCTTTCTGTGGTTAACATCCTTACCACCAACTTTGTTCTTGTCTTTCTTGTCACTCTCCAGTTGCAGTAGATTGTCTGGTTATAAAGAGCTTGTGCTGTAGTGGATCTATTGGAATTATAACTTTGACCAAAACCAGTTGATGCTCTGTTCTACCAGTGCTGTTTAAGAGTCTTCTGAGCAGAGCTCAATCACTTGTGGTGGCAATAATAATACTACTGATAAAGTTTTTAAAATCTGTAATAAGCTAAACTAGATAAATTTGTGCCTGATAAATCATTTGCACTGATTAGATGATGGAGGGCTGGATTTAGAGGTGTACCACTTGATATGAGCTAACAATCTGGTCTAGGAGAGGCAAACCAGCTTTGTATTCAGGGGGATATGAGGCAGGTTTCTCGGAGTTTGTGCTGCTGGTGATTGATGGAGTACACAGACATAATAAGTGCCAGCTGTTCCTCCCCCCCCATAAATCAGAAACAATAATATTTCCTCTTATTTCAGTGGGAACGATCTGACTGGCTTGAATTCCTTTTTGAACTCAAAGAGCTTTTCATTTACAGTTACAAATTAGAAATATACCCACACAAACACGTTAGAAACAGGGTGATGTAAGACCATAACGCAGCCTGAAAGCAGCACCACAGATACCTGTATTTTACAGGGGCTGCTCTCCTTCCTGAGCTGTCAAACACATTTTTTCAATTCCTTGCCCCTATTTCAGAAATATGTATTTCTGTCTTTCTCCATGAAAGCTGATGCCCTTGTGGTTGCCCACATCACTCGCTATCCCAGCCCTGTGTGGCAGCATCACGTTTGCTTGTTGTTAGCTGCGCTCAAGCGGATTTGACTATTTGATGCCTTTTGATCTCCACTTTCAGAATTCCTGCTTAGTCAGCAACAGCTAAAGAAGGGATTTACATATTTAGCAGGAAAAAAACCCAGGGGCTGGATGTTCTGACATATAAATCTAGTGAACTACATGCCACGAGTAGTTGTCTTCAAATCAGGATTTATCTGTCCTCTTGAGACCTCAAGGAAATTGCGTTTCCTTACTATTTCTTTGTAGTTGTGGGATGTAACAGGATCTAAGAAAAAAACTCCACCAACCTGTTAGGTGTTTGCATAGTGTAGATGGTTCTGGACTTTGTAAAACAGAAGAAAGTCAAGTTGGAATCAAGCCCTTGTTCAATATGCACAGTCATGTAATGCAGCGAGCGCATTCCTGCAGCTTGGTAGTAAATTCAGCCCGTGAGAGTTATCAGCGGCTGCTATCTGCCTTCAGAGTCACCCAAATGAACAACTGGTGCATGGTGACCTTTGATAGCATATTTTAATTATATTTTAGTGGCACTTTCGGGTTCTCAGACAGATTTAGTTAATAGCAAAGGAATTCTCCTCGCTGGCATTCTCATAGGTAATGCGCGTCTATGCTGTTTCTTGACCTTCAGGTGACATCATTTGTGTCCTGTTGCGATGAACCCACGCTGCTGCTTGTGAAAGGAGGCAGGGCTGAGCTCCTCGTGTGTGACAGCTGGCATCACCTTCCAAAAACCAGCTTACCCCATCACCCAGGCATTTAATTTCTAGGCTCCAATCCCACTAACTTGCATGTGCTTTGGAAAATGCAAGTTTTCCTGAGTTTTCAACTCCAAACTAGGACAGGGTGCAGACAGTATAAAATGGACAATACCTAACTTTTTGCTTGCATTTGAATTTGTTTTACCTTTTTTGGAATATATGAAAAAAGGAACCTTCCTTTGTGGTGGTGGTATTTGTTGCCTTCTCCAAATCTGAGGTTTAAACAGAAATTAACTGCTGTTATTGTATTTGTGAAACCCCACAAAACTACTATTTTGCCTTTTTAATGTGATATTCCACGGTTTCAGATGGCTTTTGTCCTATCCTTTTAATCCGTTCACTTTTGAAAGAGATTATTGGAAGTCATAAGGCAGAGATTCCACCACTTTGAAATGTGAGCTGAAGCTTTATTATTTCAGGACGTGTGCTTTTGAGAAATACATTTCCCTAATTTGACCCTCAGTAACCCTTGAGAGACCCAAGCACAAGTTACAAGCTAATTACATGGATTGCTTGGCTGGAACTTGTTAGGCATTTTCTGTTTATACATTAATGTAATATAAATATAGCTTAGGCAACACAAGCCCTTGGGGCAAATTTATGTCCTGAGTAACCCTGTTCTGGTGACCTCAACAGAATTACTCAAAGTCAAGACAGAATTTAAATGGGAAGACCAAATCTTCAGCTGTTGTAAATAGTCTCAACTCCACTGAAATCAGCGTAGTTGTGGTCGCAGCAGCTTGTGAAGACAGAATTGCTCCTTCAAGTATATTTTGACTGGGTTTTTTCAATTGCTTCTAGCAAAGGAATTGGGCTGCATTTTTTTCCTAGAGTTTAAAACCAAGCAGAAATAATTCTGATTTTCATCCAGAGCTGTTATAATGTTATACAACCTGCTTTGGCCTGAATTTTTTAGGGAAAAAAAGGCTTTGTGGAGTGATGGGGAACTTAGCTCTCTGGCTCCTGCATCCATGTATTTTCTATCCCTTTATCTATGGTATGATCTAGATTCTAAGAAACTTTCTGTAACCAAGCAATATATGGGAAATTATACTCAACAGTTACACGGTCTTGCCTTAGAGTCTGTGTGTAGAGGAGCAGGGCAGTCGTTGTTTGTGTTTCATAATGGCTTTGTTTCAAAAACAAATTTCAACTGATGGCTAATCTGTACTGCAGCCCTACAGATGTATAAATCGCTTGGCTTTAACCTTGGGGATTATCTCCTTGGCTTAATTGGGGGAAAAACCCAAACGTATTCAGTATTAAGTCTGGATAAAAGTGGCTTCACAACTGGGAATTTGGATTGAGAGTATTTTGTTTATGAGGAGGCAGGAGTGAGCTGCAATTTTTACAAATATTACAGCAGTAACTCAGCAATGGGAGTTGTCTGGTGAGATTTTTGAATTCAGTATTCAACATTAGCACTGGAGGTTTTTTTCAGCAGATGGAGATGTGTGTCTATTCCTCCTCTCAGAGTCTCTGAGCTTACCCCAGGGGTCAGTGACACCTTGGGGGTTTTGGTGACCTCCACTGGCTAAGGAGATATTGGATTACCATCAGTCAGTTGACTCTCTGGAAGAGAAACAACATACGTTTCTTATAAATAGTAGCCTGCCATGAGATCCTTTTCTCATCATTCTCCAAAGCTTTCCTACAGCCTTGGAAGTGGAATTCCTGTTCAAGGTGGGAGGTTGGTGATCCCCATCACTGGTCCTGCTGGGCAATATCCCTTGTAGAACCGAGGCCCTGCTGATTTTTCTGGTTTAGGACACGTTTTGGGCTCTGTTGCTTTGTATTTGATATATCTAAACCCTGAACGATGGTAGCATGACTGTTGCAAGTCACTAAAGCAGCTGCCCTATCTGTTTTGCCCTTTCTCAAGAACCTCTTCCTTGGAACGTGGTTTCAGAGTTGTTCTCCAGCGTGCAGTTCAACTTCAAAGGGATAATAGCACTGGTCACTTCCAGATACTAGAACAGAATAGAGTATTTCAGTTGGAAGGGACCTGCAGCAATCGTCTAGTCCAGCTGCTTGAGCACTTCAGGGCTGGCTAAAAGTTAAAAACAAATTATTTAGGATGTTGTCCAAATGACTCTTAAACACTGACAGGCTTGGGGCACCAGTCACCTCTCTAGGAAGTCTGTTCCAGGGTTTGACCACCCTCTCGATAAAGAGATGCTTCCTGAAGTCCAATCTAAACCTCCTCTGGTGCAGCTTTGAACCGTTTCCACAAGTCCTGCCCCTGGATCCCAGGGAGTAGAGCTTAGCACCTCCCTCTCCATGTTCCCTCTTCAGGAAGCTGTGCAGAGCCGTGAGGTTCTCTCTCAGCCTCATTTCCTCAAAACTAGGACTAGGTTGTCCTCACAGGACATCCTTCTAGGCCTGTCACCAGCTTTATTGCTCTCTCCTGAACGCATCCAAGGACCTTCACATCCTTCTTGGACTGCAGCACCCAGAACTGCACACAATGCTTAAGGGCAACCTTCTCTCTCTCTACAGCTCCCTGAAAGAAGAGTACTTGCAAGGGGAGGACAGTCTCTCCTCTGGAGGTACAGGCAATAGGACAGGAGAAAATGGCCTCAAGTTGTGCCTGGGGAGGTTTAGGATGAATATTGGGAAAAAGTTCTTCACAGAAAGGGTTATGAAGCATTGGGACAGGCAGCCCAGGGCAGTGGTGGAATCCCTAGCCCTGGAGATATTTAAAAGCCAGGCAGACGTGGTGCTGAGCGACATGGATCAGTGGTGGGTTTTGTCAGTGGTGGGTTGATGGTTGGACTCGATGATCTGAAAGGTCCCTTCCAGCCTACACAGTTCTATGATCCTATGCTGCCGGCCAGCACCTCCAGGTCCTGTTCTGCAGGGCTGTTCTCCAGCCTCTCCTCTCCCAATGCATATACTCATGCCCAGCATTGCTCCATCCGAGGTGCAGAATCCGGCTTTTGGACTGGTTAAGTTTCATCCCATTAATCATTGTCCAGTGCTCCAACCTACCTAGATCCCTCTGCATGGCCTCTTGTCCTTCAAGAGGAGTAAGGGAGCCCAGTCCCACTGGAGAGGGTATCCCAGGTAAATGACAACGTTGGGCAATCTCAGCCCTGCACTCTGCCGGCCCTCAACTAATTTTGACATGAGGTGGTTGGAATCCGAGTGCAGGACAGCTGCATCCATATGGCTGCTCACTCAGTCTTTAAAATCACTGCTTTGGAAGAGATTTTTAGCCTGGTTTGGCTTGTTTAGCTTTTCCTCCCGTTGCCTGTATATGGGATACTGGTTGGACGTGCTAATGTGTAGGCTTCTATAGCTTTTTAATCATTTTAATTTACCGCAGTGTGGCTTTCCCAAAAGTAGCAATGCTAATTTGGAAGTGTGATAGCTGACAGGCAAACTGCTACTTTGTCAGATTGTCTGTACACACTTTATATTTTTTTGTTGTTTTCTTACTGGAATGAAGAGAGACAGAAACAGATTTTAGAGAGAAGGAAAAAATTTGTTGGGAGAAAAGAATCCAAAATTTGGATGACGGACAGAAAAGTACGATCAGCAGATGGTCAAATCCGAGGCAGAACTCCAAAGCAAAACATAAATCTTCTGGTTTATAGAGTGTCAGGAAAGGATTGCAGGCACACAACTGAGGGATCAGTCAGGAGGAGGCAGAGCTCTGTGTGCAGGCACCTCGCTACAGCATCGTTGGAACGGCTGGGATAGATGGATGCAGGGAGATGAGCAGAGAACATAGAGATGGGGAGTTCCCATTCCATGGAAAAGCATTTTCAGTGGACAGGTTGCTTGTGGATTGGGATCAGAGGAATGGCTGGTATGGGTGAAACTGGTGAATGGATGTTACAGACCATTTGGTCAGCATGAGCGAAGTTATTTAAGCAGCTCGATACCCTTGTTCTTAGGGGAGACTTTGGTCTCCTTGACACCTGCTGGAAGGACAATGTAAGCAACCTCCCAGGAGGCTTCTGGAGACCATGAAGGGACTCTAAGGTAGATGCCATATACCGGGGTGACCCCATCCCCACCAATAAAGAACTGGTCAAGAAGATAATCAGCAGTGGCAACCTTGACTTGCGACAGCCATGGATTACTGGAGCTCAGTGTCCTGAGGGGGGTGAAGAAGGCAGGTAGCAGGGTATACTTTGGTTTATTCAGATCAGTGGGATCCTTTTGGAGGCACCATGGTTGTGCCAAGGGCAAATCACACTTGACTAATCTGATCCCCAGCTAGGATGAAATGACTAGATCTGTGGATGGGGGCAGAGAAGTGGATTTCATCCAGCTTGACTTCAGTAAGGCTTTTGATGCTGTCTCTGGCAGCGTTCTTTTATTCAAGTTAGGATGTTATGGTCTGGTTGAATGGAAGCTTGGGTTCCAGAGTGTAGTTAATGGTTCTTCCTCTGTTTGGAGGCCAGTTACAAGTACCTTTCCTCAGGTTGCTTGACTGGGATCTGTCTGGGTTTATGTCTTTGACAGTAACAGAAGGATGAGAAGGTATGTTGTGAGACAGAGCGAACCCTCATAAGGTTTCTGCATGACACCAAACCAGAGGTATGGAGGCAGCAGAGCTGAGGGACATCAGGGCAGGGTTGTCATTTGGGAGGTCTGAGTGTACTGGAAGGATGGACCAACAGGAATCTGATGAAATGAAATAGAGACAAATGCAAAGCCTTTAACTTGGGATGGAAGACCATCCAGTCAATTCCCCACATCCCGGTCAGGAGTGTGCAGATGTCAAAAAATTCATCACTTTGAATGTTGCTGTAAAATTTGAGTTATTGGTCTTCAGTTTCCAGTTTTTGGATTTAGGCTTGATAAGGAGGCTACTATTCTACTGCCTGAGTCCCTCTGGTATTGCTACAGGAGTTCTGGTTTCCCTGATGCTCTCCAAGGGGATGAGATCAGGGATGAAACATGACTCTTGAGTCAATATTGAAGGAAGGAAGGTGAAATCCCAGAGAAATAGATGTTAAAATTGAAGATCCAGGGGAAAGACGGGGAGGAGTAGGAGGGGAGATTTCTTGGAAGCAGTCCCATAGCACGCACTCAAAAATGATGTGAGAGGCAGAATGGGAGGTTTCTGCAGTTTCTGTCATTACTTTAGAAATGAAATGTAAATCAGTGATATTTTTTCATTTGTTGACAAATTCTAATTTGTCTGTGTAAATTGGGTCTGTGGTACAGTTCACCTGGCTTTCAAGAAAAAGTAATGAAATTTTCCAGCTATTAGCTTTCTCAGTCTGTTCTTAACACCTGTCCTTCACATGCAGACAACTTAACTCAGTATAATTAGTAACTTGCATTATATTCTGTATTTTTTTTTTTTTAAAGCAACATAAGCAAATCAGGAGAAAGAATACGTTCCCATAATAATCTTTACCAACTTTTGTTCTTTAGGAGTAAATGAACCAAAAAAATTCTGCTTACAGAGATCGCAGTATTCAGTTCAACTCTTCATGTGTTCAGGGGCGTCTGTTCTCTGGACTTTCATTGGGAATATTGAATCCTGGATGCTTAGAGCATTCCTGCTGGCTTGAAATAACTGGAAACTGCAAGTCAGGTATAAAATAGAAGATGCAAAAATTTACTTAATTTTCTGTTTTTCTATGTGGTTCTGTTTCTTTAAGGTTTGGGGTTTTAAAACTGTTTCCCACTATCAGGAATTGCTAAGGTGTGATCTTTCAGTAACTGCACAAGTCTGGGAATCTGGACTTTTAGTATAAGCTACCTACATTGACAATGTCATAACAGTTTGGCTTCTAAATCCTTGGGTTTGTGCCACTTTTTTATTTTATTTTAATTTTGTTTTTCAAAGGAACTAAATACATTCTTGTATCTGCCAAGTATTTCCTTTTGTAAGGCAATGGGGTACATGAATCAAAGTAAGCAATAGCCACTCAGATCTCAGGGCTGAGGCTATTTTAGCTGCCTTTTGGGAGATGTTTTTAATGAAAATTGTATTTCCTGGTTGGTTAAGTCTTCCCATGCGTTGCCTGTCCTTTACACATCAAAAATGTTTCAGTGTGACCCGCTGATATCCCTGAAATCATGAAAATGTGGCTCATTGGTATCTGTGATGAATGTGAAGTTATGAAAGAGCATGTACATAACTATATATGTGATAGTTCTATTTATGCTGGTGCTGGATTTGACTATATTTAATTGTCTATTTAGTGTTCCTTTGGAAGAAAAAATATCATAAACTATTTATTTAGAATAGTGTGCCATCTTTCTGGTCTGGGAGTCCACTTTCTGACATCTATCTATATCCAGGGTAGGTCATGCTTTCTGAAGACCAGATGAAGTGTAAATCCTGAGGCAACCACTTTAAATATAAAGGCAAAATCTCTGTAATGTACTGTAACTCCTGATTTGGCATCTGATAGCAAACATAACTTGGACCTTTTATTAGCAGATGTAAAGTATTTTATCTGGAATGTTGGTATAGTCAGGTACTGGGTGCTTTTTGTTTGTTTTTCACAAAAAATTCTGTTGCTTCAAGTATTGATAAATGGGTATGGGCATATTAATAAATAGGTATTATTTATATAAGGGGTATAATTCCACCTGCCAGTGATGTTTGCCTGACACAGCTGTCTCAGAGAGTTGAGATGGGACTTTAACAAGTGTGGTCTTTTGTGTTGGGTAAAGCTGTAGGGACTGAAGACTAGTTGAATACTAATTTTGTAAACAGAGAGTATCATGGCGTCATGGGATGGTTTGGGTTGGAAGGGACCTTGAAGATCATCCAGTCCCAACCCCTGCCCTGGGCAGGGACACCTCCCACCACAGCAGGTTGCTCCAAGCCCCATCCAGCCTGGCCTTGAACCCCTCCAGGAATGGGGCAGATGAAATGAGACGTTGCTGTTCATACAAGGAATGTCCATGCACTCTCCCAAACTGCCTCCAAAAGTGTTTAGTCCCAAGGAAGGTGCTGAGTTTGACAGCACTGAGGTTTGTAGCACAAATAGCATCATTGGGCAGAAAGTCACTGCTGAGAGAACATATCCTTTGGTCTTAGAGACTGTTGTGAGGAGTTTGAGGCATCTCATGTAAGGAATGCTCTGAGGGGATGTTGTACTAAAGCTCAGGCAGTCAACCATATGTGGGAACAGGGATCCGTCCTTAAATAACAGGTATTTGTTAAAAATCCGAAAAAGGCTGAGAATGGAAAAGATCTATCTGGATGCTTCAGAGGGAAGGTATCTTCTGTTCTGTCTGCAGGCTGCAAACTCAAAATGAGCCACACAAGAATTTCAGTTCTCAGAAAAGGCACAGGTTTAAGTTCAGTTTAAAAATGTGTACGCACTTGGCAGGTCTCGTTACCTTCCAGACTTTGGATTGTCCCGTTCTGAGCCATACCCTCCATGTGTGTACAGACAGAATAGCAAAAATAAAACTTCTTTATTTAAAATTTCAGCAGTTTGGCCTTTGGACTGAATCAATCTACTGGTTCTTGCCATCCAGCCTCCCTTTTTTGATGGGACAGAATGCCATGATACTGAAAGAGAATTGCCAGTCATTTATCAGTGGGAGTTAAGCGCTCTTTTATGTTTAAAGTAAATAGCTGATAAGATCTCCTGACTGGCATGTGCTTTTCAAGCATGAACAGTACCAGTGCGTAGGTCGATTGGCAGCGATGCTTTCACACCGTGTTGGAACATAATTTAACCTTGAAAGTGGACCCCGTTCAAGAGTGTTCTGATCTCTCCCGTAGGTGATGTCAGAGAAACGACAAAACCCCAGCACACCTTCTGTTGCTTGCAACCACACGGTGGCTTTTTAACTCAACGAATATACTTCCCCCAGTGTGTCACTTTGGTTAGTTCTTCTGATTCTCACACAACCAATTCTGCATCTCTCATCTACTGCTCAAAAAGTTTTGTTCAAAAGACAATCAGCTTATACTGAAACGCATGTACGCCAGGGGATGAAAAGAATTCTAGTTTAACTGTAAAACCAAAACATAGATAAAGGTATCTGAGAGTTGCTTCTACTCTTTTAAAATGCTGTAATTCACAGCTGTGCAGAAAAGAGGCTTTGCTAATAAAACCACGTTAGAGCATTGGCATCTGTGACAATCTAAGACAAGAATCAGTCTGTTAAATCACAGCTTTTCTGTCTGTGATGCACCAATAATGTGTTGCTCATAAATCAGAAATGAAAACTGAGGCCAACAGAAACATTTGGTGTTTCCCAAAGACCAGCAGAAGCAGTTTCTACCCACTGGCTGGGGCAGAAACAAAGTCTACAGGAAATGTTATCGATCATTTTTCTTTTTTAAAACATTTAAGAATTAGGAAAAAAAAATAAAACCTAGATGTTTAACATAATCAAAATGTTCCTTGGTTGCCAGTGCATAGTTCTTACTGATAGAATAAATAGTTTAGTTTCTTCTTGATGATACATTATGAAGCCCATATATTCCACAAACACAGGTTTTATTTTTATGCATTTATATCAAAGTGTTCTGCTACAACAGCGGAGGAGATGTCACTGAGAACGTTAGTACAGGCAGGATGGAGCTGAGGTAGGATGGAAAGCTTGAGGGAGTTCACAGGGTGTGACAGACAAGCAATGTCTCAATGAAAAGACCAGTAAGTGCTTGGCTTTCTACCTGAACAGCTGGGGTTGGATTAATTTTTTGCATTTTCCTTGGAACAGTTGGAGTAGCAGAGGCTGAGTCTGTGACGTGTAAAGCCTTTCAGCATTAACACTTCTCTGTTCAATCCAACAGAAGGTTTAGACTGTGGCTGGTCAGGGAGCTTGGGAAGGGAGTATTGAGGAAAAGGCCATTTCTGCAAACTTTGTCTGGTAAACACGTAGAGGAACACAACAGAAAATGAATATGGATCAATGAAGTTACTAGAGTAGACTATAGCACCCAGAAGCTGCTCAGCTTCTCTGTGATAGAGCCTGCACGAGGAGTTACCATGTTGTGGATTATGGATGTTGTCTCCTCATGTCATTGATCTGTTTTCACTTTCCAGGGGGTGCGTGTGTCAGGTGTTATTTTGAGAGGCATTTTGAAAACATTTGTTGTGCCGTGGATATCACAGCTATATGGTATTTCTTAAGGAAGACTCTCTGTAGGTGGTCTTTGTGAAGTGTAGTAGGGAGCAAACTCTGTCCCCCCTGGCTGATGAGATATAGAATAGTAGAATGGTTTGGGTTGGAAGAGACCTTTAAAGGCCATCTAGTCCAACCCCTCTGCAATGAACAGGGACATCTTCAACTAGGTCAAGTCTCTCCAGGGCAGAATCTCCCCTGTTGCCCTGCTGGCCCCGCTGCTGGGCCTGTGAGCACACCTTGCCA